>JAJOZX010002599.1:0-190000 GCA_023014485.1 Bathynomus jamesi
CCAAAATATTACCATTATCAAAAGGTATTATGTCTATGACCGTAGGGATATTCGTTACATCTTCTATAGTAAAACTGACGAAAAAATTCGTTTAGCAAGGTAGCCATTTCCTTGTTTTCAGAGACTAGATCTCCATTTCCATTTTTTAATGGACCTAAGACACTTTTTACTGGATTTTCTATTATTGACGTATTGAAGAATCGCTTGGGTTTTCTTTACCGTCACGAGCTATGGAGATTTCAAATTCGCGTTTTGACTTTTTTATTACACTTTTAGCTTCACGCCTTAGAGATATGTAGTTGTTTCGTAACAACAGATTATCTTTATCGCACTTGTATAGTCTATAAGCCTCTCTCTACTCTTTATGATGTCTCCTACTCTAGAATTAAACCACAAGGCTTGTTGTTTACTTTCGCACGCTTAATTTTGTACGGTACACATTCCTCATTTATAGTCCTAAATACCGTTACGAACGATTCCACATTAGTTTTGCGTTGGAGTTCCCCATTACGTTTTCCCAATTGACGTGTGAAAATTTATTTCGAAATGTACTAAAGTCTGCGTGCTGGAAGCTAGGAATTTTAGTCGAGTTAGTTGGTTTCGAGTGACTTACTGAGAGGACAACTCTACCATATTGTGATCGCTATTGCTCAACGGTTCTATTACTTGAAGATCAGTAATTAGCCTATCATCCGTAGTTATTACTAATCTAAAATACTGTCCAACCTCGTAGGTTCCCCAACCTTTTGAATAAGAAAGCTATCCTCGAGAAAATTAACTAAAGATTACCTTCCGCGTCTCCCTGCATTGTATCGTAATTCACGTTGGCGCAATTAAAGTCACCCATAACTAAAGCCTGCTCACACCGATTATTCTCTTTAGTTCACGATATAACGCTTCGTCCGTAGCAGCTGTTTGATTTGGGGGCCTATATATAACCGCAACAAGAAGTTTGAAATCGTTCAATTTAAGTTCTGCTATAGTCGAATCTATCGGTTCTGGAATTGAGTGCTTTACTTCTATAACGTTCGCAATATTATCTTTGATATACAACATAACACCGCCTCCTCGCCTACCTATTCTGTTTTTAACAAAAAGTCTATAACCTTTAATTTGATACTCCCCTACAAAGTCACGTGTTTCAGTGCTAAGCCACGATTCATTTATCGCAATTAAATCATAGTCTTTACAAGCAATTAAAGAAAAAAATTCGTTTATTTTATTTCGTAGGCTACGAGCATTTAAGGATAGAACCTTCAAATTGTTTGTAATTGCGACACCTTCGCGAGCGCGGGGGAAATTTGTGAATTTACGCTGGGACCGTTCGGCTTGCGGCAGCCTGAAAAGAAGAGACAGTATTATGAAATAGTCTTCCTAAACGCGCAGCTCCAACTTCATTAAGATGAAGTCCATCTTCGAGGAACAAGTCCCTCCTGCCGTAGAAACTGTTCCAAAATTACAAATGCACTCCTTCCTGTTGGCAAAGAGACTTTAGGTTATTGTTATATAGGTCGCCTTGCTGTAGAAATCGCTTCGTTGGATAATTCGAGGAAGTATACCTGTTAAAACAATCTTATTAGTTTTCTCCTTTAATCGCTCTAATAAGTCCTGTACCTAGCCAGCAGTTCTTCGATCTAGAATTTAAAACGTTATTAGTACCGACATGAATAACATACGTTGTGTCCTCGGCGGTACTGTCTGTAAAATTGTCAACATTATTAGTTATATCCTCCACCCTTGCACCAGGGTAGCAGTAACGGCGCCTACGACGAGGTTTCTCCCACAGAATTCCTCGAGCTGCCCTCGAACAATGGAATCACCAACGAGTCGTATTTCCGGTTCATCAATATCTTCGAACCCTAAAACAGAAAACTTATTGCTTGTTATTACTGGTAGACAAGGCTTTGCTTTTCTCAATGGGGCTCCATTTCGCACTCGAACGAAGGGTTGGGAACTAGGGAAGAGAGAGGGCTATTAGTACTGTTTATATTATTAATAGAAACTGAGGCAGGAGGGGTCGTAACTGGAGTCTCAAGGGATTTTAATTTTGCCGTCAGGAGCATCACGCTTTCTTCAAGTCTCACCCTGGCCTGCCTCTCACGGTCTAATTCGTTCCTCAGCACTTCCATGCTTGAGCACCACCTGCAAACTAACTGATCATTATTATTAGCCATTGTAAACGCGTAAGCAGCAAATTTCCCTTCACAGCGACTGCAAGTACTTGACGGGGGTGCCATGCTTTTAATTAGTTAACAACAAAAACAAAAACAAAAAACAAAAACGAGCGTTTGGAAATTAATAAATTACAACGTAGGTCCACCGCGTTCTTGAAACGCAGAAACAGGATCTTGTAACACAAATTTATTACTAAATTAATATAGAATTAAGCTACCGACGAAAGAAATGTTAAAGAAAAAGTATTAAATGGAACTTATCTGGTCGTTGTTTACTGACTTAATCCTTTTTTTTCCCACGGTAGGTGACCCTTTTGGAGGTCAGGTAGTGTGTGAAAGAAATCTGAACCTTAAAAAACCACGTTTCTGATAGATTTGAAAAACAACAAAAACAAACCAAGGGAATTTCAACCTTATGACTGCACGTTTTACGATTGATTTGAAAACCAAACAAGGCAAGCCACGTTCTGTAGCCTTGGTTTGATCCAAAAATATAGTACTGAATAACGTCAATAAATGAAATATATTCGTTAATGAATGATTAGTAGCACGAAGTAATTTAGTTAAGAATGCACAGAACACTTTTTTTTTTAAAACACTTCAACGAAAACCACTTATTCACTTGATATATAATATATATATACTGTATATTAGGGTGGAGCGAAAAATACTTTTTTTCTAGTATGAAGTTCTAATAGTGATTAAACGTTGCATTTAGTGGACCAAATATGCCTGCCAAAATATGAGTTCATTTTTAAAATTTTCAGCTGCCACCAGGGGGCTAAAGTTAACACAATTTTGTGTAAAAAGGAAAAAAATGCTTCTATTTTGGGTTTGTCAAACTATTATAAAATTTTATCTTAGAATTATCTAATAGATTGATTAAGATTCTTAAATGATAGGAATTCGTTTTGTAAAAATGCCTTTTCATATGCTTAATATCTTCAGCTGCCACAAGAGAGCTGAAGTTAAAACAATTTAGAGTAACTGAGTCATGTTGAGACTAAACTGAATGTTGTTGGGGAGGGTTGTGGGGGAGGGTTTTGGTGTGAAGGAATTTCTTTCTGTGAGTCATTAGAACAGTGTGTTAACACTTGTCTTCTTAGGTAGTAGGCCTAGTCGCTCAGTTGATCGGAGAGTTTTTTAATATGATCGGAATATTATAAAACTTTATTTTAAAGTGATTTATATAGAGATAATATTGATTTTATTATAAAATGCTTGTTATAATGTATTATATAATTTTAGTTTATTTATATAATATATTATATTTATGTAATATATTATATATACTTATAAAAATATTATATATATTAATTATATAATGTTTTGATGTTACAGGATATTTTGTGATTGTGAATTTTTCTTAAAATATTATGGCATCAAATACTAAATATAAACATTTCACTAGAGAACATATGAAGTGTGCCATATTTGAAGTACCTTGTGAGATGAGTGATATGCAACTACCAACTTATAACTGCATTATGAAAGATTACCTGTTCACAAAACATTTAGTGAAGGAGCAGATGAATAACAAGGAGCCTTCATTTTCTGAAATAGCAGAGGCAGTTTCCAAAAAGGTAGAAATATTTGGAAGAAGGCCTCTTTGCCAATAGTTTCACATACACGCGTTTTACAGATGATGCGAGTGTACCATGATAAATACAGGTCCTTATTAAAGCCATACAAGTCACGCAAGGATCAGCCTAAGTACAAAAATCAGCTTGAAGAATTTGAAAACTCTTCAAAATGCACTTTGTTTGACATCTGCACCTGCAAATGTAAGGAGTTTAGGAGATGCTCATGTGAAAAGAGTAAGAAAGTCCCTCCAAAAGAGCAGGATTTTTTAAATGACCAACGAACACGCAGAATAATGGTGATAGGAAGCATTGACATAGCACACACAAGACGATTACAAGCAAGAGAACATCGAAAGGAAATGGAAAAAGCACGTCTGGAATCCTCACAAACAACTAGTGCTGCTATAACCAATACGTCCAACTTACAAATCGAAACAGAGACAAGTGAACTTCAACAACTAGAAGAGATATCTGAAGATAATGAGGAAGATACAACCTCGACTCAATATGTAATATCAGAACAACAGATGCGTGAGCCACTGCCTTCATTAGCAATTACTTGTGATAGATTTAAAATGTCGGACAGAGCTGGGGCTGCTATTGCTTCTGCAGTATTGGCAGATCTTAAAATTGTTACTCCCGAAGACAAAGGGAATATTATAGACAGAAGTAAGCTAAGACGTGAAAGACAAAAACAGAGAAAGGAACTACAACAGATAGGAGAGCCAAAAACCATGCGGGGATTATACTTTGATGGCAGAAAGGATAAAACAATGATTCAAGTCCAGGAGAGTGATGGCTCTAACACCAAAGAACCAAACGCGAAGAGCATATCAGCATAATATCTGAACCACACTCTCTGTACTTTGTACATGTGACACCTTCCAGTGGCAAAGCTAAATACATTTGCACAGCGCTAGTGAATTGCTTGAAAGAAAGGAATGTTGATATAGGGAACATCGTTGCAGTTGGCTGTGATTCGACAGTGGTTAACACTGGTAGTATTGGAGGCACAATAAGATTACTGAAGAAGCCTTTAATAAGCCATTGCAGTGGCTGATATGCCTTTTACACCTTAATGAACTTCCATTGCGCCATCTATTTCATCACTTGGATGGTACCACTACTGGACCAAGAGCATTTTAAGGGGAAATTGGCCGAGCACTTTCAGACTGTGAAAAGCTTCCCATAGTTAACTTCAAACCCATTGAAATTCAAGAGGACATGTGTGAAATTGATGTAGATGACATAGTACCGACCAGAAATACCTTCTTGAAATTCACAAGGCTATATCAAGTGGAACATTCTCAAAGAGTCTTAGTCATAAGAGTCCAGGCAATATATCACATTCAAGGTGGCTCACCACAGCAAACAGGACTCTGCGGTTATATGCAAGCACAGAGAATCATTCAGGCAATTTACAAGAATTAGCTACTTTCATTGTTAGGGTATACGCACCAATGTGGTTTCAGATAAAGCGTAAACCATTATGCCAATATGGTGCTAAACATATGTGGCATATGATTGCAAGAAGCCAGTATCTCCGTGAAGAGCTTAGGAGAGTACATGACTCAGTCATTCAGCGAAATGCATATTACGCAAATCAAGAAAACATTCTCATTGCAATGATAGCTGATGAAAGGGAGCATGTGCGTCAGTTGGGATTTAGGCGTATCATAAAAGCAAGGGCATGCATTCAAGAAACAGATGTTATCAGGTATTTTAAGGTGCCGGAAATAAATTTTTATGTCAAAGACTATAGAGATCTCATTATGTGGCAAGATTTTCAGATAGCAGAACCACCGATAACCAAAGGAGTTTCTCTTGATGATATTGAATCATGCATCAAACATGGTACTACTCTTCATTCAGAATTATTTCAGTTTCCATGTCATACACAAGCCGTAGAGAGAGCGTCAAGCGGTTGGATTCGTGCTACATTAGAATCAAGGAAAAAACAGCCAAAATTTGACACAAAAGCAAATTACTAAATAGTCTTCAGCAAGAACCCTTTCTAGAGGGGGTTGGTTGGGGAAAGGGTGGTAACTCAGCTAAGGCACGAAATAACGTTTCTTAACTGTCTCAAGCCAGTATAAAGGAGGAGAGACATCCTAATTTATTACTGTTCCCTTTTTCAAGTAAATACAGAATCATACTTAATTGTCATTTTTAAGTTAACTTCAGCCCTCTTGTGGCAGCTGAAGATATTAAGCATATGAAAAGGCATTTTTACAAAACGAATTCTTATCATTTAAGAATCTTAATCAAACTATTAGATAATTCTAAGATAAAATTTTATAATAGTTTGATAAACCTAAAATAGAAGCATTTTTTTCCTTTTTACCCAAAATTGTGTTAACTTTAGCCCCCTGGTGGCAGCTGAAAATATTAAACAAATGAACTCATATTTTGGCAGATATATATCGTCCACTAAATGCAACTTTTAATCTCTATTAGAACTTCATCCTAGAAAAAACGTATTTTTCGCTCCACCCTACTGTATATATATATATATATATATATATATATATATAATATATACCGGTATATATATATATATAATATATATATATATATATATATATATATATATATATATATATATATATATATATATATATATATTATATATATTATATTATATATATGTATATATATAATATATATATATACATTTCAACTGCAAACAACACACAGTATAATTAACGTAAAGAACGACGCTTGTATAGAAGAACATTCCGCGCAAGATGAGGAGGGAGAAAGAACAAATCGGAAGATCCCGGGTTCGATTCCCGGGTGGTTACCTCAATTTTTCATTTGTTTGTTCTCCTTCTCATCTTGCGCGGAATGTTCTTCTATACAAGCGTCGTTCTTTACGTTAATTATACTGTGTGTTGTTTGCAGTTGAAATGTATATATGTGCGGCATGCTGGAGGTGCCCCCTCGGGGCATTGGTTTCTGCGCGTATGAAGGAGAATTACTACTTCTGATCGAGTGAGGCCGATGGTGTAGTGGTTATCATATCTGACCGGCAATCGGAAGATCCCGGGTGGTTACCTCATTTTTTCATTTGTTCGTTCTTCCTCCTCATCTTGCGCGGAATGTTCTTCTATACAAGCGTCGTTCTTTATATAATATATATATATATATATACATATAATATATATATATATATAAAATATATATATATAATATATATATATATATATACAGGGTGGCCCAAAAAAAATGGCACCAATTTTCAGAAGTGATATCTCAATTACCATTGCAGTTAGGGATTTTAAAAAACAACCAAATGAAAGATAATTCCTTTCTCTTTAAATACTTATTCAATAGCTTGATGGTTATAAACCCATGTAATGCCAAAAATTGGCTTATAAGAAAAATATACAAAAAAAAGTTGCGCATTTATATTTATTCCTTTTATTTTTTTCTAATTAATTATCTTCTAATTTACGGTCTTTAAACGAAGTTCTGTGGTTTTAAGTTAAACCTAATTTTCAATAAATGGCTCAATCTGCCCTCCATTATAGTCAACCACAGCCTGTAATCTCGCCCTCCATTTTGAAATTGCCTTTGAGATCGTCACTTGTGAGAGATTTTCCCATGCAGCCTGAATTCGTTCATGAAGATGGTTCACATCACGGATTTTCTGACCATGGTAGACTTCTCTCTCTAAGGCAGACCACACAAAGTAGTCAATGGGGTTTAGATCTGGGCTGCATGGTGGCCAATTATTTGGTTCGATAAAACCAGGACAATTATATTATTATTGAGAAATGTTATTGTTTCCTTGGCTGTATGAGATGGGGCTCCATCTTGCATGAACACAAAATCAGTGCTCGTCTCCTTGATCTCTGACAACATTGGAGACAAAATGTCATTACAGTAGTAAATTGATTTAATTTTAACGCCTCGCTGAATAAAAATGATGGATGTTTTGTTCTCAGATGACGCTGCAAGGGAAACCATTATCGAATCTGAAAAGTGTTTTTTTTCACGCAAAAGTCGTTATGGGTCAACATGAGTTTTTGTCGCCACTGCTGCACGAACCCGATCATTTTGGGTATTTCGTGGTGTTTCGACCGTAAATCGTTTCTCATCAGAAAACCAAATTTTTTTCACAGACTCATTTGACCGAAATCTTCGCAATAGATTTTTACATCGATGGAAACGTCTTTCTTTCACAGGCTCCGATAAAGCAGTAACCTTTACCCTCTTAAATGTTTTCAACCCAAGATCTTTTCGAATTATTCGCTGTACTGATGAACGTGAAATCCCGGTTTCTTTCGCAACTTCACGTTCACTTTTACTTGTTCCCGGTTGTTCCTCTTGACTTAAAACCATTTCATTTACTTTTTCAATGTTTTCTGGCGTTCTAATACTTTTTTGGTCGACCACTTCCCGGACGCCGTTGACTGCTGCCGGTTTCTTTAAGTTTTTGTAAAAAATGTGCCACAGTTCTTTTTTTCCAATTTCTATTTGGAAATTCGTAAACGATTCTGTTTAATGAATATCCTTTTTCTTCACGTAGCGCTTGTATAATGTTCTTATCAGATTCTCTCAATCCATCTTGAGGGGTCTGGAATAGAAAAATTTCATTTAAAATTAGGATCAAGGAATAAATATAAATGCGCAACTTTTTTGTATATTTTTTTTGGAAGCCAATTTTGGGCATTATATGGGCTTATAACCATCAAGCCATAGAATAAGTATTTAAAGAGAAAAGTATTATCTTTCATTTGGTTGTTTCTTCAAGTCCCTAGCTGCAATGGTTATTGAGATATCACTTCTCAAAATTGGTGCCATTTTTTTGGGGCCACCCTGTATATATATATATATATGTGTATATATATAGTGTGTGTATATATATATTTGAATATATATAAAATTAAATAATTGTAAAGATAACATCAGAAAAATATTAAATGATAAACTGCAAAGTATCGATGTCGTCATACAGGAACTAATCGAAAAGCATACAGAAAAAGAAGATGATGACGCTATAGAAGCGATAAAGGCTAACTCAAAGTACTTCTATAATTTCGCAAAAAGAAAGTCGAAAAACTATGCGACTACCGGGCCTTTAAAAAATGAGAACAGTGATTTATCTGATGATCTAACAGAACTAGCTGAAATATTAAAAGCTCAGTATGAATCATCTTTCAGTATCCCAAAAACTGACAAACTGATATGCGATAGAAACGCGTTCTTTGAAGAAGAACCACAAGGGGAAAGTATAACGGATTTCGACTTTACGACGGAGGATATTGCACAAGTCATAGGGAAACTAAAAACACACTCAGCGGCAGGACCGGGTAAATGGAATGCCACATGATCAAAACTGCAAGAATGCATCGCTGAGGCCCCTATACTGGATATGGACACGATCATTAAACACGGGAGAAATACAGGGCATCCTGAAGAGCGCGAACATAGTCCCAATATATAAAGGAGGAGATCGATCCGAGGCCAAAAACTATAGGCCAGTGTCGCTTACATCTCATCTCACCAAAATATTTGAAAGAATTGTTAGACAGAAAATCTATGACTTTTGGAAACTCAGAAAAAATTCAATGATAACCAATACGGGTTTCGGTCAGGCAGATCATGCCTGTCAAACTAATGGAACACTACAACAACATTATTGATTCACTTGAAAGTAATGAAAACTATGATGTACTATACACAGACTTTGCTAAAGCGTTCGACAAGTGTGACCATGGAATCATAATACATAAACTGAAATATATGGGAATAACAGGAAAAGTAGGGAAATGGATATATAATTTCCTTAGTGAGCGGAGGCAAGTCGTTACAGTACAAGGAGTACTTCATCAGAATCAGAGGTCCTCAGCTCAGTACCACAAGGAACGGTATTAGCTCCACTACTCTTCATAATCATGCTAACTGACATAGATGAGGACGTTACCAGAGACAGCACAGTAACATCCTTTGCAGATGACACAAAGATCAGTAGAAAAATACGAAAACCAGAAAACATAGGATCTCTACAAACCGACATAAACAAAATTTACAAGTGGACGGAAGACAACAATATGAAGTTTAACACCGAGAAATTTCAGCTATTACGGTACGGAAAAAGAGAAGACCTAAAGTCCATGGAATATTATACCCAAATGGACAGGAAGTCCAGAGAAATTCCAGAGCAAAAGATTTAGGGGTTGTAATGACAGATGATGCGAAATTGAAACACAAAATAAGATAGCAGTAAACAGAGCAAAGAAAAAACGGGTCAGATATTGAGAACTTTTAAACGAAGGGATAGGAATGTAATGATCCCTCTACTGAAAACCCTGATAATACCCAAACTGGAATACTGCTCGGTCCTAACATCCCCATATAAAAAAGAAGACATTAGACAGCTGGAGGGGATTCAAAGAAGTTTCACAGCCAAGATCAATGGGTGCAAAGAACTAAATTACTGGGAAGGTTACGAGAACTAGACCTATATTCACTGGAAAGGAGAAGAGAGAGATACACCATTATTTACACTTGGAAAATAATGGAGAAACTAGTCCCTAATCTTACTCTGAGTCCATAACTCCCCAAACAACGGTGGAAAGTAGAAGCGGTAGACTGTGTCGTATTCCCAAATTGAAGGCGAGACAGGGAACATCCTTAACCCTGAAAGAAAATAGTTTTGTAGTGAGAGGACCAAAACTATTTAATCAGTTGCCCAAAGACCTAAGAAACACGAAGGGAGTTGCAGTGGAAATCTTCAAAAGAAGACTTGACGCCTGGCTCAGAACAATCCCCGATGAGCCGGGCGTACCTGGCTATGTGAGGTGGAGAGCGCAAGAATCCAACTCACTACTTCACCAGGCCAACTCGAGAGGAGGGGCGACACGCTTGACCTTCGCGAAATGAGAAATCATCACGTGGAACCTTTGTAAGGTTGTAAGGTTATATATATATATATTTGTGCCGCACAAAAGATTTATTGAAAAAACTAAGGCTCATGGAATCAGGGGTGTAGTAATAAGTTGGCTAGAAGAGTGGTTGCGAGGTAGGAAACAGAGGGTGGTCGTTGATGGAGCGGAGTCGTGTTGGGCTAATGTAGCGAGTGGCGTTCCTCAGGGTTCTGTATTGGGCCCCTTGCTTTTTCTTATATATATTAACGATTTAGATGTCGGCCTATTCAGTACAGTTTCAAAGTTGCGGATGACACGAAGCTGGGGGTAGGGCGATTAATGACGAAGATAGAGGTAAAATTCAGGAAGATCTGATAAAATCGTTGATTGGTCAGTCACATGGCAAATGAGATTAACGTTGATAAGTGCAAAATTTTGCATATAGGTTCGCGTAACGGTAATTTTGCGTATAGTATGTCAGGGAAAGATTTAACAAGCGTAGAGCAGGAAAAAGATTTAGGAGTTATAGTCACTAGTGATTTAAAAGTAGCGAAACAAAGTACAGCACCGGTCAATAAGGCGAACAAAGTGTTAGGTTTTATAGCTCGAAATTTTGAGTACAAATCGCGCGATATTATAGTTCCGCTTTATAAATCATTAGTTAGACCCCATTTGGAGTACGCGGTCCAATTTTGGAATCCGCATATGCGCAAAGATATAGACAAAATCGAAAGAGTTCAAAGACGAGCAACTAAGATGATTCCGTCGCTTAGGTCAAAGTCGTACGAGGATAGGCTTAAGGAGTTAAAATTGACAACACTCGAGACTAGGAGGTTAAGGGGTGATCTAATCCAGGTTTTCAAAATTATGAATGGGTTCGATAACGTAGATACAGATAGCTTTTTCGAAATATCTCAATATAATAGGACTAGAAATAACGGGTGTAAGTTGACAAGTAGAAGGTTCGAGACAGCAGTTGCCAAAAACTTTTTTACGCATAAAATAGTAAATAGCTGGAATAGTCTGTCGGTAGAAGTAATTAGTAGCACGTCCATAAACATGTTTAAAAATCGATTAGACGCATATGTTGATAGATTAGGTATAGTTTAAGGTAGTAAAATTAAGGCTTTGTGGGGATAGATCCCGCAGCTCAACACAAGTGTTGTGAGATATAGGGAGGCAGCGTCTTGGGTTAGGGGATACTCTCTGTCCTTACACACCCCATTTAAAGAGATTCCTCTGCTGAGCGGTGCCCCCCATAGTACTGTGAGGTATTGAAAAACGCATGATCTTCACTTGCCCCACAAACACCTTTAAATGGGAGACCCAAGATGGGTGCACACACATTTCTACATTACTGTACAGTCTTTACAGCCACACCTACACTTTTCATCCTAAGTGTATATATTATAATGTATATGGTTGTAAATTTTGACTTGGTCCACAATCAATATGGACCGTGACTTATGTTTCGTGACAAGGTACTAGTATTGATGGATACCGTAATAAAATTGACTGGATTCTCTGGATCTGATATATTTGCATGTCGGTTATAAATAGATATAGAGTGTAACGTATTTGTGGATAGTAGTCTATTATGACGTGATCCTCTGGATCCAGAGATTCTATCTTTAGTTTTAAATCGATAATTAATTAGTTTTGCTAAATTGGTCGTTGCCAATGTAGACATTGTACAAGAAGTTGTTACATAAATTTCTTACGTTCTTGTGGTTCGGAACCCACGTAAAATTGTAGGTCCCCTCCGCCACCACGGAGGACATACACCATTACGAACACAGTTAGGTAGACCAGCCATGAGTGGATCCTAGGGTCTTTGTTGGTCTGAAACATTGTAACATTATAACATTATAATATATATATGATAATATATATATATAATATATATATATATATACATATATGTATATAATATGTAATATTTATACATATATATATATATATATAATATATATATATATAAATAAATCTATATATATTATATTATATAAAATCTATATATATATATAAAATATATATATATATATAAAATATATATATATATATATATATATATATATATATATATATATATTATATATATATATATATATATGTCGTCGGGGGAGGATGAAATTGCAAAGCTGTGGAAAAACCACTATTCTAACATTCTGAACAATGTGAGTAGAGATAATCTTAAGACAGATTGCAGCGAAAACGCCTGGGGAGGGACAAGGGAAAATACTTTCATATCTACAGATCTAGAGAAGCTAAGGCTAACAAAGACCCTAAGATCCACTCTAAGGTTAGCCCGAGATTAAAGAGAGAGGAAGGGGTTAAAAGAGGAGAATAAGGGGTTAAGTAAGTAGCAAAACCTATCATTGTTGAGTTGAAATTTATTCAGAAAGAGAGAAAAAAAGACTCACCATCATCATCAGTCGGCCACCGCCGACAAGTCAGAAAAATAGTCGGAGAGAATAGAAAAGGGGTGAAAGATGAAAAGAAGTAAAATAAGAACGCTTACAAACCATGCAAACACTGTCTTAACTCACTATCATACCATGCAAACTACAAACATGCAAGTAAAGAGAGTTTCAGCCATGCCAGTAAGGAGAGGATAAGAAAGAAAAAAAGTAGGTAAAGTAAAACAAAAAGTGGGTTAGTTTACGCTACGAGCCTCATCTATGATCGTGTTAGTCTAATTATTTTTTTTGTTTTTGCTGGCATCACACACTAGCATGTCAGAAGCTGGCATTATCGTCAACAGATTCATCCTCGATCACCACCCCATAGCTCCTGTTGCTATTGTTTTATTATATTAAACAATGTTAATAATTTTAGCGAGGGAGAGGGAGAAGGGTGAGGCTGAGAGGGAAAAGCGTGAGGCTGATAGGGAAAAGGGTGAAGCTGAGAGGGAAAAGGGTGAGGCTGAGAGGGAAAAGGGTGAGGCTGAGAGGGAAAAGGGTGAGGCTGAGAGGGAAAAGGGGGAGGCTGAGAGGGAAAAGGGGGAGGATGAGAGGGTAAAGTGGGAGGCTGAGAGGAAGAAGGGTGATTGTTTTATTATTATATTAAAAAACGTTAATATTTTTAAAATGCTTATCTAAACGTTTCTTAAACATACTAACGCTGGTAGAGTTCACGACAGGCACGGGAAGATTATTCCATTTATCAATTATGATAGTTTAAACGTAAAGAAGTTTTTAGCAATATTAGTAATGAAACGTCTGCCACGCAACTTAAATCCGTTATTACGAGTATTGCTATTATCGAAAGTGAACAGTTTGTCAAAATTTACGTTATCGATGTTATTAACGATTTTGAAAACTTCAATAAGCTCCCCCCTTAATCTCCTAGTTTCGAGTGAATGCAAGTCTAACTCTTTAATCCTATCTTCATAAGGCTTGTTACGCAATGACGGAATTAGTTTCGTGGCACGACGCTGAACCCTTTCCAACCTATCAATATCCTCATGCAAATACGGGCACCAAAACTGAACGGCATATTCTAAATGAGGACTGACTAGGGATTTGTAAAGGGGCAATATAATATTCTTCGATTTAAATTCGAAATTACGCGCTATGAAGCTTAACATCCTATTAGCTTTAGCACAAGACTTCAGGCACTGGTTCCTAACTTTTAAATCCTTAGATACGCATACGCCTAAATCTACTTCTTCGTCAATGCTCGCTAACTCTCTATCATCCATCGTGTACGTGTAATTATTGTTACGAGAACCTATATGCAAAACTTTACATTTGTCTACGTTAAATTGCATCTGCCACTTATCCGTCCACTCCATAATCCTATTTACATTGTCTTGGAGCCTATTTTTATTGTCCTCGTTAACAACCTTACCGCCTATTTTAGTATCGTCCGCGAATTTTGACACGTTAGGTACTAGTGAAACCTACATCTATGTCGTTAATGTAAATTAAGAATAGCAATGGGCCTAACATTGAACCCTGTGGGACACCGCTACCTACATCTAACCACCCTGATTCTCTAACATTAACAACGACCCTCTGTCTCCTAGCACAAAGCCATTCCTCTAACCATTTAGCTACCTGACCGCGTATACCGTGCGCTTTAACCTTTTCAATTAATCTTCTATGCGAAACTGTATCAAACGCTTTTTCAAAATCTAAATAAATAACGTAAGCCGCTCTATGCCTATCGTATTCGCGCACTATTTCGTTATAAAATTCTAACAACTTAGACAAGATCTATGGCGTCGAAACCCATGCTGACTACTATTAATCAAATTGCGACTTTCTGAGTGTTCGATGATACGATCCCTAACTACGGATTCCAAAAGTTTACCGACAATTGACGTTAAGCTAATAGGCCTATAATTGCTAGCTACTGTGCGGTCGCCTTTTTGAAAAATGGGCGTGACGTTAGCCAATTTGAAGTCTTCAGGAATAAACCCGTTTCCAGTGACTGATTAAAAATCTTCGTTAAGGGGCCTACGACAACGTCTGAAATCTTTCAGATGTCTAGGATAAAACGGTCAGAGCCTGGAGCCTTGCTAACTTTTAACCTATCGATATAATGCACAATCTCACCCTCGTAAACAGTTATTTCATCCAAAATAGTCTCGCTGTAAATGGAATGATATCGCCAACGTTGAGTACATTATTAACGTCTTCTTTGGTAACCTTTGGTTAGCTTCCGCCGGAATTGTTCATTCTGACGAAGGTCAAGCTTTTCACTCCACCTTAGACCTACAGTTTAACGTGGAATCCGAACCACGCCCCATCAGCAGCCCAGCGTCTTAACCACTTGGCCACCTAGGGTACCCATTTATCTACCAACCACTTTCTTTATTGTGTGGAAGGATGAACAGCTGGGTTTTGCTGCGCGTCGGCTGCCGTTGGGTCTCGAACCCGGGGCCGATGGATTCGTAGTCAGCGACGCTAACCACTACACCACCGAGTTTTTCTACAGTAAAAACTGTCGCAAAAAAGTTATTAAAAATACCCGCCATCGCCTGAGCGTCGGAAGCCAAAGCGCCATTAGCGTTCAAGAGAGGGTCTAAATTATCTTTTATCGGCTTACGATTATTCACGTAATCGAAAAACTTTTTTGGGTTATGTTTACTATCCGCAGCTATAAGTATCTCTAAATTACGCTTAGCATTCCTAACTGATCTTTTAACCTGACGTCGAAGCTCGATATATCTATTAGCGTTAGCTACCGTGCCACTGCGCTTATTAAGTGTATACGCTCTGTTACGCTCGTTTATGAACTCGCCTATTTCCCTCGTCCACCACTTAGGCCTACCATGATTTCTCGCGCGCTTGGGCTTACGAGGAATAAACTCCCTATCGATGTTCAAGAAACTATTTTAAACGCCTCCCAATGCAAATTTGCATCATTACCCATAAATAAGTCACCCCAGTCCACTACTCTCATCCTATCCGCAAAACTATCAAAATTGGCCCTACGAAAATCAGGGACATCTATTACGTTACTACCTTAGTGCTTCCTATTAATAACTTAAACCTAAGAATTTGATGATCACTACATCCTAAACTCTCGCCTACTTCTAAACCTTCGACTATGTTTTCGCCGTCCGTCATCACCACGTATAAATTATCGTCACCGCGCGATGGTTCGGTGACCATCTGTCGTAAAAAATTATCTTCCATGAACTCAATCAATCTCAAACCCCTCAACATTACCAGTAAAAGTCTCGTAATTGACGTGAGGGCTGTTAAAGTCTCTAACAACTATACTCTCCCGATTATTAATAAAGTAACTAAGAAGTGTGTAAAATCTACTATCGGTATCGAGGGGTTGAACGGGAGGTCTATAAACAACAACAAAATTGAAACTAAGACTACGCGCCCTAACTTCAACGCATATCGCATTAATTAGTGCCGGAAAATCTATCTTAACCTCGATAGTCCTAAGGGAATTACGAATGGACAGCAAAACGCCGACCAATCCTATGTAGCCAATCATTAGTAAAGAGTTTAAAACCCGGTATTTCAAGTTCCCCCAACAAGTCCCGAGTCACAGCATTTAACCACGTTTCAATGATAGCAACTATATCGTAGTTGCCGGAATAAATTATCGCCTTAAATTCGTTTAATTTATTTCTAATACTACGCGTGTTACAATAAAAGACATTTAAGTTATTTTTTACCACGGGTCGGCGTTTTAAACTATTTTTCACGTCGGGCCCGCGTTCCCCGGACCCACAACGTTTAAAGAAGGCTTCGACCTATACAGCTTTCGAACGTTTTCGTCAATTAACCTACTTAGCCTAAGATTACCTATTTCATTAAAATGCACCCCATCTTTTATAGAAAGGCTAGGATCACTGAATTCTGACCACAGCTTTATGAAGGGTACATTTTCCTCAGCACAAATCTCTTCTAATTTAGTATTAAAAAATATCGTTTTAGACGTAATCCTAAGACCCAAACCGTGCCTAGGGGTAATACTTAGAACCAAAGACCTATCTGACCTCGCCTTTAGGGACCTAATTAACCCCTATATCTCTCCAAAAGGTAGGGTTCAAAATGTCCCGCAAAGACTATTTTTTTAAGCATATTTTTTAGGGATGAATTGATTTAGAATTTCAATATTATGTAAGTTATAATAATTTCAATTTATTCACGGTTTAATTGTTAAATATTATTGTAATAACATTTTTCTAATTTTGTTTGTTGTAACCGTTGAAGAAATCTAGTTTCAATTTGAAAAAAAAAATTGGTCTTAAAGAAAACTTTAGAAATTTTTTTGTCCCGCATGGGCATTTGAAAAATCTAGCAACCCTATCAAAAGGTCAGGCACTCTCGTATCGGGCCTATACGAGTCGTTGCCCCCTACCATCGTCACCAACATCGAGTGACGGGAGGCAACGTCAGTCCTATTCTGAGTGTATTTTCTGTCTTTGCTTTGTTTACAGACTCCACTTTTCGCATTCCAGTGTGTTTCTATTTAATTTCTAAAGTTTGGGACACATCCCTTAAATATCTTCCATATGTATATTATCGTATATCACTCACGTCTTCTTTCCAGAGAGTAGAATTTCAGGGACTGTAGTCCAAACCAGTAGTGTTCATTAGGGCGGAGCGTTTTTACACTTTTTCGATTTTCGTTTTGTAATAGCGCGGAAAAGTGGCTCTTCCACGTCAAAAGTGAGTGTGTAAAATCCCAGAGATCTGCAATAATATCTTCTGCCTCTGCACGCGCGTTGAAAATCCAAAAAATGCGCCAAAATAAGCATTTTTTCAATATTTTCTTACAGTTTTAATTTTCATCCTACCTTCTTGTAATAGCGAGGAAAAGCATCCTAAAGGTTCATTTTAGACTAGTTTTAAATATTTTTGTCCTGCGATAATTTCTCCTGCCTCCGCAGACGTTCCAAAATACGAGAAAATTTACATAAATAGTGTATTTTATAATGA
Organism: Bathynomus jamesi; assembly: GCA_023014485.1. Lineage (NCBI taxonomy): Eukaryota > Metazoa > Arthropoda > Malacostraca > Isopoda > Cirolanidae > Bathynomus > Bathynomus jamesi. The sequence goes on from JAJOZX010002599.1 coordinate 18,051, forward strand.
CGTTATTATTGTCAACTTCGGCCATACATAGGCTGACCATACGTACCGTTTTGAACGGGACAGTACCGTTTTTTTTATATTTCCTGGCCGTCCCGTCGTTTTAATAAAAATGTCAATTTTGTCCAGGTTTATGTACTTACTTTTTCATGAATACAGAATATTACATAACCCCCGTCCCTTTTTTGCCATCCCAATGTCCCGTTTTTGTCTCAAGGAAATATGGTCAGCCTAGCCATACACCACAGTTTATTCGTTAATTATGTATTAAGTAATGCAATTAACAATTCATTATATCATATTTTAGTAATTTAAGAAGTTTATATATTTGAGCAATTAAATAATTTAGGTCCACCAATGCAGTTTACTTTGCATATGCTTGGTTTATTTTGCATGACTTATTATGTAATATGCATGCAGCTCCTCGCTTATTTCGCCAATATTGAATGTACTGTATTGAAAAAATAACCCAGAACTCACCACGTGGAGGTGGCTGCATTTCGAGTTCCTCCCTGCCCGACCCAACCACCCTACCATTATCGGACTTATGCTAGTTACACACTGTAGTCACTTTTGTTTCCATTCTTGGCATTTCTTTCTGGATTTTATCTTGCTTGATAAATCCATCCCTTGCCTCTGAACCGCATACTGCAGCTGAAGCCTCTGTTACCAGCTTTATATGCCGTTGAACCGCTTGGGTGTGGCAAGAAAAGCGTGGGATGAAATCAGGTACATCTCCTGATGAGATATAGTTCAGGATGTCGGAGCGTGATAGAACTTTTGTCAGAGGAGGCTCTGACAGCTCACAAGTTTGCCAGTTAATCATGTTGTAGTACTCACTGCACTGAAAGTTCAACGTGGGCAATTTAAACACTCACTGCGGCTGACTCAGAATCTCTTGCTTTAAGGATTCTCCTCCATCCTAATTCTCTGATATGTTTTGCTTCATCGTGAATCATACTAAGGAGAACATTCTCAGGATGAGAAAAATAGGAATTTCTCTGAATAACACGATCAACTATTTTTATACAGCGGGCACTCAACGACCTCGAGCGTTGTATCATTTGATAAAGATGTTTGGCTCCCTGTGTTGCTGAAGAATTTCTCTTGATTTGAAACCACATTGGAATATAAACTTTCATAATATAATCCACGATACACTTAAGGTTGTCTGAAGGTTCTTCAATTGAAACGTAGAGTCTGGAGTGTGCCATTTTGCCTGGTTTCCTTTGAGCTAGAGAGGGAGTACATTCACCTTTTGACACAGCATCATAGATTTCTGCCAAATATTTCTGATCTGTGCTCAGATCATCTTTGTCAACTATAATTTCTTCCGTTTCAACTGCTTCAAACTCAACAACAGGTTTCTTTTCACAATCAATTAACTCTTTTCCTATAGGCCCCATAAAACTCTGAGGACCTGTTGTTTTACCATCAATGTCTGTCACTATGTGCCGCAAGGGAAGTTCATTAGTGTGAAGCAAGCAAATCAGCCACTGGAGTGCTCTCTGAAAGTGCTCTTCAATACGTCTTATCACTCCTCCTTTTGGCCTGTATTAACTGTTGTCCCGTCACATCCAATGGCTTTAACTTCTGAAGTATCAATCTCATTTGAGCGAAAAAAATCCAAAATTGCAGAAGATATACTCTGTGCTGAGCCAGAAGCGGGAGTTACATGCCCAATATAATGCGAGTTTGGTTCTTGAAGCAAAGTGACATGTTCTTCTGTTATATTTTTTTGATAACCTTTACTGCCAACTTTTTCTTGCACTGCAGTTCTGTCCTTTCTTCCATCGAAATAGATACTCTCCATAGTTTCTTCTTCGTAATCTCTCTTCTGAATGAGAGATCTCTCTTTTTCTAGCTCTCCTTACTTTGCATCTGTCTATTACTGAACTTAAATCTTTTTCGTTTATAATTCCCACGTCTTCAAGAACAGCCGAAGCAATTATAGCAGCAGACCTGTCTGACACACCAGTTTTGTCACAAGCTATAGCCAATGATGAGATTGTTCCATCGATTTGATTCTCTGTGTCGGTTCATAATCAGAATCCGCTCCTTCTGTTTCACTTGATGTTGATGACAGTGTTTCAGTTGCTTGTCCTTTACTGGTAGATGGTTTTGGTTCATACTGTTTCATTCTCTGTTGTCTTCTAGCAATAGTCGCTTGATCTTTACGAGTTTGGGAACTATCAAGAGAGCCTATTGCCAATTTTCTTGTTGTTCTCTGATCTTTAAGGAAGTCTTGTTCAATTGCTGGAACCTTGAGATGGTTTTCACATGAACACTTATCAAAATTTTCACATTTGCAAGCACTGATGTCAAATAATTTGTTTTCTACCTCATTTTGAAATGTTTGTAATTTAATTTTGAATGAGTCACTATCTTGTTTCCTTTTTATTGACTTTAGAAGGTTTTGACATTTTTCATGGTAATTTTTAATCATTTGAACGACACGGTTATGAGAAACAGTAGGAATAGAGGCTGTTTTCCACAAATCTTCGAGAGTTTTTGAGAGAACACCCGAAATTTCTGCAACTGTGGGCTCTTTCTTCGATGTCTTCAGATTCAACCTTATTTGATGAAAATATTTCATGACGTCCTTATAGGTTGGAAGGCACCTCTTGTCTAGATCAGCTGGAGCCCCAAATATAAGGCAACTTGAAGGAGTTCTTGTTGCTTGAGCTGGTACTGACATTGTGAAAAACACAATAATTAATATAAAAATTAAGAAATTACTCCTAAAACGTAAAATATTCTTGCATTCTGCAGAAGTTTTGTATATCACACCAACGTATTATTATGCACTAAAATATGCAGTATATGTCCACATATGCGTGTTGTCGTGTTCCAAAGATGTAATAACAGCAAGAGCAACACAATCCACATCTTACCCGAAACGTAGCTAGCACAACACTGCGGGGAAGTGAGAGCAAGAAGGCCTGGTAAAGTGTTGTGAGTTATGACTCATCAGTCATCACTCACTGACTCATTGCCGTATATGGCAATGACGAGCAACACATCATACCAGGCTGTGGGGAAGCTTCCAGAACGGGGATGGGACGATTCATCGCCGCCATCTCATCGCCGTCGACTCATCGCCGCCAACTCAACGCCAGCCAAACTCATCGCCGATCCAACTCATCGCCGATCCAACTCATCGCCAGCCAAACTCATCGCCGATCCAACTCATCGCCGATCCAACTCATCGCCAGTATGGCTCATAAAACAACGCAAATAATAGTAAAAATAAATAAAATGATTAGGAAAGGAAAAGATGATTAATCATTGTATTATTTATTATTTATTAAATTATTTATTAAAAAGGTTTAAACTTGGGATTAAAAAAGGGTTACATATTCATTTAAGATTAATGGAAATTGTATGCAATCCCACGTAAATATTCTGTGGGGGTCCGTTCTTCGAAGCTTGAAACTATTCTCAAAATCCGGGCATCGGCGTCGCGATATTTTTTAAGCTTTGAAGGTGGAGCACGACCTCCTACAAGCGATTCCAGATACTTGTCTCGTCCTTTCTGTATTTTTCCTTAGTGTATCAATGAATTTCCAGATAGTTGGATGATCCACTCCCAATTCTGTTTGTAGACGGCGATTTGCTGCTTCGGCATGGTTGTTCGTTCTATCTTCATTCCTTAATGTTCGAGCATACACATTCCACGTTTCGGGAGGAAATAGAGGGGCTCGTCTCCCATTTCCGCGTCTATTTAGCCGGCCGATATAATTATCCTCGAACCAGTTTAATAGTGGGATATGTTCCGCTGACAATGCATCAGCCAGGGCATCAATATAGGAATCTAAATGATTAACCGGTACAAAGGCTAGAGCAAGTATCATTTTTGCTTTCAAAGCAAAATCTGCATCATTATTGTATTGAGAAATAAACCCCAATGCAGCTAAATGCTTTTGCAGGTTCTGACTTAAGTGAAAGAAACACTCTTTTATTTCGACTTCAGGGAATATTTCTTTTATGGCAGTAAACGCTGCTAACTCAAAATCACATACAAGAGATTTAGGGTTTATGGTTGGCTCAATAGCTTTAATCATTTCAAACATTCGTAAGTATGTGACCCTTTGTTTGTTAGGTAAAAGAGCATAAGTTATTGGCAGAACACCACCAAGTTTTTGCGCAAGAATAATATAAACCTGTGAAAATAAGCTTGGAGCTACCTTAAATGTTCCATCAGCATACCAAATATCTGATGAAACTAAATGCTGCAGCCAGCTTTTCCTTCCAAATAATAAGATCCTGTCTTCACCGGCCCCGCTGTCCTTCAATAGGAAATCTTCTTCTGTGTCTGGACCTGTCTTATATATATCGTATATTCATATGGCAATGTTAACTGTTGAAGGTCTGGAGGGTTAGGTGGGGGAGCACTAATTTCCTTCCGTTTTCGTCTTATTGTTTTCCTCATTGCTGACGCAGTAGGTAACGATCCTTGGACCGTTTGAGAAACATTTGTTAAAACTTCATTAATAACAACACATGGACTTTCCATTGTTTCAACAGCACGCCTTTTCATTTTGGTTGTCACTTGTGCCACCTCTACATTAACTGCTGATGGATTATGAGAATGCGCATTTATTTATTTCACTACAACTCCGAACTTTGTATGAATTCTGGCTTTACATCCACCGAGTTGTTCACAACGCCAAAACATTAAGTCACTACCCACTTTGCTCACTTTATAAAAAATAAATAGGTTACCATTGTTGGCAAATTTTTCTCTGCCTCGCTGGCTGGAAATATGCTCCATCTTGAAGGGTTTCTGAAGTTTAACAGTAGAAGCTTAACAGAAATATAAGATACTAACATCTTTTTCAAGCTTAAGTAAAGTTGCCAGCTTTCTCTAGAAGAAAAACATGTTAATAAAGTAAAGTTGGTTGGTTTTCCTAGTTATTAATTAATAATATAGAAAATTTAGAATATAGAATCTTATATTATCAAAATATTCAAAATATAAAATATTTATAATTTCCATTGTGTAGATTGTGTATACATCTATATTTTTCTGGTGATGAGTTGACTGACGATGAGTTGGATCGGCGATGAGTTGGCTGGCGATGAGTCGGCGGCGATGAGATGGCGGCGATGAAAAGGTACCGACCCTCTAGAACGATGTGGGAGTACTACATGACGTACAAAGTGAATTTATTAGCGTATAGGCTGAATATGCAAAATACGTGATTTATGCGGATTTTTCCGTAATTTGGAACGTTTGCGGTGGCAGAAGATATTATCGCAGGACAAAAATATTTAAAACTAGTCTAAAATAAACCTTTAGGATGCTTCTTCTCGCTATTACAAGAAGGTAGGATGAGCGCATTTTTTGGATTTTCAACGCGCGTGCGGAGGCAGAAGATATTATTGCAGATCTCTGAGATTTTACACACTCACTTTTGACGTGGAAGAGCCACTTTTCCGCGCTATTACAAAACGAAAATCGAAAAAGTGTAAAAACGCTCCGCCCTAGTGTTCATCTTTCGTTTCTTCTCCATTTGGAGTAGAAGTCCTTTGTATGACTTCTATATTTATAATGCTATATATCTATATATCGTATATATATCATGCTAAAATTATGGAGGAATTCAGTCCAACCAGTAATTAAGTAATATAAAATTATATTATAATACGCTTATATATACTAGGGGCACTCAATATATTTTGCCCCACCCTTTTTTCTTAGCTAAATAATAGGCCATGGGGCTGAAATATCGTTTGGCCCGTACGTTTGAACTTTCTGCGATTCACATAACCGGATTTTTTCTAGTTTGAACCTCCCCTCCTTGTATAAAACCGCTTTTAAACACCCTTGTATAAAACCGACGGTTAACGCAGTTTCGAAAATGGCGTCTGACAGTGATGTGCGTCGTAATCAGAGAGCTCTTATCGAGTTCTTAACCGCACAGAAGGAAACAGTTGGAAATATTCACAAACGTCTACAAAAGGTTTACGGAGATGCTGTTGTTGATCGAAACACAGTTGGACGCTGGTCTAAACGTGTGAGATCATCGGAGAGAGGGAGAGCCAGCCTCGATGATGATCTAGGCAGCGGTCGCCCGGCATCGGCTGTGACATCTCACACTGTGCAACGTGCTAACAGCATCATTCGATCAAATCGACATGTCAAATACAAGGAGCTATAACTGGAGCTAGGAATTAGTGAAGGAAGCGTGAATACGATAATTCATCAACTGATATACTCGAAAGTGTGTTCATGGTTTGTTCCTCGCGAACTGACTGAAGATCACAAAGCCCAAAGAAAAGAAATTGCTTTTGAGTCGTTGGTTCGATACGAGACAGAAGGGGATGACTTCCTTTCACGAATTGTGACTGGGGATGAGATTTGGGTACATCACTTTGAGCCTGAAATCCATGGAGTGGCATCACGCAAAGTCCCCACGCAAGAAAAAGTTCAAAATGGCTCCCTCTGCAGGAAAGGTTATGGCCACCATCTTCTGGGACATGAAAGCGGTGATTCTGGTGGACATTATGAAGAAAGGATAAACAATCAACTCAGAGGCATATATTGCTACCCTACAGAGACTCCAGAGACGTATAAAGCGAGTTCGACCGGAGAGAAAACTGGAAGACAAGGTGTTATCTTTTGCACGATTACGCAAGACCACACAACAGTTTGCAAACAAGGGAGGTCATCACAAAAATGTGCTTGACTGTGTTACCCTACCCTCCATACATCCCGGATCTGGCACCTTCAGACTTCCATTTGTTTGGGCCAATGAAGGATGCTATCCGTGGAAGAAAGTTTCAGAGTGACGATGAGGTTGTTGAGGAGGTTAAGAGGTGGCTCCAGCGGAAGCCAGCGGACTTTTACCAGCAAGGAATAAAGGCCCTTGTTTCGAGGTGGAGGAAAGCCGTAGAAAAGGATGAAGACTGTGGAAAAATAAAAACTTGTAGAAAAGATATGTAACTACTTGTGTTCAAAATTTCTGGAACTTACAAGGAAACTTGGAAAGAAAAAAAAAAAGGTGGGGCAAAATATATTGAGTGGCCCTCGTACATGTATATACAGAGAGTGAAGGAGTAAACTCCTTTTAATCACTACGTTTGTTTGTTTACGGTTAAAATCACATATATATATATATATATATATATATATATATGTCGGGGGAGGATGAAATTGCAAAGCTGTGGAAAAAACAATATTCTAACATTCTTAACAGTTTGAGTAGAGATAATCTTAAGATAGATTGCAGCGAGACGCCTGTGGGAGGGACAAGGGAAAATACTTTGATATCAGTTCCTGAAGTAAAGCAGTTAATTAAAGTGTGAGTTAGAGACTGGTTCTGCGTTAGGGGTGGATGACCTATCGAATGAGCACATAAAATATGCCAATGACGTAGTATGTCTGCATATATCATTGCTCTTGTCAGCCATGCTTGCTTATAGCCTGCAGAGTTCATAAGGGTATATATCTTGCCCTTGGTCAAAAATAAGTATGGAGACATTCTGTTCAGCAATAATTACAGGCATATTGCCGTCACTTCCTGCTTCTCGAAACTACTGGAAAAACTCTTGTTACTCCGATTAAATGATTACCTACGGACATATCCTAATCACTTTGGTTTTAAAAGGTCCCACTCAACTGATCTGTGTATTTATGTACTTAAAGAAACAATATCTAAATACATTGACAGTAATTCAACTATTTATAGCTGTTTCCTAGATATAAGTAAGACATATGATAGAGTGAAGCACAATATTTTATTTAAAAAACTAGAAGACAGGAAGGTTCCCATGTACATATTAAATTTATTGAAATTTTGGTATTCCTTCCAATCTTTTACCGTTAGGTGGGGCAATATACTATCCGAATGTTTTGGCTCCTCTTGTAGGGTGAGACAAAAATCCTTGCTCTCCCCTATGCTGTTTAATGTATATATTGACGGATTAATTGCTTCACTTAATGAGGCAACAGTGGGATGTTGAATAGATAACACAAGGTTAAATAACTTAGTTTATGCAGATGATATGGTGTTAATAAGTCTCTGTTAAAGGTCTGGATCGGCTATTGAATGTCTGCGAAGTGTATTCGCAGAAACATGATATTCTTTTTAATGTTACAAAAACTAAGGTTATGCAATTTCATCCTAAAAGCTATAATTAGGGGGGGGGGGTGTAATCCTAAATTTTGCTAGAGACAAGCGTAAAATTTGGAGACACCATTTCTAAGCACGATTTTATATTTAAATTTTTTTTCCGAAACGTCTTACCCCCCTATACACCCCCCCCCCCCCGAAGGCATAATATGTGTATTTTCTGTTTTTCTGCTATATAACACTAGGCAACAAATTTCAACTTTTTTTTTGTTACAGACACGTGAACTACTGATTCCTACTAAAGCGCTGATGCTAATTTCAGATCTGATATCAAAATTTCTCTATCACGTCCAGATTTTGTGTAACCGAAAACCCCTATTTTTCATTTTTTTTCTCACCCGCTTCTATTACGAAAACCGTCTAAGCTACTTTTCCGTGCCACGTTTTATGTTAAGCATACTTAAATAATTAGTGAACAGGGATGTCTTTCCTCCTTTATTCTGGCTTAAGACAGACAGCGGAATTCCGCTGGCGGAGTTACCACCCCTGCGCCCAACCATCCACCCAAAGCGCGTTAGTATTTTGTTGTTACTACTGAAAGGCAAATTCCTGTTCTTAAGTGAAACTTTGGTGTGTGTCCTCTTCCTTTGTCGCTTGTAGGATGACGAGCTCTCCTTCTGCAGGAACCAACAATAATCTCCCATCATATTTGGGTTGAAATTACCTTGGTATCTGTTTTCCATAACTGAGATCTGTTGGTGGAAGCGCTCACCATGCTCGTCACTTACAGCCCAAGGTTGGCCGGGAAGAAGTCAAGATGAGAATGTAAAAAATGAATTTTCAAAGACATTCTGCATCCCATTATTTCATAAGATTTAAGCATGTTTTCTACGAGTTTACGGTGGTTTTCAGCTTTGTGGTTTCCAAGAAAATTTTTGACAACTTCAACGAAAGATGTCCATGCTCCTAGTTCATTCTCATTTAGGTTAGATGGAAACGATGAGTCGTGGATGACATTGCGGATCTGTGGTCCAGTGAAAACTCCAGCTTCTAGCTTAGCATCTGTCAATATTCCTTTGAATTTATCCTTTAAATATTGGAAACCACTACCTTGATGATCCATACCCTTCACGAAATTTTTCATAAGGCCAAGTTTAATGTGAAGTGGTGGAAGATGTACTTTCTGAGGGTCAATAAGTGCTGGGTGTTTCACATTGTATTTACCAACAACATGTTCAGTTCTAGATGGCCAATCATGTTTTTTGTAGTGGTTCTTGTCATCTCTGCTGTTCCATAGACACAAAAAGCACATATGCTTTGTGTAGCCCAACTGTAACCCAAGAAGTAATGATACAACTTTAAGGTCGCCACAAATATTCCATGTGTGGTCCTTATATTTGATGAGTCTTAGCAGCAGTTTCATCGATTCATAAGTCTCATTAAGGCAAGTGGCATGTGCTACAGGTATTGAAGGTTTTTCATTGCCGTTGTGCAGTAATACAGCTTTAAGGCTAGCTTTACTAGAGTCAATGAACAGTCTCCATTCTTTTGGATCATAGCGACAGCCAATCCCTTGCATCAGACCACTGATATCGTGGCAGAAACAAACGTTTTCTTCCTGTAAGTAAAATGATGAAAATGGCGATGGCGGAAATGGGAAACTTTGGTGTTTGGTTGGAGAAGATTAAATTCTTGAAGTCTTGAACCAAGCAACTCTGCCTTTTCTTTTGGTAATTCCAAATCGCGCACTAAGTCATTTAACTCCGCTTGACTTAAATGTGGAGAAATATTTGCATCTGGAACATATATGCCATCTTTCCCTGTTTCTATATCACTAGCAGAATCTTCAGATGAACTGCTGTCTGTTATCGTTGCTGGTGGAACTGGTGGTGGATTTGTTTCATCATGTGGTACTGGTTTCATTGCTGATTCGCAGTTTGGGTACGTGATCTTTGATTTGTTTTTCTTTGTGAAACCAGCAATCTTTGTCAAACAAAAATAACAATCATTGAAGTGATTTTTCGGCACGCCAAACCATGGGGACTGAGAACGGCATAGCTTTTCTTTTACCATTCATCCAAGCTATTAACATTGCATTGCACTGTGCACAGCAAATATGTGGTGCCCAGTCCCTCTGTTGGTCTCCTAACTTACAGTCAAAATAACACTTGTAGGCAAGTTTAATCTTTGTTGTTATGTTTCTACGTTGTGGCTTAGGTGTATATTGTCCACAGACAAAGCAGAAGTTGTCTGGGTGATTTACACAAGCACGTCTATTTGATGCCATTTGAATTACCATACAAATCTGAAAAAACGTAGAAAGTAATTATTACGATGTGCAAAATAAAAAGAAATACACACCGTAGTACAAAACAAATGCTATAAAAACAACTCGGGATAAATTTTATTTATCAAAATTGTTCGAATTTGTATATAGTTGGCAAAACAAATTGCTTTAACCTTGAAAAGCAAGTTTCATATTACTGGCATTAAGCCGATTAAAACCAAAATCTGGACGTGGTAGAAAATTTTACTAAAAGTGATTTGCATTTTACACAAAATCTAGACGTGATAGAAAAAATCTAATTATAGATTTGAAATCAGCATACCGAAATTAGCTAGGAGCACCTATTTGGTCTTCTGTATCAAAATCTTTGTTGCCTAGTGTAATCGATATTTATTGCCAGATTGATTTGCAATATGTCCTTTATAGGGTTTTCAGGGTCGCAGAACACGAATACGCATTCGTAATGGAACTTTGAAAAATCATTATGGCGGAAATCCAAGGTGGCGGTGAAAATCACAAATTTTTGGGCATTTGAAAGTGAAATGTGGATGGAAATACTACAAACATCCATTATACTATATTTAATTGGGGGTTTGCGACAACACTGAACAGAATTATGCAGTTGACAAGGTATTTGTGAGAACTAATACAGTTAAATCATGAACTTTCAACCCATCTGAGACCACCAAGGACAATAAGGAGAGTGCTAAGTGCACAAAGACCGATTTTAATATGTTTTTCACACATTCTATATTTGTATAAAGATCATAGTATATTACCATACACGCATATTGTTCATTTCAGTAATGTGTCTACTGCATGGTTAAACTCACTGATTGTGACCTGAGCTTTGCAGCTGACATTGCTGAGATAAAGCTTCAAATTAGTGGCATACGTTGAGAGGGGCAATTTTCTGTAGTCCTTCATTAGACGAAATATATCACTAGTCTTTGGCACAGAAAAAGCGGTATCTCGTGCATATCTGACTTCGAAATAAAGACGGTTCAGCTTCTGCATCTAGGATATTGTTATAATGCTCTATAAGTTGTGATAGGCATGATTTTCCTGATCGGAATCCGTGTTGATTTTCGTTGAATCTTTCGAATGTCTCCAAGAAGTCACAGATTTTTTCTCTGACTATTCTTTCAAACATTTTGGTGAGGTGGGACGTCAAGGACACTGGTCTATAGTTCTTTGCTTGAGATCTATCTCCTCCTTTATATATAGGGACGATGTTTGCTCTTTTCAAGATACTCGGTATTTTCACAGAGTTTAGGGATCTTCTCCATATCCAGTATAAGGGTGTAGCTATTTCATTTTTACAGTTTTTAATTAATAGTGCGTTCCATTTGTCCGGACCTGCAGCTGAATGTGATTTCATTTGTCCTATAGCTTTCGCTACATCTTCTGGGGTAAAATCAAAGTCTGTCATACATTCTCCTTGCAACTTCTCTTCGAAGAATGTATCTATGTCAAGTATCGCTTTGTCACTTTTTCGGGTACTGAATACCGATTCATACTGGGCTCTCAATGTTTCAGATATTTCTTTTAGATCATCTGTTAGTTCATTATTTCCATTCCTTAAGGGCCCGATAGTGGCGCGCGTTTTTGTTTTCCTTTTCGCATAGCTGTAGAAGTATTTTGGATTTTCCTTTATTGCTTCTACCGCCTTTTTCTCTTCCCTCTCTGTATGGCCCTTTGTCAGAGTTTGATTTTCCCAATCGATTCTCTCCAGTTTTTCTTGTATTTCTTTCCTGGCATTGTTGTCTCCGCAATTAGCTAACTTCGTCGCTACTCTCTTTCATTTGCGGAATATTCTTCTCTTTTGCCTCTCTAGCCAGTTACTCTTTCTTTTTGGCTGTGCTTTTGGAGCATATTTTTCCAAAATTCGGAGCGTCTTTTCTTCCAAGGTTGCTAGCATTTCCTCAGTTGTTTTATTCTCGAAAATTGTTCTCCACTCTATTTGGGCCATGTGTGATCTGATTTCTTCCCAATTAATGGTCTTCGAGTTTAAGTTAAAAGCCCCAAATTTGCTTCTTCCTTCTGTATGTGTATTGTCTTTTAAAGTTACCGCCACATTTGTTGATAACTCGATTATACTGTGGTCTGAGATAATAGTTGGAGTTATTTTTACATCCACAATCAAGTTTGTGTTATTTGTGAATACCAGATCTAGGCAGTTATTTTTCATGGTATTTTCTATTATCTCCTGTGTCAGCATAAACTCGTTTGTGGGAGCCATCAGCATTCTTGCTTACTCCTGGTCCTCTCTTGTGCCCCCCTTATCTTGCTGTATAAATATATTTCTACCCACCTTTTTGTATTTTATAAATGGGAAATTAAAATCGCCACAGAGTATTATATTAGGGGATGGAGAGTTTACGGACTTTATTGGGATTCTGATATCCTCAATGGCATCCGAAAATTTTTCATTTGGAGAGTTTGGAGGTCTATATATGACTATCAGACCACGTTTAGTTTCTCTATTTTCACTGCAAGGGTTTCCACGAAACTGTTGGATTTACTTATTACCGTCTCTGTCATATGCCTTTCATGTATATAAATAGCACAACCACCTTTACGTCTCGCTGTTCTATCCGCTCTTAGTAAGGTGAATCCATCGATATGTAATTCTTTCTTATCGATACAGTGTTCGCAGTTATCGCAGTTCCCTTGGCAGTCTTTAAGATGTGTTTCTGTGAGGCATGCGATGCCCGCCCTTGTTTCGTCCATAAAACCTTTCAGGTACGAAACTTTGTTTAGTGAATTGTTCGGTTTTATCCTTGAATATTTGCCAGGACAATGTTTATGTTCTTTGTTTTGCATTGCCCCTTGTGCATTTTAAGTTCGTTATCCTTTGATATCGCGTGTTTTGTAGCCTTGTGGTCCTCCGAGATGGATCCGTTCCCGCCTACCTGTTCTGGTAGCTTCTTGCCATGTAGCGGTCCGGCTTGAGGGTTCCCAGCTGTGTCAGCTGCATGTGCTGTATAAGACTTAGCAGCCGTATTGTGTCCGAGATGTTGAAAAACTTTTGTGTGCTATGTGTGTTTTGTTTGCTATTTCGGTACATATTCTTTTTTCTCACATTCCTTCTGTTGTCATTTGAGACTTGTCCTTTGTCCTTTGAACTTATCGGGAGATGATGGTAGTAGCATTTTCTCCCGTACTGGCAGGTTCCATATGTCGCGTAGGTCTTGCAAATGTCCGGATGGTAGAATTTGCATTTTCTACCAAATTTGCAGTGACCATTATTGTAGAAGTAGTTGCACACAGGAGGGTATTCGTAAATACATTTGCCTCCCTTATATCTGTATATTCCTTTCACATAGTATTTAGATATATTTTCTTCCCCATTTTTACTTGGGGCCTTTGTTTTTCGTGGTTTCAGTATGGTTTCTTTATTGTCTACTTCTTTTCTCCTATTGCTGCTAATCCCTTTTGTTTGAAAACTTTGGATTTGGTATATATACACAGTATATATATATATATATATATATTATATATATATATATATAATATATATACATATGTACATACATACTGTACACACACATACATACATAAAGACGCGCTCACTTGCTCATTATACATCCGGAGAAATAGGATGGTAATGTCTCCATATATTTACATAGTAAAGAACTGCCATTAACAAGCAAATTTTATGCTTTATTGGCAGTTGTATGGTAAATCTTGATAGATAGCGCAGAGTAGCTTAAAGATATGGAGGTACAGAGAGAGAAGTACATTAGTCTGGTTGCACGGGGTGGGAACCCTGCATTGTTTGTTATAAAGCAAATCTTGACATATTTTGAAAGCTTATACCACCCCATTCAAGAATCCATCGGGTGTACACCTGACCCCCGCTTGGCTTTTTCAATATGACCGCCATTTTCCAAGATGGCCGGCGAAACTGAAAAATCCCATATCCTGGTCAATACTTGATGGATTTTGATGATCTTGGTGTAATTTCTAGGGTTTTTTAGGATGATGAGTCGATCTGGAGGGGTTGCAGATACTTTGGGAGTCCTTTTGACCCACATTTGTCAATACTCAAGGTCATTGGAGGTCAAACGCCCCCCAAAATAAGGAATATCCCATATCCCGGGCAGTCGTGGAGATATTTTGGTGATCTTACTGTCGTTTTTATGGTTTTGGGCGAGACTGAGTTGTTCTATAGGCACATGATAACAGTAGGATATCATTTTTCAACTCCATGGGTCAAGTCAAGGTTATTTGAGGTTAAAGTTTGGCCTTGAAATATGATAATGCCACAGTTGAGATCACTGTATTTGCTTTATTTTAGTGACAGTTTCCACAATCTAGCTAACTGCTGAGCACTTAACATTTTTTCTGCAGATAAAACCAGATCATAATGCTTAAATGACATAACCCACATTATATGGATATGGATATTCGGATATAAACCACAATTTATGCTGAAGTGCAGGGCACATGCATTCTATGGAAGGTTGCAAAGCTACAAGATATGACCTCGTAAGCAAAACAAAGCTCACACCGAGCTTGGGGATTGGCATTGACAACTTTGATGCAGTTATTCACATTAGGTAACCATTTATTGGGGGCAAATATCAAAAGACATGGTTGTGTCAGGATCGTCAGGATCATCAGTCTGCTCTTCGTTTGCATTTTGGGTCAATGGATTGTTGCAATCCAAGCCGCTGCCACATGCGCAGAACATTGTGTAAGGGATTCCGCGTCCCATGCAGCCGCAGCGACTCCCCCTGCATGCTGATTGTGATTCACACCCACATCTGATTAGCTTCAGAACTTCATCTGGTGCTAAGCACACTCCTTCACCAACTGTTTTTGGGATGAGAACTCTGTTTGTTTCGTCTCTCTCCCACCCATAATGCACAGGATCAAGTGGTGGTGGGTCACACTTTAGTGCATCGAGCCAGTTCGCCACAGTGTAGTGGGCTCTGAGCACATTTTGATGGAAAGCTTCAGTTGTTGGTGGTAGAGAACATAGTTTGGGTACAGCAGTTCCCGACTTCCCTGTCTTCTGAGCCCATACTCGCTGACAACACTCAGTAAGAGATGAGGATTTCTTATCCCCATAGCATGCAACAATGAATGCTGTTTCCTCTTTCTCGATATGGTCAAAGCATGCATCAAGGGACCCCAACTTGTCTAGCTTCCGACCCTTCTTGGTTGTGGCAATGGCAGTGGCTTTGCCGATGCCATGTATTGCTGCAACTGTGTCACAACCACTCAAAGCGTGTACTTTGAGGATTTGTGGGATGATATCTGTGTGCTGGGTTACAGTTGCTCGGATGTCCACTGATTTTCTGCCACGCACTGGAGACTCTATAATCATGGGACAGCCTAGTTTCTTAAATTCATAGAAGTGAGTCAGCATGGCAAACACGTCTGTGTCATCACAAATGATGGAGATGCGGGCATCAGAATCTTTCTCAGCTTGTGCGATATCGTGTTGTGTTATTATCACGTCAGCCTCTTCATGAGATGATGAGAGCTCCAATGCTGCTTGACTCCTGCCTCGCATAATGGAAGTGGGTATGGTCTGCCATCCTGCAAGCACTAGCTCATGGTCTTGGGTTACAGTTGCGAGATGCTCACTGTCAGCAAGGATTTGCTCACAGAGCAGCCTGTTTAGTTGCTCCTTGTTCGCGGTGCACGTGAGAAGTCTCTTGTAGGCAATGGGGTGTTGAGGTCCAGCTTGTGAACTCTGCTGCTCTTGCTTCTCATTGCCCGAGTGCTTGATTTCGGAGAGAAATCATAGTAGCGATCAAAAGCTAGTACTACAGATGCATGAGAAAGATGTTTCGGTAGCCATACTTTGAAGGTTTGGATAAATGTAGCAACTGTGCCACTAGCAGGCCAGTCGACTGTCCACAAAACAGCTGACAAATCCATGATAACAACTGTTGGTCGACTCCATGTTTCCCTCTGATGTCGCTGCTCTCTATGATTTTCTGAATCCTCCCACAATTTGAAAGGCCTTTCTGACCTCCAGGACAGCTACGCAGGAAATCCTTGAAGAAACATTCGTCTGCAGCTTTTGTAGAACCTGAAAAATAAGAATTTTGTTTACCCATTCTTCAGAGTACAAATCGCATTGAAATAATTTATCCTCAGCAAATGAAAACTAAACAATGCATGAGAAAGATGTTTCGGTAGCCATACTTTGAAGGTTTGGATAAATGTAGCAACTGTGCCACTAGCAGGCCAGTCGACTGTCCACAAAACAGCTGACAAATCCATGATAACAACTGTTGGTCGACTCCATGTTTCCCTCTGATGTCGCTGCTCTCTATGATTTTCTGAATCCTCCCACAATTTGAAAGACCTTTCTGACCTCCAGGACAGCTACGCAGGAAATCCTTGAAGAAACATTCGTCTGCAACTTTTGTAGAACCTGAAAAATAAGAATTTTGTTTACCCATTCTTCAGAGTACAAATCGCATTGAAATAATTTATCCTCAGCAAATGAAAACTAAACAATGCTCATCTGGTATATTCTCCATATTCAGCAGTCAAAAAACAATTTTGGAATCAGCACAACCAAGACGTCATCAAACCACCAGGTGGACAGCACCACCAGCAATAATCTCAACCTGAAAAATTAAGAGGAATAATTAGACATATTGGAATTCACCTTACCATGGGGAAAATAATCCCTGATTTCATTTTAAACCCTATAGAACTACTCAGACTCGCCCAAAACCATAAAAACGACAGTAAGATCACCAAAATATCTCCACGACTGCCCGGGATATGGGATATTCCTTATTTCGGGGGGGGTTTGACCTCCAATGACCTTGAGTATTGACGAATGTGGGTCAAAACGACTCCCAAAGTATCTGCAACCCCTCCAGATCGACTCATCATCCTAAAAACCTCTAGAAATGACACCAAGATCATCAAAATCCATCAAGTATTGACCAGGATATGGGATTTTTCAGTTTCGCCGGCCATATTGAAAAAGCCAAGCGGGGGTCAGGTGTACACCCGATAGATTCTTGAATGGGGTGGTATAAGCTTTCAAAATATGTAAAAATTTGCTTTATAACAAACAATGCAGGGTTCCAGTAAAATCAGGGTCTGTGCTACCGAACTACATGGAGATTATCTGTTGTAAGCTTCAAGCATATGTTTAGAAATACATACAGTTAAGATATTCAGCTAGGATTACACATTCACAGAACTACACATAATTACATATAGGTATTTATTTGGATATTAGACGCTGAAATATAATTTAATATAATTAATATTATCAATATCAATATCAATTACTAACATGAATAATTAATTAGTAATATAATTAATTAAATATACGATAAATATAATAAAACTATACATAATATAATTAAATAATATATAAATGAAATGTCGAAATATTAAATACCTTACTTACTGAATAGCTTAACAACCTTAGATACTTTGACCGTGCTTATATTTCATTTTGTTTTACCGGTTATTATTATTTTTGCTTAGCTATATATAAATATGGAAATAAATGTGGAAACAAGAGTATGTAGTTTAATTTTATTAATTGAAATGAGAAAGGCGGTTCAGATTTATGGCTCATATGAGTTGATGACTTTGTCTTTCAGTTTCCTTTGGAAAATTTTTAATGTCCTAGATCGTTTTATCTCTTCATCAAGTGAATTCCAAAGACTTGGACCAATTGAGGATTAGGATCAAGTCGCACAATCTTGGGTCTGGTTCGGTTTTCTAATGTACGTGTCTGATTGTCTCGTGTTAAAGCGGTATTGTATTTGGGAAGTTAATATTTTGTTTTGGACGATTTCTGGTGCAGTATTGTATTGTAGACAGTTTGATACATATATGAGGCAATGTTTAGTTTGTAGATTTCTCCTAGGTTAAGAATTTTTAACTCATGGAACACTTGATCAGTACTTTCATTATGCTTGTTCGATTTATAGATTTTCCTCATTATTCTTTCTTGCATTACCACTAATTGACGTGTGCGTCTGTAAGCATTAATGCAGTATTGTAAGTGTGGGTACACCATGGTGAAGTATATGGATCGAAGAATTGTTTTAGGAGTGCCGCACTTGCTTTCGTAATTATGAATGAAACCTTGGCTAATTTGTACATAGATCTTTAGTCTGCTCTTTGAATGAGAGGTTTGAATCGATGGTAATTCCCAGAAGTTTGGCCGAGTACACTCGCTGAGCAGGGATTGAAAGTATGTGTAGGTTTAAAGGAATCAACGATTTTTTTTTTTGTGATGACTATATAAGCTGTTATTTTAACATTTAAGGATAGTTTGTTGGCATTAAGCCATCTATACACGTTTTGGAGTTCATTGTTGGTGGTCGTTTGGAGTGGTAGAGAGTCTTTATGTGAGGTTATGATTGAAGTATCTCGGCATAATGATACTGGTAGCAGGAAGAGTTGTTTAGTGACCTGTGAAAGTCGCTTATGTAAAAGAGGAAAAGGATAGGTGCCAGAATGCTCCCTTGGGGGTACCCCGTGCGAGATGCATCTTGTCTGTGAGGTAAAAGAGTCCTGTATTGTAAATTGCGTCCTGTTAGCCAAGTACGAGTTGAACCATCTTAAGGGTAGTCCCCTGAAACTATAGTGTTCGAGTTTTTTTTAGCGTATGTCATAAGGTACTGTGTCAAAGGCCTTAGCTACTAGATCAAGCAGGATGATTATTGAAGTATTTTGTCGTTGAGATTGCTATAATGTTCCTCTAATATTTCAGTTATCTCGTCATTTGGCGTGTGTTTACATAGAAAGTCCAAACTGTTGTTTGAGTATGACTTTGTATTTGAATATGAATTTTATTATTTGATTATATATTAGTCTCTCGTATATTTTACTGGCGGTTGGGAAGATGGAAATAGATTTATAGATAGAACACACGCGAGCCTTTTATAGACAGTCTGGGAAAACACCATTTTGAATTGATAGGCTTAGGAGTTTTGGGAGCTTGGGCGCGTTTGCGTACTCTGTAAATTCTGTTTGGAATTGTCTCTGGCGTACAACTTTCATTTTTTATTGTTTTATGGCTGTCATTAATGTGTCGTAGTCGGGAATAGGAAGAAAGAGTGCGGTAACAGAGGGCCTAGGTACGTATCGAAAGACCGCACCGTGGGTGGTATTTTAAAAGTAAGGTTGGCTACCACTTTCGTGAAATAATCGTTGAAAGTATTTAAAATATATATTTTGTCCGTTATGGACTCATTATCTACGTCACTTAAACAAAGTAAGCTACGTGTATAAATAATGATTGCATTCCTCTCACAAACCAACAACATATTGACTGAATAACAAAATCAGAATAAAATACTAAATTTGTATATAAAGGGTGTCAGGAAATGATTGCCCCCCCTGTACAGAAGAAACTGAAAGGAATAGAAAAAAACAGACAAAACCACGCGAAAGAGCGTTTAATTTTGAATAAAAAAACACTTGTTTTAATATCGGGTGTTGCCCCCATTTGCAGCTCTGACGGCCATTAATCGACGGGGGTATGATCCCAGAAGTGTCTCAAAGAGATCGGTATCATGACTCATTTCTTCAAGGACTTCGTTGATCTTTGCAGTCATAATTTCTGTTCAATACCGATTCTGAATGGGTTGTTCCAGCATTAAGGACTCCACCCGATCCTTCATGATGGATCCGACATGTTCACAGACATTAAGATCGGGAGAATTGCCAGGCCATTCATTATTTCCGAAAAAATCAATGTTATTGTCCTTAAGCAGTTGTTGAGTCGCAAGTGCTTTCATACAGGGGGCTTTGTCGTGAAGAAAGGTTGCCTGTTCAACATCGAAAACACACTCGGGGTCTTTCAAAAACGGAATTACATGTTGGGCTAAAATTACATTTCGAAAATAAGGCCCATCCCAACTGGTTCCTCTTGGTTTGATAACCCAGATGAGCTTCCGAATAGAGAACATAATAAAAACACCCACACATGCTGGATTTTTTACTATTTCTCGATACTTCTGGTCGTCTGGGACTTCATCAGGAGTTGTTGCCCAAACCCGATCATTCTGAAAATTTGGTTTTCTGGAGACATAAACGAAGAATTCATCGCTGACAACCAAGTGAAGGAAATCGTCTTCCGTCCATTCCTCAAGATAATCACAAAACTATAGCCGATCTTCAATATTACGATCACTCTTCCGTGGCTTAGCTATTTCATGCCAAGCACTCAAGCCTTGGCGAACTCGAAATTGATGCACAAGTTGCCGATTGACTATCTTACCACGACGGATAAGTATTATCTCTTTCGCTACCTCAGAGCAGCTCTTCTTTCGGCACCGTGATGCAGCAAGCACAATGTCTTTCGATTCTTGAGATAATTTCTCCGGTCTTCCTCCTCGAAATTCTGTTTCACAATCTTCAGGATTCTTATTCTAATTCCTTTTGACAAAGTCTTCTGATCTTTTTAATCTCTCAGCCACCCAGTGTCGAGTTATGAAAGTTGCACCAGTAGGGCGGGTCATACTATGCATTTTTTTTAAATCAATGGAGAGGGGTGTTCAAATGACACAGTTTGGTGTATAGAATACAATTCTGAAGAAAATATTTAATTCTGATAACCCTAACCTACATCATTTTGCAGTTGATTATTATTAAATTGTTGATTATTTTACTATTGTAGTTACCCCAGAATATGTCTTCTCACGTTTTCTATCATGGCTGCTCACGTTATCTCTCATAGAGCATTGTTCTAACTAATTCATATAAACACATATAATGTAATTCATATAATAATAATAATATTTAAATACTCAAATAAAAAGGTGTGCCATTCCACTTAATTGTAATTATCATACAGTTTGGTATATGAAATATTTTGACGGTTTTCTGGCGCGCATAAGGCCATTTTCTGAGCCACCTTTCTCAGAGGCTAGAATGTAACGTTTCAGAACATTCTAAAACAGTGGTTCTTAACCTTTTTACTACCATGCCCCCTCTAGGAATTGGTCCTTCCCTCCACGCCCCCCTTCAATCAAAATAACATTCTCAATAACTTCTCAATATTAGCCCATGCTCTCGTTAAGAGAATAACAAATACAATTAGAGAAATTCCTGTTTCTAGGGAGGCGCGCCCCCCCCGGTTAAGAACCACTGTTCTAAAACGTCCCAAGTCCTCAAACTGACCCTGAGCCAGCAGCTTCGGCAAAGGTACAGAAAAACTATGATGAAATTCAAAACATTGCCCTTGCTAGTGTAAGGTATGGCATAGGGCTGAGGCCAACTGCAGCGATAGCAACAGCAGCTCTGATTGACGCAGGAATCATCACAGAAGACAATACAAGTAAAGTGATTGATAAGAGCAAGGTCAAGAGAGCACAGGAGAAGTTGATGAGAGAGCTGGGGGAACAGTTCGAGAAGAAGTGCAGGAGGAGGGGGGATCTCTTGCATCCTCTTTGATGGGCGGATTGACCTGACCAATGTGATGATGGAAGCTGAGGGCAGTGACCAATCTTTTCCCGCAAAGATCAAGGAAGACCACTATAGTGTTGTTAGTGAGCCTGGCAGCTACTATCTGTTCCACCTTACCCCAGAGAAAGCAACTAAAGAGGAGTCACATGCGGAGAAGATTGCTAAGGTCCTGTTTGCCTGGCTGAAAGAGAGGGGTTATGATAAGACCTTGTTGGCCATTGGAGGAGACTCAACAAATGTCAACACTGGTGTGAAAGCTGGAGTAATGCGGAAGCTGGAGCTGCACCTGGGGAGAAAGCTGGTCTGGTTGGTGTGCAACCTGCACACTGTTGAACTTCCCCTGCGCCATCTCATTGTTGACCTTGATGGCCCTACTCTGTCAGACAAAAAATTATCCGGGCCAATAGGAAAGCTCCTTCATTCTGCTACAGACTTTGATATCAATCCAAACTTCACCCGAATCTCTGTTGGCCCTCCATTGATCAAGCTTCCTGACAAGGTCATTCAAGATCTCTCAACTGATCAATACTATGGCTATAAAATTGTCTGTGCAGTCAGGGATGGAGTACTTCCTGCAGGGCTGGCTCTGTTAGAGATAGGACCAGTAAACCACAGCCGCTGGCTCACCACAGCGAACAGACTTCTCAGGCTCTGGGTGTCAAAGCACGGACTTAAAGGAAAGAACCTGAAGATTCTGCAATTCATTGTGGAATTCATCATTGGAGTGTATTACCCATGTTGGTTCAACGTGAAGGTCAAGCACTCCTGGATCGAAGGGCCTAGGCACATCCTCTTTCAGCTGGACTGCCTCAAGTCCCAGAGAAAGGAGGTGCTGGATATTGTGATGCCAACTGTGAGAAGATCTGCTTGGTATGCCCACAGTGAAGTCATCCTCCAAACACTACTATGCTCTGAGGATCAGAAGGAGAGGATTGAAGGGGTGGAGAGAATCCTGGCCATCAGGGGAGAGGGGACCCGGACACTCAGCTGGGGACTCCTCTGTTAGGAGCAGAAGGACACCTGACATCAATTGTGATGCTTCCAGCATCGGTGACTTGATCAGCTGGTCAGAAGGTGTGTCAGAGCCACCTCTCACCTGCTCTCTAAGCACCTCAGAGGTGAAAAACTTCATCAACACCCCCATGGAGGTGCGCAACTGGCCTTGCCACCCAAAGCATTGAGATGGTTGTTAAAATGGTGACTGAGGCTTCTGCTAAGTACTTCTCACAGGAAAAGAGGGATGGAGGGATCAGGGCTCAGGAGACCAGCAGGAAGCTGATGTCCAAGTCTGAGTCAAAGCAGGATTTGTGCAACCTGGCAAAGTTCAAGATGTCAGGAGAATGATCTTTGTAATTATATCCAGTGATATACATGCAGTTCACCTATTAATAAATATATGTAAAGTTGATTTGGCCTTGTCAATATAAATGATTTACCTTATATCTTTTAATATATTATAAAGGGGTTCAAAAGGGTAAAATTGGCAATTTAGAAATACAAAATGATGTAGGTTAAAGTTATCCTATCCAAAAAAGAAGCTCATATTTGAATTCCCCATGTAAAAACACATAATTTAGACACCCCTAATGGTAGGATTTCCTTCAGATTCATGTTGTCACCTGAGTACGACCCGCCCTATAAATGCACCAGCTTTCTTTGCTTCACGAAATGTGACAGCTCGAATGCGGTCAAGAACTCGCTTTTTCTCTGAATCGTTCAAAATACAGTAGATGATGCCATAGTTTCTGTGGGGAAAAAAATGGTAAGAATTAAAATCACAGGAATAGAATATAATGGTTTTTATTCAGATTTTAACGCTCTTTCAAGTGGTCTCGCCAGTTTTTATCTATCTCTTCTAGTTTTTGCTCTACAGGGGGGGGGGTCAATCATTTCCTGACACCCCGTACAGTAATTATTCATTGAAATTCATTTAATTATTCGATGAAATTAATTTAAATAATTTAATTATTTAATTACATTTAATCATAATGCAAAGTAAGTTTTATTTAGCTATCATTCAAGTAACACTGAAGTTTGATGTTTGATAGCTGTTCTCGTCTTATATTTTATAAATACCTGGAAATTGAAAATGGTTTGTGTTTCTTATATTCCACCCAAACGTCATGATAATTAGATTCCCCAACTTTGACACAATCTACGCTTGATGACAGGTTGAAGATGAAGATGGAATCCTTAGATAAACAATCATGATATCCATTGCTTGACCCTCCCTCACTTTTTTAATTTTACAGTAGGTTAAAACATCACGGTAAAAGATCACGTTGTGATGATTGTGGTATTTATACAGTTTTATTTATTTTATTATACCCATTTATGAGTATATTGTATTTTTAATATTTTTTTCAAATTTTAATATTTAATTTAGTTACTCCTTGAATATAATATTGAACCCTGTATACATTATGATGATCATGATATTTATAAGGTCTTAATTTTTTATTATTCTCATTTACGACTACAGTATATCGTATTTTAAATGATCTTTAAAATTTTGTTTTTTAATTGAGTTAATGCTTGAAGTTTATATATATTTACCAAAGATGAATTACAGCTTCGATGTTGTAAATTCAGAAGTAAATTCGACGTACTCTCTGGTTAGCTAATCAAGTTTTGTCGACTTGAAATAACTTGTATCCTGAAAACACACACGCACACACACACACACACACACTCTCATATATACAGGGCGTCCCAAAAAAATGTATACACACTTTAACAGCTGATAGCTCAATTGATGTTTCTTTCTTTCCAAGTTAAACCCATTAGAATTAATAACGGCAGTCAGACTAAGCTTTGAACAAAGGAAATTCATTCTAAATGCTACTGGAAGTGTGAAAACGCAGTTGAAGTGCAAAGACAGTTTCAGGAGGGAGTTTCAAACAGATCCACCAACGCGACTTACCATCACTCGAATTAGATATAAGTTTGAAGCCGATGGAACTGTTCAGAATGTCCACAAGAAGCGTTCCGGAAGACCACGGACATCGACAAGCCCCACAAGCAAGAAAGAGTATTGGAAACGTATCACCAAAGTCCAAGAAAATCTGTGCGGCAAGCGAGTCGTGAGGTAGGAATTTCAGAATCGTCTGTCCAACGCATTTTGAAGCGCTGTCATGGAAAAGTTACATTCCAAGATTAGTCCATGCTATTAATGAAGATGATCGGACCGAAGAGTGGAGTATTGCGAGTGGTACTTGGCACGATGTGGATGTGGATTGGACGAAGGGGTTTCGTAGAATACCCTCCGCGTTCACCAGACCTCACACCACTAGATTTTTTTTTATGGGGATACTTAAAAGACAAAGTCTACGCTATAAAACCTGCAACAGTCGCTGAATTGAGAGCAGCCATTGAACGAGAATGCACAAATACCAAACGAAATGTTTCGTGATGTTTGCGATTCCATTGCTTCGCGTTATCAGCAGTGCCTGGACCAGAACGGACGTCAGTTTGAAAAACAGGCGTTGACAAAACAATTAAATAATGTCTGTAGATTCTATTACTTTTGAAAATGAAATGTATTTTAATAAACACTGCCTTTATAATTATTTAAAGTGTGTATACATTTTTTTGGGACGCCCTGTATATATGGGAATGAACTCAGAATGGTTCCCTGAGGTTTTATATGATACACACAGACCGTGCATGGAACAAGGAACTCTTCTAGGAAAATTAAATCCACTATAGTCCGAATAAATAATGGTAAATGACAAACACTATAGTTTTTCTTTTTCATGATGTTAGCCCGACGTGGGCAACGGGTCACTCGCAAAGAGGTCCCAAAAATATAACTTCCCTCACCAGCTATCTGCAAAGCAGATAGGATCCAGCTTTGGGACAGGATCTAGGGTTTAAAGCAGCCTAGCCCAGCTACATTTAGAACTTCAATATAAGCAAAAGACTCGCTGCCTTGACGTCAGTTTCAATACATCAAAGAAAAAGGGGTAACTATTATATTTTTTAGCCAAAAACCAAAACTCAAACCTCAACTGGCAGAATTGAGCGTCCATTTTTCAAGGCACATAACATGTCCGTTTCATGATGGGAATGAACTCAGAATGGTTCCCTGAGGTTTTTTATGATATAATAGTTACCTCTTTTTCTTTGATGTATTCAAACTGACGTGAAGGCAGCGAGTCTTTTGCTTATATTGAGGTTCTAAATGTAGCAGGGCTAGGCTGCTTTAAACCCTAGATCCTGTCCCAAAGCTGGATCCTATCTGCTTTGCAGATAGCTGGTGAGGGAAGCTATATTTTTGGGACCTCTTTGCGAATGACCCATTGCCCACGTCGGGCTAACATCATGAAAAAGAAAAACTACTGTATAGTGTTTGTCATTTACCATTACTTATTAGGACTATAGTGGATTTAATTTTCCTAGAAGAGTTCCTTGTTCCATGCACGGTCTGTGTGTATCATATATATATATATATATATATATATATATATATATATATATATATATATATATATATCACACACACACACACACACATATATATATATATACTTGGTGTCCGAGAATTATCTGTACAATTTTTGGCTGTTATTGAAAGTCAACCATGAAGTGTAGAAATTCCAGTGTTGTCCCATTTTACAGAGAATCTCATTAAGTTTTTTCTGATACCAAGTTTTGACAAGTTTTTTAGAAATTCCAGTGTGTCCGAACATTATCTGTACAATTTCATCTTTTAATAAAATTCTTGATAACACACGTAAAATTCTTAAACAAGATTATTTAGAATCTGTATTTTCAAAAGTTTCTTAGTTTCTTTTATTAAAGTAACGTTGTTACAAACATTCGATATGTGCACCATTAGTGATTCGCAAAACATCCAATCGATACTACAAATGTTGCCATGTACGCTGCAGCATATCCACATCAATTCGCTCAATAGCAGCTGTGATTCTTGCTTTTAAATCATCAATGTCTGTCACCCGCGTACATTTCTAAAAAACTAGTCAAAACGTGATATCAGAAAAAACTTAATGAGATTCTCTGTAAACTGGGACAAAACTGGAATTTCTACACTTCATGGTTGACTTTTAATAACAGCCAAAAATTGTACAGATAATTCTCGGACACCCTGTATATATATATATATATATATATATATATATATATTATATATATATATACTGTGTATATGTATATATATATATTACACCCAGACCGTGCATGAAACAAGGAACTCTTCTGGGAAAATTGAATCAACTATAGTCCGGATAAGTAACAGTAAATGACAAATACTGTAGTTTTTCTTTTTCATGATGGAAGCCCAACGCGGGCAACGGGTCACTCGCAAAGAGGCCCCAAAATATAACTTCCCTCACCAGCTATCTGCCAAGCAGATAGGATGCAGCTTTGGGACAGGATCTAGGGTTTATGATTTCAATAAGAATTTCCGCTCAAGCAAGATGAACGCCTCTTAATCCCAACTATCGACGTCTTGCAACTCTTTCAAACAAGAATCTTAAATATTAAACATGTCATCTTCTAAACTTGCATATGACGCCGTTTGGACAATAATTTATTAACATTTCATGGATCTTTGATTTTCCACACTCAATGACCCAACCTCCGGTAATCGAACAAGGAAACTGCTGCCTATTCCACACATTTCGCATTCTTGACACTCTTTGATGTAAACCAATAATTTTGCTGCCTCGGCCTTTGAGTGCAGGAGCGGCACGCGTCGGTTTGAGCAATTTTCTCTTAAAATGAAGATTCAAAGAAACTCATTTAATCAGAGTCACTTTCACAGACTTTTTTCTAAAGGTTTATTCTTAACAACCTAATGAATTACATGGTACGCGGTCACTAGCTATGATAGAATAGATAATATATATGTACTGTGTGTGTATATATATATATATATATCGTTTTAATAATATACTTTGTATTCATTTATTATGCTATTCCTCTCATCAATATAAATTAATACCTAGTGGAGGCTAATGTAGAGTATTATAATCCTTTACATTTTCCGCATGTTGTTTTAATACCTCAAGTTTCTATTTTTAGTTCGGAACATAAAAGGATTTAACTAAATGCTCATGAAGAGTTTCCCAGATGGGTATTTTCATTTAAATTACTGTGTATATACAAAACTTACTCCATAGCATGTCAACTATGCAAATTCATAGCTCTTGGATTGTTTCTAATTTTGTATTTAAGCATTACCACTTTTACACTTTAATTATATACTGAATATAATTTATTATATAATTTATTATGTAATTATTATTATTTTGCTCACTTGCGAGGTTGCTCATGAGGGTAAAATCTGCAGAGTGTACGCTGTACAGTGTACACCACCATTATTTAAGGATCTACTTTATCGAAGAAGTTTGAACGTATATTTAAACTGAACTTAAACAGAAACTGAGTGAACAGAAAATTCTGATTTCTGTAAATTGGCGTTGTAAATGAATTACTTTAGTCACGCACTGATACATCCAAGAAAGAAAGTGCTAACTAATCTGACCTAATCTAATCAAATTCCAGGTGCAAGATAACTAATTTCTATTTTTCTTCTGCTCGGGTAATTAAACACACGACGTTTAAGGACTCTGTTCAGGAAACTATGAAGCCGTTTCTTCAGAGTTAATTTTTTCTCAGATTTTGCAATTCTTTCGGAAGAATATGACATAATTTGGTTGTGGAATGCGAAGAAAGTTCTTACTTCCCCTGTCCTTCTACCTGCTCTACGCCATAAACAGGAAAGTTCCTAAAGCATTCAAAACGAAGTACCAAAATGTGATTTTTATGATGTTAATGTTCCAAGTAATAAAGCGTTCCTAGGCAGATAGACTCCCTTTTTTGTATAGCTTTTTGGTACACAATACAGAGTCAAAAAGAGAGCCAGTGAGTTCCCAGTTGGGGTCCATGCGGTCCCCAGTTTGGAATCTACCGGTAATTCTGGTAGGAAGCTTCCCTTAACCTATTTTTACATGTAATAGGAAACCACACGATTTAAAATTGTCATGTTACAGGGAGTTTTACTGCTTACTGTGCAGGAATGAGGAAAAACCCAATCCTTCAAAATGTTTGTTTCGTTTTTGTGAACCGACCTAAGGTCGAAGCCAACTATCTCCACGTCAGGTTTCACATCGTCATCGTCAAATTTTTATTTAGTAAAATGTATTAAATATTTCATCTATCATTTTAATAATAACCATTCAGGAAGATCAGAAACTGGCACAGCGGTCAGGCCAAACTAATGCGATTCATTGCTCTAACTCGTGCATTATTATTACCAGCAGCATTGGGTAACGGTGTTATCCACTGAGCTACAAACGTTGGCCATCTATCATTTTAGTATTTGCATTCCTCGAAAGGTTATGCATTGCGTATAGATACTGCGCAAACTAAATAAAAACCGAAAATGACACATTTTTCAAAATTAAACTTTTTCAACACAGATTTTGGGAATTCTTTTTTTTTTTATATATATTCTTTTACATTTACATTTTATGAGTCTTACTAATATAGAACTTATGCTCAAATTCTTTCGAAAATTGAAGGTGTCTTGTTTATCACTATTTAGGCTTTTCACTGGCGCTTATAGGATTAGAATTTTAATGGGCTTAGAACTTTGAAATATACTTTTCTAATTTTTATATTAAATGAAAGTATGATTGTAAAATTTCGGGACATTTTTAAGTATATATACGAGTATATACAAGCTTTAGCTAATGCAACTTTGTAAGAATGTCAACTAAAAAATATTAATCTCCTGTCTTCAAAACCGATTTTAAAAGTAAAGTAATTGGAAAAGTTTCCCCGATTAACTTTCTTTTGGAAGAAAATTTCTTTTGAATATCTTCTAATTGCTGATTTTAATTTCGTCTAAAAATGGAATATATTTTCTCTCAAGATAATCACACATTTAATAATTTTTTCAATTTCAATCATTATAAACTAAAATTGTTGTGGATTTTTATTGAATATATATATGAAAATTATTTCACAAAAGTAACACGTGAAAAATATTTATGATGAATAAAACCACGAAGGAAAGGAAACACAGAGTGGTGCTCAAGCGCTTTCGTCTAATGACATCCTCAGGAACACTGAAGTAAATAAAGAGTTGATGATTATATATAGGTTACAAAAAAAAATTGTGGGAGGAGCATACAAATTTGAAAGGAAAACTACTAATTTTAGCACTTTGCCCTAATTCAACACAAGATCAAATGGATTGTTTACAACCAATTTTATAGATAATGCCTGAATGATATATAGGTCACAAAAAAAAATAAAACATTAAAATAAATCGAAAAATAAAAATTGTAAGAGGAGCATACAAATTTATAAGGGAAATTTACCAAAGTTTTAGCACTCTGCCCTTCTTGTCTAAATCCGTTCTGAACGAATTCAAAACAACGGGATCGAGTTGAAAAAGACCTTTGCTCATGTTAAAGTTATTTGTAAGTTGGATAATAGCAGACTCAAGAATATTCCTATTAACAATGTTGCTAGAGTGAAACAAAACTGAAGCATTATTCCAATCAATACAATGGGATAACTCTGACAAATTGACAAAAAGGGCACTGGACGACTGTCCCGTTCTAACGGAATATTGATGCTGTTTTACACGCGTGTGCAAATCCTTTCCCGTCTGACCAATGTAAAAGGAATCACATTGTTTACAATCAATTTTATAGATAATGCCTGAATTATTAGTAGGGCTATTTTTTACTATGATATTTTTCACAGTATTGTTATATGAAAATACTACATTAATATCCAAAAGTTTAAGTACATTAGCAGTGCCTAAAAATCCCGGGAAAAATGGAAGTGCTAAAATATTCTTTGACAAAGTGCGAGTGTTATTATTCACACGATAGAAGGTTCGTTTTGCCTTGTTAAGACAAGATTCCATAAACGCAGGTGGGTAGCACAGATCACTTCCAACACCGTTGATTTTTTTCCAATTCGGCATCCATGTATTCCGGACTGGCGATCCTAAGAGCGCGGAGAAACATTGAAAAAAATATGGATTTCTTAATGGGGGTGTCATGTCCCGAGTAAAAGTGTACGTAGGACATATTGTTTGTTTTTTCCGATAGATACTGAGCTTAAAACCTGAGCTTTCCCTATGTACGCGCACATCCAAAAACGGGATTGAGTTGTCTTGTTCCACTTCTAAAGTAAACTTAATGGAGGGGGCTTGATCATTTAACTGAAGGAGGAAGTCATCCAGGTCACGATTCATGGGCCAGATACACAAAATATCGTCGACGTACCGCAACCATGGGATGCCAACACCCAGGATTCTCGGAATGTAAGTAATTTCGAAAAATTCCATATAAATATTGGAGAGGAGGGGCGACAAGGGGTTGCCCATGGCCATCCCAAAAACCTGTTGATAATACTCGCAATTGAAAGTGAATTTACAGTCTTTGATGCAAAGCTTAATAAGTTCCAAAACGATGTGTGCAGGTAGTGGCAGGTCGTACTTATGTAATTCTCGGGAGAGAAAGTCAAGCATATCGTCAATCGGCACTTTTATAAACAATGAACAAACGTCAAAACTGATAAATCTATCGTTGGTTTCAGTGCGTACATTATTCAATTTTTCAGTAAGATCCATGGAATTTTTTACATGTGAATCAGAGATAGTTCCGAGAATGGGAGACAAGTCTTTGACAAGCCATTTGGAGAGTTTATAGGTAATAGAGCCCACCGAGCTAATAATAGGGCGCATAGGGTTGCCAGGTTTGTGGGTTTTAATAAGACCGTAAAGGTAGGGAAGAGAAGGTGAAGTGGACATGAAAAGCGGAATTAAGTCCTTATGATCTTTGAGAATGCGTTTCAAGCCACTATTGAATGATTTGATGACGTTATCCTGCAGGTTCTTCCTAAGTTTTCTGTATGTGGCGGGGTCCTGGAGCAGCTCGTTCATCTTTCTAATGTAGTCCACTTTGTCCAGAATAACTGTGGTGTTAGCCTTGTCTGCTTTAGTAATATGGAGCTCACCATCTTTTTTTAATTGTGAGATTGCGAAAACGTTTATGTAGTATTTTCATATAACAATATTGCCGAAAATATCATAGTAAAAAGTAGCCCTACCAATAATTCAGCCATTATCTATAAAATTGGTTGTAAACAATGTGATTCCTTTTACATTGGTCAGACGGGAAAGGATTTGCACAATCGTGTAAAACAGCATCAATATTCCGTTAGAACGGGACAGTCGTCCAGTGCCCTTTTTGTCCATTTGTCAGAGTTATCCCATTGTATTGATTGGAATAATGCTTCAGTTTTGTTTCACTCAAGCAACATTGTTAATAGAAATATTCTTGAGTCTGCTATTATCAAACTTACAAATAACTTTAACATGAGCAAAGGTCTTTTTCAACTCAATCCCGTTGTTTTGAATTCGTTCAGAATGGATTTAGACAAGAAGGGCAGAGTGCTAAAACTTTGGTAAATTTCCCTTATAAATTTGTATGCGCCTCTTACGATTTTTATTTTTTATTTTTTTTTGTGACCTATATATCATTCAGGCATTATCTATAAAATTGGTTGTAAACAATCCATTTGATCTTGTGTTGAATTCGGCAAAGTGCTAAAATTGGTATTTTTCCTTCCAAATTTGTATGCTCCTCTCACAATTTTTATTTCTGTATTATATATATATATATATATATATATATATATATATAATATATATAAATATTTTTTTTTTGTAACCTATATGTAGTCTTGAACTCTTTATTGACTTCAGTGTTCCTGAGGATGTCATTAGACGAAAGCGCTTGAGCACCACTCTGTGTTTCCTTTCCTTCGTGGTTTTATTCATATATATATATATATATATATATATATCGTAAAGAACGACGCTTTGTATAGGAGAATAATCCGCGCAAGATGAGAGCGAAAGAACGAAACAAATGAAAAAGTGAGGTACCCACCCGGGAATCGAACCCGGGATCTTCCGATTGCCGGTCAGATATGATAACCACTACACCACAGGCCTCACCCAAACAAATGTCGTAATTCATTTGTTTCGTTCTTTCGCTCTCATCTTGCGCGGATAATTCTCCTATACAAAGCGTCGTTCTTTACGTTAATTATACTGCGTGTTTGCAGTTATAATGTATATATATATTATATATATTATATAGATGGGATGAATTTCACAATAAAACACGTGAAATAAATGAATGCTGCAAACTCACAAGGAAAAAGAAAAACGATTCCAAGGCCTTTCGTGTATTCAAAGCTACACCTCCTCAGGGAATCCATTCCCTGACGAGGTGTAGCTTTGAATACACGAAAGGCCTTGGAATCGTTTTTCTTTTTCCTTGTGGGTTTGCAGCATATATATATATATATATATATGACACACACAGACCGTGCATGGAACAAGGAACTCTTCTGGGAAGTTAAATCCACTATAGTCCGAATAAGTAATGGCAAATGACAAACACTATAGTTTTGCGAGTGACCCGTTGCCCACGTCGGGCTAATATCATGAAA
Source organism: Bathynomus jamesi (assembly GCA_023014485.1). Taxonomy (NCBI): domain Eukaryota; kingdom Metazoa; phylum Arthropoda; class Malacostraca; order Isopoda; family Cirolanidae; genus Bathynomus; species Bathynomus jamesi. The sequence continues at coordinate 51,345 of JAJOZX010002599.1, forward strand.
AAGAACAAACTATAGTTTTTGTCATTTACCACTACTTATTCGGACCACAGTGGATTTAATTTTCCCAGAAGAATTCCTTCTTTCATGCACGGTCTGTGTGTATCATGACCTCAGGGTACCATTCTGACTTCAATCATATATATATATATATATATATATATATATATTAACGTAAAGAACGACGCTTGTATAGGAGAATATTCCGAGCAAGATGAGAGAGAGAGAACGAAACAAATGAAAAAATGAGGTAACCACCCGGGAATCGAACCCGGGATCTTCCGATTGCCGGTCAGATATGATAACCATTACACCATGGGCCTCACTCAATCAAATGCCGTAATTCTTCTACATACGCGCAGAAACCAATGCCCCAAGGGGGCACCTCCCGCATGCCGTACATTATATACATTTAAACTGCAAACACGCAGTATAATTAACGTAAAGAACGACGCTTGTATAGGAGAATATCCAGCGCAAGATGAGAGAGAGAGAACGAAACAAATGAAAAAATGAGGTAACCACCCGGGAATCGAACCCGGGATCTTCCGATTGCCGGTCAGATATGATAACCATTACACCATGGGCCTCACTCAATCAAATGCCGTAATTCTTCTACATACGCGCAGAAACCAATGCCCCAAGGGGGCACCCCACGCATGCCGTACATTATATACATTTAAACTGCAAACACGCAGTATAATTAACGTAAAGAACGACGCTTGTATAGGAGAATATTCCGCGCAAGATGAGAGAGAGAGAACGAAACGCGTATGTAGAAGAATTACGGCATTTGATTGAGTGAGGCCCATGGTGTAATGGTTATCATATCTGACCGGCAATCGGAAGATCCTGGGTTCGATTCCCGGGTGGTTACCTCATTTTTTCATTTGTTTCGTTCTCTCTCTCTCATCTCGCGCGGAATATTCTCCTATACAAGCGTCGTTCTTTACGTTAATTATACTGCGTGTTTGCAGTTTAAATGTATATAGTGTACGGCATGCGGGAGGTGCCCCCTTGGGGCATTGGTTTCTGCGCGTATGTAGAAGAATTACGGCATTTGATTGAGTGAGGCCCATGGTGTAATGGTTATCATATCTGACCGGCAATCGGAAGATCCCGGGTTCGATTCCCGGGTGGTTACCTCATTTTTTCATTTGTTTCGTTCTCTCTCTCATCTTGCGCGGGATATTCTCCTATACAAGCGTCGTTCTTTACGTTAATTATACTGCGTGTTTGCAGTTTAAATGTATATAATGTACGGCATGCGGGAGGTGCCCCCTTGGGGCATTGGTTTCTGCGCGTATGTAGAAGAATTACGGCATTTGATTGAGTGAGGCGCATGGTGTAATGGTTATCATATCTGATCGGCAATCGGAAGATCCCGGGTTCGATTCCCGGGTGGTTACCTCATTTTTTCATTTGTTTCGTTCTCTCTCTCTTATCTTGCGCGGAATATTCTCCTATACAAGCGTCGTTCTTTACGTTAATTATACTGCGTGTTTGCAGTTTAAAAGTATATATATATATATATATATATATATACACACTTAAGTGCTTGGAAATGAATGGGGAACATTTTGAATATTTATGAGATGGTTCCATAAATAAATGTACCCTCCACAGGTTTACGACTTTAATGTTTTCCACTTGGAGTAGAAACCTTTTGAACACCCTATATATGTACTGGAGGTCAAAATTATGGTTTCGTTCGATTTTTAGCCAAGTAAAGTCCCTATATTCATACCTTAAAAGAAGCACTGATATGTCAGTATATATGTACTGGAGGTCAAAATTATGGTTTCGTTCGATTTTTAGCCAAGTAAAGTCCCTATATTCATACCTTAAAAGAAGCACTGATATGTCATATGTTATATTTTTTAAACATCTGAAACACTTAACAGTTTTTCTTTTCCAATAAAATGTAAAAGGGACATCAGTGGTTAGGAAGAAAGTAAGGCAAAATGTGTTTTTAAATAAAGGCAACGAAATATATGTTGAATTGCAAATAGAATATCATGTCATTTAATCAAGAGCAAATTTGTAACGTTATAATGCTAGAACTGAAATACTGTAATCATATAAAATTTAAATGCCTTAATTCTTGAGAATTTAAGTGAAAATTTAATACTCTATTCTTTTCAGGAAGGCTACATCATTAGCTTCAACAAAGGAAATATCATATGAGAAGAGACTCAGGCATTGCAGTTTAAATGTATATATTATATAATATATATATATATATATATATATATATATATATATATATATATATATATACACTTAAGTGCTCAGGTTTACGACTTTAATGTTTTCCACTTGGAGTAGAAACCTTTTGAACACCCTATATATGTACTGGAGGTCAAAATTATGGTTTCGTTCGATTTTTAGCCAAGTAAAGTCCCTATATTCATACCTTAAAAGAAGCACTGATATGTCATATGTTATATTTTTTAAACATCTGAAACACTTAACAGTTTTTCTTTTCCAATAAAATGTAAAAGGGACATCAGTGGTTAGGAAGAAAGTAAGGCAAAATGTGTTTTTAAATAAAGGCAACGAAATATATGTTGAATTGCAAATAGAATATCATGTCATTTAATCAAGAGCAAATTTGTAACGTTATAATGCCAGAATTGAAATACTGTAATCATATAAAATTTAAATGCCTTAATTCTTGAGAATTTAAGTGAAAATTTAATACTCTATTCTTTTCAGGAAGGCTACATCATTAGCTTCAACAAAGGAAATATCATATGAGAAGAGACTCAGGCATTGTTTTACCGTACGAAGTCAAAACCAGAGAGAAATAGCAACAAAACTTGGTGCTTCGTTGTAGGTATTGAACAAAACTATCAAACAATTTGGCAGAACTACACAATTGGCACAATGAGGAATAAAGAAAAACAGAAGACGAAGACGAAACCAGTAGAAAAAGAAAGCATACAAAAACCGCAAAAGAAAGAAAAACAGTGTTGAAATGACTGCAGAAATGAATGCCACTTTGAATTGTACGATTTCTTCCCCAACAATGAAAAGGTATTGAAGGGAGCTGAAATGGATGGGACGAGTCTGTGCCAGAAAGTCTCTGCTATGACATGGAAAAGCGTCAAAACTTTTGACAAAGGCAAGTCAAGAAGAAGAAGAGAAATATGAAACTGTACATATTCATTTGATATTAAAACCTTCAACTACAAAGTTATTATAGTTTTGCTTTTTCACGATAGCAATGAGTCACCTTCTGTGGGAAAAAGGCAAGATTTATGGCTAATAAAATAAGTTTTAAAATAAACACATCAATTAACTACCATAATGAAACGGTTTAAGCAATCGCACGCCCAATATCCAATGTACTGAATTGGTAACCCGTGTGTATATACAGTGGCTTTCATAAATATTTGTAGAGAGAAATATTTCAGCTATATTTTTCTTTCTCTTTGGTACCATGCATAAGATAGTTATGTAAACGTTACCCTTCGTTTGGAAAAATTTAACAAATAAAAAAATTAGTTTAACTCCAACATATAATATAAAACATCAAAGAATTTGAGGAAAATAAAAATAAATTTAAAATGCAAAAGGTTTCGTACATTTATTTACAAAATTATTTACTACTTTTTGTATCCACTTTGGGCTTGAAGAATTTAAAAATTTTATCAGTAGTTGGCTGTTTAATGATTAGAGACTGTTGGCAACTCTGAAATCTATAATTTTCTCTTTGAATCTTCGTGGAAGACGGATGACTGTACAAGCTATTAGTAACTTAGTAAGCAATCGGTCGTCGTGGTAAAGTGCTGTCTACAGATCTTAAGAGATCTGTTATTGTTGCACACGAGTCTGGAAACAGTTATAGGAAAACAGGAGAACTTCGAATTCCATTTACGACGGTTGCTGCAGTTGCAAAGAAATGGAAAGGCTTTGGAACAATCAAAACTCTATCAAGGTGTAGACGACATTGCAAGATTTCAGAACGTACAGCCAGACGAATTGAAAGAATGGCTGCTGCGAATCTACGAGTGACTGCAGGTGATATTTACCAAACATTAAGACTGCCTAAGATCGATGTCCATCCCTCTACTGTACATCGTACATTTAGAAACAATGGTCTGCAATGAAGAATTACACGAAGAAAACCTCTCCTACTAAAAGCGCACAAAAAAGCTCGTTTAAATTACGCCAAGGATCATCAAAATGATGAATTTGCATTCTGGAAGAAAGTTCTCTGGACAGAGGGGGACCAAAATTGAATTATTCGGGAACAACGAGCAACGGTATGTTTGGTCAAAATCAAATACTGCATTCGAGGAAAAAACATCCTCCCTACGATTAAACATGGTGGTAGTAGTTTGCTTCTTTGGGGACGCTTTAGTGCAGGAAAGCTTGTTGTCATAAATGGAATCTTGAATTCGAAGAAATATAAGGAAATTTTAGAAGAAAATGTATTGCCTTCAGTTCGGGAGTTGCGAATGGGTCGCAATTGGGTACTGCAACAACATAATGATCCAAAACATAAAAGTAAGAGCACCATGAAATGGTTTCAACAAAAGAATTTCAAGCTTCTCGAGTGACCCAGTCAAAGCCCAGATCTCAATTCAACCGAGAATTTATAGTTTGATTTGAAAAAAGATGTCCGCAAGAGAAACACTTCGAATTCGAATGAACTGCAACAGTTTTCTTTAGAAGAGTGGACTAAAATTTCTACTGAGACATGTCTAAACTTTGTAGAAAAATACCCAAAACGATTCAATGAAGTTATTTAAACAAAAGGTGGACACACAAAGTATTAAATAATTTTGTAAGTAAATGTATGAAAACTTTTGCATTTTAACTTTTTTTTATTTTCTTCAAATTCTCCGATGTCTTAATTATATGTTGGAGTTGAACTTTTTTTTCTTTTAGTTGTTAATTTTTTCCAAACGAACTGTAAACGTTTCATAATTATGCTCTGCATAGTACAAAATATAAGGACGAATATAACTTAAATATTTCTCTATCCGAGTAGTTATGAGCGCCACTATATATACAGGGTGTACATAAAGTCAGGATCTATTTTTGTGAAATAATTATTTTTTCCTATTTTTCTTTTCAGAAGCCCTTAGAATGAATACAGAAGAGCGTGTGGCAATAGTAATTTGGCGAATCGAGGGAAAGAAATACAATGACATCAGAGAGAAGTTTAGAAGGAGATTTCATAAGCCGGGGCCAATAGACAAGACAATACGAAAATTGGTGAACAAATTTAAACGAACGGGATCTGTAAATGATGAAGCAAGATCAGGACGACCGTGTATGTCAGATCTTACCGTGAATGCAGTACGCGGAATTATCACTGAGGAGCCACGTACATCCGTTCGTGCTGCATCACACAGACTCGGCCTCCCGACGTCATCTGTGCACAAAATTCTGAAAGTTAATTTGCAGAAGAAAAGCTATCATTTGCAGGTTTTACATGATTTACATGAGGAAGATTTCCCTCGACGAAGTGCTGTGTGTGCTGATCTCGTAGAACAAATCTGGAGTGATTATTTAAATGGACGTTTTCCAAATCGCTGGATCGGACGCGGAAGCAACAGACTTTGGCCAGCGAGATCACCAGATTTAACCCCTTTAGATTTCTTTGCATGGAGCTTTATCAAATCGCACGTCTATCAGACGAAGATTACGAGTCTTGAAAACTTATGTATACGTATACGAACTGCTGCAGATAACATAACCCCGCAAATGCTCCAGAATGTGTTTAGAAATGCTGCGGAACGATTTGAGCTGTGCAGGGATACTGATGGGCGTCACGTCGAATCTTACTCTTAATTATTTAATAAATGTTACCACTTTATCATTTTATGATTGAATTCCATATAATTTCCAAGTGCTTCACAAAAATAGATCCTGACTTTATGTACACCCTGTATATATATATATATATATATATATATATATATATATATATATATATATATATATATATATAAAACAGTAATTTACTGTAAACCGAAAACGTCTAAAACTTTATAAAATTCTTAATAAAATTATCCTTTAAAACTCTGTTGAAAAGATTCGAGAAATATTTTTTGGAAAGTTTGATAAAAAAAGTAAGTAAGGATAAGAACCTAAAGACTATTTGTCAAACCATTTCAGGATAAATCCTATTCTCATATCAAAATCGACCCGCAAGGGTAAAATGAATAATTACCACCATACTTTTTCAATCGATTTTAATCGATCCAAAAATTGCTTATATCTCCGTTAATATCACTTTGCACAAGAAATACTATAGAAGAAAATAGATTCAGGTTTAAATTCTACATAAGAAAAACTGGATCTTGTGGGTTGTTGTATTATATGAAAAAAGAAGTAAATGATGGGTTACAACCCACAAGATCCAAAATTTCTAAGATTTACATGCGTTTATTCATGACATTATTTTAATGTATCCAATGTCATAAAAGCTTTGTCGGCTTTTAAAATTTAATAACTCTACCCTTTTGGGATACAAATAAAGTCTACATTCACTCAGCCAGTCTAGTCCTCGCTTCCATGAAGTTTCGTACACCTCCCGAGAGCCAGGAATCCATCCATCCAAAAATTTCACAAAAGAACGCACTCATCATGATTTTGAGCTTCGCATCAAAATTTCGAAGCCAGTTGTCAAAATTTGTGCTCATGAACCACTTAAAAATTTTAATGCACCTTCAAAGCCCACCTGCATGTATCTAGTTAGTCTACGTTCGTATTATATCATGCTCCTTATTTTATTACAAAAAATATCTTAAAATTTTTCTAGCGACATCCGGTACTACTTCTTGGTCCTACAGAGCCACAAGCTGTACCCGTGACTTTGAAATAACAAACATACAAACGAACAAACGGGTGATCCTATATCCATACGAACGAACGCCTGTATTTTAACTGTATGTGTAAATAAAAACCTAATGTAAAGCAAAAACGTTATCTAAAATTCGAGTGAAATTCTCACGTTAAGAATTCCAAAAATTATTAACAAATATCTAAATTTCAAGTGAATAAACTTTACAAAAATGGCATAAAGAGGAAACAAAAATCAACAGCAACAACAACAGGCATTGTCAACTGTCAACGATTTTCATTTCTCAACCACATTAAACTACGTACAATACACAGATGGTACCAAACTTACTTCTTCCCATCATAAAGCAGACTTTTTGATTAATGAAACGAACAGGCAATTAGAAAATGTGTATAAATTGATGTGTGCTAATAAACCTTTATTGAATCTGACAAAGTCATCTTATATGATCATTATCACAAAACGTATTAATACAAACTGTCACAAAAAAAAATGGGAATACTGCTCTTGCAAAGGTGAATGAGATTAAGGTACTTGACATTAATTTAGACGAAAAACTAAATTTCAAAAGTCATGTACAAAATATCACATTCAAAATATCAAGATTTCTCTTCATGTTATTTAAACTAAAAATGACCCTTCTTCAGAACGCACTCTTTACCATATATTATTCCTTCATCCATCCACATTTATTACATTGCATTACGACATAGGGTAGCTGAAAGAAATACATAAAGCATCCTTTGGAAGTAATTCATAAAAAATGTCTGCGAACAATGACAACAGACAAAGTCGCACTTCCTCAATGTTTAAAGAACTAAATATTTTAAAACTAAATGACATACAAGTTCAATGTTGCTGCCACTATGCTGAAAGTTATCAATAAAAATCAACGTACATTACCCATTCAAAGAGCAATCTCCCCCCCCCCCATCAAATACACCATCGTTATAACACCAAACTTCCCAGCGTTTTTATTAACAAACCTAACTATACAATAGAAACTGTAGGAAATGTACTCTCTTTTAAATGAGCAGAAGTATGGAATGCAATTCCCATGCATATCAGGCACGCTTCATCACTAAATGTATTTCGCAAATCAGTAAAAAAAAAAGCACTTCATTAGCTCACACAAATGTATAAGTTCACTACTGCCATTTTTACCATAGTAATGAAGTTCCCATTATACAGGGTGATCCGTTTGGGTATGGCTAAAATAAAATTGATGTGAAATGAAAACAGTAACATTGTATATTTTAATATTTGGCAAACAATGCCCACAAAGATGGTAGATTGTGACAAACCTAATTAGTCTTCAACATGACTCCCCTTCCGGACACGACAGAGGACATAACGAGAGGCTAATTCTTACGACCACCTGCATGTGGTTTAATGATAGACCCCGTTTCTTCAAATGTGCGGTACCACTGCACTGTGGAATCGTATTCAGGAGCATTTCAAACACCATACACACGGCGAAACTCACGCTGTACCGCTGTCACACTCTCAAACTTAGCAAACCAAATGACACACACTTCGCACGTTGTTGTGCATTCGCTGCCATCTTCGAAACTGGCATATGTCTCATAAGTCTGACAGCAGATGGCGCTCGTACGTCTGGCAGCGGATGGCATAGCCTATTACAAACTCCCACATTTTATGACCACACTTGCAACAGATGAGCGCTGTATCACTTCTTGGTAGATTCCCACAGCGTTTTTATTTTATCCATACCCAAACGGATCACCCTGTACATATAATCAACTATTTGAAATTTGCTCATTTCAGTAAGCACCTTTAATTTTGTAATCTCTTTTTTTTTATTATGAGACACCAATCGACCAAGGAAGTACTGCTGGGAGTGGCGTTAGACAGAAGATAGGGAGCGCTGGAACTCCCGTTTCTCTTGTCACTCTCCTCCTCAACTGATCTTTTTCCGTGTCTCATCGAGCAGTCAAGCATGCTCTCAAACACACACTTCTCTCCCTATTCTTCACTACATACACATGCATCTTACACACTACATAATCTTTTCAATATTAAAAAAAAAATGGCATCAACTTCAAGAGCCTCGGACTCCCCTGCTGAAAGGACCATAAATGTCCACACTTCTGGCTCCCCCTGCCGATACCGGGAACGCAGTGGGGCTGGATTTGCTGCCGCCCATTCGAGATGTTCTTGACCTCTATCTGATACACTTTTCTTAAATTTCTGCAACATTCGTGCCCTTTTCTCAAATTTTCAATCTGTTGAACACCACCTCTCCTCCTCTAAACCTTATCTTCTTTTCCTCACTGAAACTCAGGTGTCTGGGACGACTGACAGCAACCCCTTTTCTGTACCCTCTTACTTTCTCTCTACTCAATTTCACTCCAAAGGTGCATGTTGCGTATATGTACACAATGACCTAACTTGTTCTCGTATTCCCGAACTCGAATCTTCAGAATTCTATACCCTCTGCCTACGGCTTACATGCCAATCTCAAACTAAATACATCTGCGCTGTTTACCTTTCTCCTAATTCTACCGACTATCCAAAATTCTCTGACAACCTCACTTCCAAAGTGGAATACATTCTTTCGCCTCTCCCTTTGCTAAAATCTCCATTTTAGGAGATTTCAATGTTCACCACCACCTTTGACTTTCCTCCCATTTCACTGACATCCCTGGTGAACTAGCTCACAACTTTTCTATCCTAAATGACTTAGAGCAGATTGTACAGCACCCTACTCGAATCCCCGATCGCCTTGGAGACAGGCCAAACATTCTGGATTTATTTCTTACCTCTCATCCTTCTTCTTACTCTGTGAAACTTTTCTCTCCGTTGGGCTCCTCCGATCACAATCTTATATCTGTTTCCTATCCTATCGCTCCAATTCAGCCTCTGGATCCTCCCAAGACGAGGCACTTCGGCGCCGCTGATTGGGAGGCCCTCAGGCAGTACTTCTCTGATTTCCCATGGAATGATTACTGCTTCCGTGGCCGGCCGGGGCCTTTCTGGGTGTGCTGAACGCATCAGAGAGGTTTAACTTTACTGTACTTGTTCTAATGCTATCCGCAACAGAGAGGAGACTTTCAGAAGGTACCGTCGCCATCCAACTCCTAACTCTCACTCAGCTTATATTTCTGCCCGGAATCGTGCAAAATCTGTTCTTCGACTCGCCAAAAATTCCTTCATCCGACAAAAATGAGAAAACCTATCCAATTCTAATTCTTCTCGCTCTTTCTGGTATCAACCTAAGAACTTCTTCAACAACTTTACTTCCTCTTCTTTCCCTCCTCTTTTCCATTCCGACGGCACAGTTGCCGTCTCTTCTCCAGCTAAAGCTGAACTCTTCGCTCACACTTTCGCTTACAATTCAAACCTGGACGATTCCGGTGTTGTTCCTCCATCTCCTCCCCCTCTGACTTTATTATGTCTGAAATTAGAATCTCTTCTAAAGTTGTTTTTTCTGCCGTATCTGGACTCAACTCTAGGAAGGCGTATGGTCCTGATGGTGTTCCTCCTGTTGTTCTTAAGAACTGCGCTTCTGTGCTGACACCCTGCCGAGCCAAACTTTTTCGACTTTTCTCTCATGTGGTACTTTTCCTTCCTGCTGGAGGTTCGCTTTCATTCAGCCTGTCCCAAAGAAGGGCGACCGCTCTCAACCCTCCAACTATCGTCCAATTGCTTTGATTTCTTGTCTTTCCAAAGTTTTTGAATCTGTCCTTAAGAGGAAGATTCTTAAACACCTTTCTTCTCACAATCTTCTTTCAGATCGTCAGTATGTGTTCCGCAAAGGACGCTCTATTGGCGATCTTCATGCATAGCTCTCTGACTCAGCCAGACTCTGTACTCATTCGTCAGTCAGACTCTGTACTGAACGGACGCATTTCCTGAGCTCTCTGATATTGCATCTACTTTTGCATATTGCTAAGAATTTTACTTTTGGAAAGTTTTGAGTTTTATATTCTTGCGTTTTATTCACATTGTTATAGTTAAGTAATTGAATATTAGTGGTTTTTAGCGATTTAGAAGTTTTCATAGCGTGCCGGCTTAATTTAACTTAAACTTGTGACGGTTATAAACTAATTTTTAACTGCGCAATGCCGTCGCAGAAAGCGTCGTGTGTTAGGTGTGGGGTAAACCGGTGGTATTTGGAATTTAAAGATTATAACGGTGGTTATGGCGATTACAGAGAGATCAGTTTGTTTCTTTCGCGAGTTAATGGAGGAAATAGTTGACATAAAACGTATTGTACGTGAGGTAACGGAAAGATTTGTAACGCCTGATGAGGGTAGGAGTAGGGCTACGGTTGACGAAAGCTGAACCAATACTAACGTTGAAGACGTTAGTAATTTGAAGGGTGAGGTGCGGAACCTAGTTTCTAGTTTAGGTAGCTTGTCGGGAAGGTTGGATAGAGTTGAGGAAGGGGTTAAGGTTGGTCCGAGATAAGTAGATGGGGAGGGATTTAGATAAGTTAAGGGTGGAGCTAGGCCGCGTACGTTAGGTGATAGGAATCGCCCCCTATCGAGGTTTCGAACCCTTTCGCCCATTTGGAAAGGGACGTGAATGAGGGGGAAACTATTTTAATTGGGGACTCTTTAGTGCGCCACATGGACACAGAGTTCGTTAAACAGCATCCAACCAAGAGGAGGAGGGTCTGTCTCCCAGGGGCCAGGGTTGACAGAGTTAGAGACGAAGTGGATAGGATTGACGTTGCCTCCCGTCATTCAATGTTGGTGACGATGGTAGGAGGCAACGACTCGTATAGGCCCGATACGAGAGTGCCTGACCTTTTGGAGAGATATAGGGGGTTAATTAGGTCCCTAAAGGCGAGGTGAGATAGGTCTTTAGTTTTAGGTATTACCCCTAGGCACGGTTTGGGTCTTAGGATTACGTCTAAAACAATATTTTTGAATAATAAATTAGAAGAGATTTGTGCTGAGGAAAATGTACCCTTCGTAAAGCTGTGGTCAGAATTCAGTGATCCTCGCCTTTTTATAAAAGATGGGGGTGCATTTTAATGAAATCGGTAATGCTAGGCTAGGTAGGTTAATAGACGAAAACGTACGAAAGCTGTATAGGTCGAAGCCGGCCCGTGGTAAAAAATAACTTAAACGTTTGTCTTTTATTGTAACGCGCGTAGTATTAGAAATAAATTAAACGAATTTAAGGCGATAATTTATTCCGTCAACTATGATATAGTTGCTATCGCTGAAACGTGGTTAAATACCGTGACTTGGGACTTCTTGGGGGAACTTGATATACCGGGTTTTAAACTCTTTACTAATGATAGGTTACATAGGTTTGGTGGCGGCGTTTTGCTGTGCATTCGTAATTCCCTTAGGGCTATCGAGGTTAAGATAGATTTTCCGGCAGCAATTAATGCGATATGCGTTGAAGTTAGGGCGCGTAGTATTAGTTTTAATTTTGTTGTTGTTTATAGACCTCCCGTTCAACCCCTCGATACCGATACTAGATTTTACGCACTTCTTGATAACTTTATTCACAATCGGAATACAGTAGTATAATTGTCGGACACTTTAACTGCCCTAATGTTAATTACGAGACTTTTACTGGTAACGAGGAGGGTTTGAGATTGATTGAGTTCATGGAGGATAATTTTTTACGACAGATAGTTACCAAACCAACGCGCGGTGACAATATTTTAGATTTGGTGATGACGAACGGCGAAAATATAGTCGAAGGTTTAGAAGTAGGCGAGAGTTTAGGATGTAGTGATCATCAAATTCTTAGGTTTAAGTTATTGCTAGAAAATACTCAGGATAGTAACGTAATAGAAGTCCTTGATTTTCGTAGGACTAATTTTGATAGTTTTGTGGATAGGATGAGAGTAGTGGACTGGGATAACTTATTTATGGGTAATCACACAAATTTGCATTGGGATGTGTTTAAAGAAAGTTTTATGAATATTGAAAGGGAGTTTATTCCTCGTAGGCCCAAGCGCGCTAGGAATCATGGTAGGCCCAAATGGCGGACTAGGGAAATAGGCGAGTTCATAAACGAGCGTAACAGAGCGTATAGACTTAATAAGCGCAATGACACGGCAGCTAACTTTAATAGATATATCGAGCTTAGACGTCAGGTTAAAAGATCAGTTAGGAATGTCAAGCGTAATTTAGAGATACATATAGCTGCGGATAGTAAACATAATCCAAAAAAGTTTTTTGAATACGTCAATAATCGTAAGCCGATAAAAAATAACATAGGCCCTCTAGTGGATGTTAACGGCGCTTTGGCTTCGGACGCTCAGGCGATGGCGGGTATTTTCAATAACTTTTTTGCGACAGTTTTTACCGTAGAAGACGTAAATCATGTCCCCGACGTGGACGATATCGTTCCATTTAGTAGCGAGACTATTTTGGATGAAACAACTGTTTACGAGGGTGAGATTGCGCATTATATCGATAGGCTAAAAGTTAGCAAGGCTCCAGGCCTTGACACTTTTTATCCTAGACATTTGAAAGATTTGAAAGACGTTATTGTAGCGCCCTTAACGAAGATTTTTAATCAGTCACTCGAATCGGGGATTATTCCTGAAGACTTCAAATTAGCTAACGTTACGCCTATTTTTAAAGAAGGCGACCGCCCACTAGCTAGCAATTATAGGCCCCTTAGCTTAACGTCAATTGTCGGTAAACTTTTGGAATCCGTAGTTAGGGATCATATCATCGATCACTTAGAAAGTAGAGATTTGATTAATAGTAGTCAGCATGGGTTTCGACGCCATACATCTTGTTTAACTAATTTGTCAGAATTTTATAACGAAATAGTGGGCGAATACGATAGGCATAGAGCGGCTTACGTTATTTATTTAGATTTTAAAAAGGCGTTCGATGCAGTTCCGCATAGAAAATTAATTGCGAAGGTTAAAGCGCACGGTATACGCGGTTAGGTAGCTAACTGGTTAGAGCAGGGGTTCCAAAATTGTGTTCCGCGGAACACTTCTCACGGTATACAAGTGTTCCGCGGAACACCAATTTGGGAACCCCTGGGTTAGAGGAATGGCTTTGTGCTAGGAGACAGAGGGTCGTTGTTAATGGTAGTGAATCGGGGTGGTTGGATGTAGGTAGCGGTGTCCCACAGGGTTCAGTGTTAGGCCCACCGCTATTCGTAATCTACATTAACGACATAGATGTAGGATTGACTAGTAACGTGTCAAAATTCGCTGACGATACTAAAATAGGCGGAAGGGTTGTTAACGAGGACGATAGAAATAGGCTCCAAGACGATGTAAATAGGATTATCGAGTGGACGGTTAAGTGGCAGATGCAATTTAACGTAGACAAATGTAAAGTTTTGCATATAGGTTCTCGTAACAATAATTACACGTACACGATGGATGGTAGAGAGTTAGCGAGCGTTGACGAAGAAGTAGATTTAGGCGTACGCGTATCTAAGGATTTAATGGTTAGGAACCAGTGCCTGGAGTCTTGCTAATAGGATGTTGCTAATAGGATGTTAGGCTTCATAGCGCGTAATTTCGAATTTAAATCGAAGGATATTATATTGCCCCTTTACAAGTCCCTAGTCAGGCCTCATTTAGAATATGTCGTTCAGTTTTGGTGCCCGTATTTGCGCGAGGATATTGATAGGTTAGAAAGGGTTCAGCGTCGTGCCACGAAACTAATTCCGTCATTGCGCAACAAGCCTTATGAAGATAGGATTAAAGTGTTAGACTTGCATTCACTCGAAACTAGGAGATTAAGGGGGGAGCTTACTGAAGTTTTCAAAATCGTTAATAACATTGATAACGTAAATTTTGACAAACTGTTCACTTTCGATAATAGCAATACTCGTAATAACGGATTTAAGTTGCGTGGCAGACGTTTCATTACTAATATCGCTAAAAACTTCTTTACGTTTAAAGTAATTGATAAATAGAATAATCTTCCCGCGTCAGTCGTTCACTCTACCAGCGTTAATATGTTTAAGAACCGTTTAGATAGGCATTTTAAAAATATTAACGTTGTTTAAAATAAAAAAAAACAATTAGTAACAGGAGCTCTCGGGGTGGTGTTCGAGGATGAGTCTGTTGACGATTAATGCCAACTTGTGACATGCCAGCGTGTGATGCCAGGAATAAAATTTAAAAAAAAAATTAGACTAACATGAACGTAGATGTAGCTCGTAGAGTAAACTAACCCACTTTTTGTTTAACTTTACGTACTTTTTTTTTCTTATCCTCTCCTTACTTGCATGTCTGTAGTTTGCATGGTATGACTGTGAGTTTAGACTGTTTGCATGGTTTGTAAGCACTCTTATTTTACTTTTTTCATCTTTCACTACTTTTCTATTCTCTCCGACTATTTTTCTGACTTGTCGGCAGTGGCCGGCGGATGATGATGGTGAGTGATAGGTGTTGCTACTTATTTAACCCCTTATTTTCTTCTCTTAAAACCCTACTCTTTCCTTTCTCAGAGGGCTAACCTTAGAGTGGATCTTAGGGTCTTTGTTAGCCTTAGCTTCTGTAGATCTGTAGATCCTCCTTTTGGGATTTCGGTGAAACTTTTGCTATTGCGCTAGGCATATCAAAAGCTCTTGATAGAGTCTGGCAGAAATCTTTAATTTCCAAACTACCTTCCTTCGGTTTCTATCCTTCGATCTGTTCCTTCATCTCTAATTTCCTTTCTGGCCTAAAGCCTAAAGCTATTAACAGTGGTGTTCCTCAGGATTCTGTCCTGTCACCCACCCTTTTCCTTTTATTTATTAATGTTCTTTTAATTCGCACTTCCTGTCCTATTCACTCCTATGCCGATGATTCCACTCTTCACTTCTCCACCCGCTTCCCAAAGCGTCCCTCTCAACAGTCACTCCATGATTCGCGTAGGTCGGCTATGGAGCACCTGGCCTCTGATCTTTTTGTTATCTCTGATTGGGGAAGAGAAAACCTTGTCGCTTTTAATGCCTCAAAAACTCAGTTCCTCCATCTGCCTACTCGTCACAATCTTCCACACGACTATCCTCTTACCTTCAACAACACACAACTCAATCCTTCTTCTTCTCTTAACATTCTTGGCGTTTCCTTTTCTCGTGATCTTTCCTGGAAAAATCACATATCTTCTCTCTCTAAAATAGCTTCTAAGAGGATGGGTGTGGTGTATCGCCTCCGCAGTTTCTTCACCCCAACTCAGTTGCTGTCTCTGTACAGTGGTCTTTTTCCCCCCTGTATGGAGTATGCTTCTTATGTGTGGTGTGGTTCAACCCATACGGCCATACTTGACCGGGTGGAATCAAAGGCTTTTCGTCTCATCAATTCCCCGCCTCATACTGATTGTCTTCAATCTCTCTCTCTCTTCGCCACAGTGTTGCCTCACTCTCTCTTTACTATCGCTATCATGACGGACATTGTTCTTCTGAACGCTTTAACTGCATGCCTCCTTTAAAGAAAGAACGCAGCACCAGACTTTCTACACTTTCTCATTCCTTTCCTGTCCAACTATCTCATGCAATTGTTAGTCGGTATTTTCAGTCTTTCATCTGCTCAAACGGTGAACTCTGGAACAATCTTCCTCAATCCATCTTTCCTCCTGTCTATGACCTCCCAACTTTCAAACGCAGAGTCTCTAGGCATCTCGAAAACCCCGGAACTTGATATTGGCTTTCTTCTTCTTTTGCCCTTGGCCCCTCCTTCCTGCCTAAAAAAATTTTTCCTACTAAATATACAATAAATCATTTAATTTAAAATTACATAACATTTTGTAAATTTTATATTGCATTTATTATTATTATTTTGATCATTATCACTATCACTTGCCAACGTCAACGCGAAGAAGAGTCGACGTCAAACCGAAGACATCAAAGCGCTGGTGACCAAACTTCAAATCTCCGTGGAGCGGGCTGTCTACGGTTGGCCAGACTGGCAGTCGACGGCGTGTTGCGTGGCACGGTCAGAGTGCCGATCGGCTCCCGGGGCCCGGACCTATATCAGCTTGCTATTTTTTCATTTACGGGGAGCAATTGTGTGCCGGACGTGCTCCCCGGACTGCTCTTACTCTCTGGCGACATTAAGACTAATCCAGGCCCCACTACAACTTACACATGTCATTGTACACGAGGACATAGACACAATAGGACCATGAGACACATACAGAAGCATAATATTAAATATTACAGTGCAACGTATATGGCCTCACAAACAAAATCATGCAGCTTAGGGAATTCGTACACAGACAAAACATTCACATAACACTTATACAAGAAACAAAACTAAAACGCACACACGAAACCCCGACTATCCCTGACTTCACGGCGATCCGTCAAGATCGTACTGGGGGTCACGGGAGTGGACTCATTACTTACAGACATAAAAGCATTAGCTACACTGATACCACCCAAAACATTACAAATACAATTCAAGCAGATAACACGATAAAATACAGGCAGTTAACATTAAAACATGCGCAAAACACAACACCACACTCATCAATATTTACATCCCACCAGATAGTTCACCTCACGTGCCAGCCAATTACAATCCACAGTTACACAATCTGGCCTCTCTCACTAATGTCATCTTAGGAGGAGACTTTAACGCTAAAGATACTAGTTGGTACCTGCACAACCAAAGCAACACCAGAGGCACCAACATAGCCACACAACTAAACAGCCTCTTCATTCTTAACAATAGAGAACATACACACATACCACATCAAGCAGGATACTCAAACTCCTCCCCAGACATAACTTCTGTTCCCCCTCACTAGCAACACATACACACTGGAGAACAGAAAAACAACTGTCATCAGACCACCTGCCAATCACCATTACAACACGTTCTACACTCTACCCCAATAGCCTTAGGCACACTAACAGAAATTACAAGAAAGCTGATTGGGAACAGTTCAAAATACAGACTGAGGAACAATTCACCACATTAAACAACACACCCATCATAAACATCAGTACAACACTCAAGACATTCAATCAGATCATCAATAATGCAAACAAATACATACCCAAGGGCAACATTAGGAAATACAACCCAAATTACACTAGAGAAATAGCCCACCTTATAAGGCAACATAACAACCTCAAACATAGCACACAAACATCACACACAGAAGCCATAAAACAGCAGATACAACAGCTCAACACAGAAATAAACAACAAACTTAAAGAAAAACAAACAGAAACATTTAGGGAATTCATAACAACACTAAACCACTCCACAGATATATCCAGGCTATACAAGACTATAAACAACATTACCCACTCTAATAGCGGCATTCACACCTCACACGCGGCTATCTGTCGCAGCTAAAATAATATCCCAACAAGCTAACATTCTAGTTAATCACTACGCAAAGATAAGTCACTTAAACAGAGACAACAACCAGAAACACGCAGACAGGCAAACAGCCAGACACAAGAAAATCTACAGACTCGACACGACCATTACATCCTTCAATACAGACCAGACCACCAAGATCATCAAAAACATTTAGAATTCGAAGGCTACTGGACCAGACAACATATCTAACATACATCTTAAACACTTGGGCCCACAGGGAATACTAGCTCTCACAAACATCAGCACATATTCATACCAACGCTGTGTTATTCTTACATATGGAAAGAAAGTAAAATTATTACACTACTCAAACCAAACAAAAATCCAACAGAACCAGCTTCCTATAGACCCATTACGTTACTATGCACACCTTCCAAAGTAACAGAAAGACTAATCTTACAAATCACCAACCCACACATACCACTATCGCCTACTCAACATGGATTCAGACCTCACCACTCAACCACGACATTACTCACTAACCTCACGCAACACATCATGGATGTCATCAACTCCAGACGACCAGCTCAACGTACACTATTAGCACAATAGACATTAGTAAAGCATTTGATGCTATCCCACGCTTCCCTCTCATAAACAAAATACTCAACACAAACATGCACAATAACACCAAAAGGTGGCTGAGCAACTATCTTTCAGGAAGATACTCACATGTCACATTTAATGGCAATTCATCCAAAAACAAGCTTTTTCCGAACGGGGTCCCTCAAGGCTCTGTTCTCTCACCAACACTCTTCAACTTATACATGCATGACATTCCAACACCCATAGATAACAAGCTTACCTTATCATCATATGCAGATGACATCACTCTAACATCCACCCACAACAACATCGACACCGCTACAAATAGCCTATAAACATACATAAACAGTATACAAGACTGGCTCACACACAATAGACTCAAAGTAGCGCCCACAAAATCAACCATCACCTTGCTAACAAGCAACACAAAAGAACACCAGATAACTCCACAGATTACAGTAAACAACTACAACATTCCACACGCTCACAGGACCAAAATACTTGGGGTCACATACAACACATCATCTTTTGCAAACCACATTCAGGACATTAAAAACAAATGTATGTCAAGACTTAACACGCTTAGGGTATTAACACGCACAAACTTTGGACACCAGCAGGAAACAACATCACTCATATACAAACAATATATTCGCTCAGTTATGGACTATGCTAGCCCATGCTGGGGACCCATTATCTCAAACACACACATAAACACCATACAGACAATACAAAACAACGCACTTCGTATCACTACAGGATGTACTCAAACAACACCAATAGAACACCTGCACACAGAAACAAAAATACTGAAAATTAGGGAACATTTAGACATGAGGGGAACACAATTCATGGCAGCAGCGACAACTAACCCACAACACCCTTGCCACTACATGTACAATCATGCATCAACTCCTCGCACCATTAAGGTAACACCAAAGATATTATAACCAAATACGCTATTCCATACCGCGCCCCACAGACATCACACAGTACAGAAAACACATACACACACACCTAACCCACAAAGCACTGACACGACTGGGTCCGAATGCGGTCCTAGGTGCGAAGCCGCCACCCATTGACAGGTCAGAGATCGGCCTGAGCATGTCGGATCGAGTTAACACATTATGACAGACTCTAGCACAACATAGAACACAACACAACATCACTAGTGCGATGAACCTCTGGTCCAGTCCGGAGAGGGCGATCGGTTACCTGCGTGCCGCCGGCTTGCTCGATCAGGATGGGCTGATTGGCTAACCAACAACAACAACAACAACTTCACTATTTTTCTGTAATAAATAAACCAAATGCCATTAATTTTGTCTAAAAAGCCTCCATGCTTCCAAGGGCATATTCAGATGTAAGTATTGTGAATATATTAATGTCATATCAAATATCTAAAAATTTTAAAACTCTGTCACTTTATACTTTTCTGAATAAATGTTTTTGAATTTTGAATTTTGAATATAAAAAATTTTGAACAGAAAATGTTAATGCATTTTGTGATTTTAACATTTACTTCAAGATCACGCACGAGTAACTTAAATTTCAAATGTAGCTTCACAAATTTTTACCTACTTGATAGTTCGGACAAGCGGTAGCTCGCTATCGCTCGCTACCGTTGTACAACTTGGCCCTCCGGGCAGGTAGTCCTCCGGGCGGGTAGCACTGTGATCCAAGTACAAAATTTTGAAAAACGCCATTACCCCCATTACCCCTCTCTCCCCAATTACCCCTCCCACCCCACTCCCCCATTACCCCCACGCACAAAAGTAAAGGAGGAGACGGTGGAGTTGGAGGAGACGGTGGAGTTCCATTGAGTGATCCTCTAGAAGGGGTTTCTCCATGGTCTGGTTCCGCTGGGACTCTCGGTTCTGGGACCTCTTCTTGTTCAGAGATTGGCTCGAGTACTGGTGGTATTACGAGTACCATTCTTCGTCACGGGTAGTGGTTTCTGCGGTGACCACTTCGGTTTTGTGGTCCCTGATGGATTTGTTAATACCTTGATCTTTTGAAGGATAGGCGGCTTTAACGCCTGGCAGATGTGTTTTGGTAAAGTGTTGTTCGGCAGCTATCTTCAAATTATCAGCGTGAATGATCTTTAGTTTTGAATGATCTCGGAGGTCGAGGATTTCGTAACGGTTCTTTCCGAGGTTTTTCATAATCCTATATGGCCCATCCCATTTTGGGTATAATCTGCGATGAGCACTTGGTGGTTTCACTCTCTTTATGTAACGTCGCATATCGACGATTATAGTCCGTTGACGAGGATGACGCCTCTGTTGATTTCGTTGGTCTAGGCCCCTAGGGCATATCGGATTATGTTAAAAATTTTGAAAGATCGTTCAACTAGTTGCTGATTTCCTTCTATCATCTCGGAAGGTGTTAGAACTGCCGGATCGATTTGGTCAGGCAAATCAAAAGGTAGCCGTTTGTCGTAGTGATATAGGACGAAATGATGGGTGTCCCCGATGGACACGTCTAGCCGTTGTTGATGGCTGTTTGCACCATGGGGAGGGAATCATCCCATGTACGGGAGGATGTATCGACAACGTGGCGGAGGGCTTCTAAGATCTTCCGATTGTCTTTCCACTAAGCCGTTTGCCTGCGGATGGTGTGCCACAATGTGTGTGTTTTTAATTTTATACATGTTACAGAGTGACTCGAACAGTTTGGAAGTGAAACTAAGGGCGTTATCCGAAATTAGGATGGAAGGAATAGTATGGTTTTGGATGACGCGTTCCACTAGGGCTCTTGCCACAGTTTCCGAGGTCTGGTTTGGAATGGAAACTACTTCGCTATAACGCGAGAAGTGGTCCGTTGCCTTTGTTTTAAACAAGACGGGCATTCAGTGATGTATTCATGTACCTTTCTGTTCATTTTCGGGAAATGATATCGCTCCAAAAGACTCTTGATGGTGCGATCCTGCCCCATGTGGCCATACAAAGGTGAGTCGTGACGAAGTCGGATGGCTGTATCTACGAAATCCTTTGGTATTTCCACGAGGTCGTTTCCATCTTCGTTCCGAAAATGTACGAGCCCATCTTTTAGGTTGTACCGTTCTTTTACCTTCGATGGTTCCTTTTGTTCCAGGCGAGCCCGAAGGTTCTGGGTGTGTTGGTCCTGTTGTTAGGAGTATTGCAGACATTCGTAGTCGAACACAGGAAGAGTTTCTATCTTATTCACTTGGGTGTCAGGCTTGAGTCTCGACAATCCGTCTGGAATAACTTGGTTTTCCCGATTTGTGTACGATTTTTGCCGCAAAGTCCTGCATCAACAGAGCCCATCTACTCAACCGTCCTTCAAGTAGCTTGTCCTTGAAGAGATACGTGAGTGACTTATGGTCAGTTTTGATGGTTACATCGTAGCCGTAGACGATATTTCAGAATTTTTTCAAGGCCCAATATACCGCAAGGGCCTCTCGGTCCGGAGTGGAATAATTCCGTTGAGGTCCAGAGAGAAGCTGACTGGCATAAGCAATGGGTAATTCCACACCATCTACGTCCTGTAATAGGACGGCTCCTAGTCCATAGAAGGAAACATCTGTGGCTAGGGCAAAGGGTTTGGTGTAATCGCGATATTGGAGGATGGGATGACAAGTTAGTTTACCGATTAAAGTCTCAAAAGCATGTTGGTGATCGGATTCCCAATTAGATTTAGCACTTTTCTGAAACAAATTGGTAATGGATTTAGCAATGTTTGAAAATTGGGGGATAAAATTTCGATAGAATCCGACAAATCCAATAAATGCACGATCGTGGTCGATAATTTTAGGTACAGGGTACCTTTCCAGTGCTTCAAGTTTGGCTGGATCAGGGTTAATTCCAGTGGATGATAGTAGGAATCCTAAGTATACCAGGGATTCCTGTAAGAAGTTGCACTTTGCAAGTTTCAGTTTAAAGTGTGCTTTTTCTCAAGCGTGATAGCACATTCTGAAGACGTTGAAAGTGTGTTTTTATATCCGAACTATAAACGATAATATCGTGAAGATAGACGAGAGCTTCGACACCGAATAGGTCGGAAAGGACTATATTCATCAACCTAGAGAACTAGCAGGCCCATTTCGGACTCCGAAAGGTAAAACCTGGAATTCGTAATGCCTCGGTTAGTGGAGAAGGCAGTCAATGCCCGAGATTCGGGACTGACCTACATTTGCCAATAACCGGATGCTAAATCCGGGGATGAAAAGAAGTTAGCTCTCCCAACGTTCAGAATTGTTTCCTGCATGTTTGGAATAGGGAAACGGTCTTGGATGGTAATGTGGTTTAAGTGTCTAAAATCTACAAGGCTGAGATGTTCCGTCCTTTTTGGAAACAAGAATCATAGGAGGGGACCAGGAACTAGCTGAAGACTGAATGACATCCTGCTCCAACATGTCCTTGGTGTGTTCCTCAATAGTTACTAATTGGGAATGTGGAACCCTATAGGGAGGAATGAAGATGGGTTTGGAATTGGGTCCCAGATTGATTTCAAAAAGGACATTTCTTATATTCTTTTTTTAATCCTGAAGGGTTTAACTCTAAGGAACTGGAGACACGATTTATCGTACTGGTGGGGAAATCTGAATTTATTTCTACTGTAGAAAGAGTTCCTATTCTCTGATTTGAAGTTATTTCAATAGAGCTTCTTCCTTTGTTTAAACAAACAACAGGGATAGCTGAATTCTGACTATGACTAAGAACTTGGGCAATAAGAACATCTCTCTTGAAGTTACTTTTCTCTGTAATAAGAGTACGATCTGACTAATAGTTTTCCTTGACCGTTTACTACTTTTTCTAGGAAACAAATTTTCTCATAAGGTGCTACTGTTATATGCTCTGTAGGGCATATGAAAAATTGTGAATCTGACTCTGGTTCGGTCATTAAAATTTGCCTTATTGGCTGAAAAATCGTTTCAGTTGGATTTCGAATTTCAACTACTGAGTTAACTGAAACTGGCTGGCTGAACTGAAACTGGCTGGCTGAACTGAAACTGGCTGGCTGAAAACTGACTGACTGACTGACTGGAAACTGACTGACTGACTGGAAACTGACTGACTGACTGACTGACTGGAAACTGACTGACTGGAAACTGACTGACTGACTGGAAACTGACAGACTGACTGACTGACTGGAAACTGACTGACTGACTGACTGGAAACTGACTGACTGACTGACTGACTGGAAACTGACTGGCTGACTGACTGACTGGAAACTGACTGACTGACTGGAAACTGACTGATTGACTGACTGACTGGAAACTAACTGATTGACTGACTGACTGGAAACTGACTGACTGACTGACTGGAAACTGACTGACTGACTGACTGACTGGAAACTGACTGACTGACTGACTGGAAACTGACTGACTGACTGACTGGAAACTGACTGGCTGACTGACTGACTGGAAACTGACTGACTGACTGGAAACTGACTGATTGACTGACTGACTGGAAACTAACTGATTGACTGACTGACTGGAAACTGACTGACTGACTGACTGGAAACTGACTGTGTTGATCCTGCTGGATTCAACAACTGGAACTCATTACTGTGGGGGCTGATTTCTGGGGCGGTTGTCCCTCTGGATGCAACCGACTGACTTGAACTGCTATAAATTGGAGTGGGTTTCCTATTTCTTTCGGAAATCAGAACTAAACTGATTTTGTTAACATTAGTCTGAACGTGCGGCACCTCTCTGTTATTCTCATGGAGAAGGTTTCTTTGCTTGGAAGTGAATGTAATGTCGCATGCATTTTCTGCGGCTCGGAGGGTTTCTCCTACAAGTTTGTGTTCGTGTAATGAAATTATTTAAATCTTCATGTTCTTCTTTCTTCCATTTGGGTTGGAAGACAGCTTCTAATGTGGCCAAAGGTTGTGCGAGTGTTATTTTTTTGAAAAATTCTAATAAGTGTTTTTTAAAATTGTCCCAAGTTGTAGTTTCGCTAATGGATGGGACGTATGTAACTGTATCGTGGGCATTCCCCTCTTTAGGGTCAATAAACCTTTCAGCTTTCCTAATCTTTATATCATCATCTGTGATGTTTTCGCGTAAGAAATGCTGTTCTGGAGATTCAAACCAAGGTCTTACGCGCGGTTCAACAACGTTATTATTTATTGTTCCCTTAAAAATTAGGACAGTGTGGGGAAGGTTTACAAGTCTACCCAAGTTAATGTTTGCTGGGGAAGCGGTTTGAGACATGTTAGTAGTTTGTGCTTGATCTGAAGTTTGCGTGTTTAGAAATACGAAGGGCGGTCAGAAATAAGTTTACACGGCGTTTAATTTCGTAACTGAAGGACCTACATTCATTATGTTTGTATCAGATGAATTCGTTAATCATTGTTGGCAACACTGTATGTCGATTCGGCTGCCATCTACCGTACATTGGTTATATGAGTCAGTTGAACATAGCGGCTCGACTGGAACAGTGCCCTGTCAATTCTGCAACATATCCAGAGTCTGTCAGTGGTCAAGAATTTCTCCAGCGCATTGTCACAGGAGACGAGACATGGGTTCATCACCATATTCCGGAAACAAAACGTGCCAGCATGGAATAGAAACACCCTGGGTCCCCGCGACCAAAGAAGTTCAAGATTGTGAGGTCCGCTGGCAAAGTGATGGTTACCGTGTTTTGGGACCACAAAGGCGTTTTGCTCGCAGACTTCATGCAAAAAGGCACAACAATCAATACAGCTGCATATTGTTCAACACTGGAACGTTTACGAGCGGCCATTAAACGTAAACTCCTGGAATGCTCCGTAGGGTAGGGCGCTGTTCCAGTCGAACCGCCATGTTCAACTGACTCATATAACCAATGTACGGTAGATGGCAGCCGAGTCGACGTGCAGTGTTGCCAACAAGGATTAACGAATTCATCTGATACAAACATAATGAATGTAGGTCCTTTAGTTACGAAATTATACGCCGTGTAAACTTATTTTCTGACCGCCCCTCGTATGTTTGAAGAGCGTTGGGTAGGTGGAAAAATGGGTGTAGGGGAATTTTCAATGTCAGAAAGCGCACCGTCTGAATCGCTCATATGTGAAGGTACTGTTAATGTATTCTAATTTGGTCTGCTTGACCGATCTTAATCTACGGAATGATCACTTAAGTGGCTTTCCTAACTACTCTATCTAAGAAATACACAAATAAATGCAGAACAATTTGCCTAACTAGGAAAAATTTGAAAAAAATTGCAAACAAAATAATAAAAAAATGTGAACAAAATTTCACTCGAATGTACGCGAATGTACGGTAATATTATGATCGGCACATTAAATAAAATTATTCTATGCTAACTATAATAGTGGAAATAACTCTATTTCAATAAAAAGAAATGTATCACTGGTGTATGGCGTGTTCACTGTGTTTTGTGTTGATTCTGGTTTGATACTAATTATTAACTGTTAATAATACTGACTTCTCAAATGTTTAGTAATTAATTTGAAAAAAAAAGTCTGTACTTAACAAGATTCCTACAGCGAAATCCTCGAAGACGTGTCCTGAAGACGTGTCTTGCTGGCCACTTGTTCCTGGACGAAGAATGGGCGTGGAGAACTTGGAGTCGTGACACACAGGTCGAATGATGGATGTGAAGAACTGGAAGTCGTGGCACACCGGTCAACTGAATGTTGTTTCTAGTTCCAGGGTCTAGAAGACCGGAAGAATCCCGGTTGCAGAAGTCGCCAGTTGTTAACCCCTTCGTCTATGGCCTTGGGCGGTTCGAAGGTGACGGGGGTTCTGGTTAGGTGGCAGCAACGGATTTGTTACTCTGGAGTATCTGGTACCGTATAGGGAATTGCAGAAGTTTCTCTTATACTACTCTCCGATTTCTTCTTGTAGTGGATCGGAGGATTCTGTGGAACTTACTAAATTCTCTGAAGGTTCCCCAATTCTTCTTGTAACGTATCGGGAAATTATTTTTCTCTATTTAAGACTAAGTTCTCTGAAGAGAGCAAGGCTCAAAGGAAAAGACAAAGGTATTCTCTTACTGTAGTTTACTGCTAAAATATTACAGATAATGCTCAGCCTCTAAGTTAGATCAGACAATCAGAATGAATATTTGAAAAATTGTTCGACTTTATATACTGAATTTTTGGTGACATCATTATTATGATATTTAATGTTAACTTGTTTTGTTTTTTATTCTCAATAGGCTGCATTGTTTTGCAAAATATTTGAAGGAAAGGTAAATATTTTAGCTGTAGCAACGTCTAGACAGATAAGCAAGATATTTGAAGATGAAGCCATATTTTTATTTTAAACTGCATATTGACAGATCTGATATTATCATGATCTGCCGAGTTAACTAAAAATGGAAATTGAAATATGCATTTTATTATGAATTACAATTAAACATGCATATGAGCAAAAATTAAATGGTTAAGATTTAAAATTAAACGTTAAGCAAGACATGACTTCATCTTTTACAACGAAGACAGAAGATATACAGAAAATGAGCTTTGCAGAATTTAACAAGATTACATTATTAAGCTAAATCTAAGAAAATGATTAAGTAATTTAAAAAGAAATAATTCACTAATTATTCAGCAGGAATAAAATAGAAAGCAAGTCAAAAATTTATCCAAACTCGTGTCAGCGTTATGCGACTTTGGACTCTATATGTTAAAATGAATATATGAATATAAAAATACATAAGAACATAAGGATTATAGAAATATACGAATTATACGAAAGAATATAAGAATTATATGAATTATAATATAAGAATTATATAAGTGAATATAAAAATTATTCATTGTTCATTTTACACACACACACACACACACAAACACACACATATGTGTGTATATATATATTTATGCAGGAAGGATGATCCAACGGCAAATGTCCGCAAAATCGCCCCTCCCATAGATGGGAGGTCATAGACAGGAGGAAAGGGAAAGGTGGATTGAGAAAGATTGTTCCAGAGTTGACTTGTTGAGTAAATGAAAGACTGAAAATACAGATTAACCCTTGCATTAGATAGTTGGACAGAAAAGGAATGAGAAAGTGTAGAGAGTCTGGTACTGCATGCTCTCCTTAAAGGAGGAGGCATGCAGTTTGAGAGTTCAGAAAAGCAATGTCCGTTATGATAGTGATAGTAAAGAGAGAGTGAGGCAACATTGTAGCGAAGAGAGAGATATTGAAGACAATCAGTTTGACTCCACCTGGTCAAGCACGGCTGTGTGGTTGAACCATCCCATACATGAGAAGCATACTCCATACAGGGGAACATGACACCTGTACAGAGACAGCAACTGAGTTGGGGTGAAGAAACCGCGGAGGCGGCAGAGCGCAACTATCCTTTTCGAAGCTGTTTTAGAAAGAGTGTACATGTGTTCTTTGAAGGAAAGATCACGTGAAAAGGAAACGCCAAGAATGTTAAGAGAAAAAGAAGGATTGAGTTGTGTGTTGTTGGAGGTAAGGGGATAAACGTGTGGAAGATTGTGACGAGCATACAGATGGAGGAACTGAGTTTTGAGTCATTGAAAGCCACAAAGTTTTCTCTGCTCCATTCAGAGATAGCAGAAAGATCAGAGGCCAGGTGCTCCATAGCCGTACTTCGCGAATCATGGAGTGGCTGCTGAGAGGGACGCTTTGAGAAGCGGTTGGAGAAGTGAAGAGTGGAATCATCGGCATAGGAGTGAATAGGACAGGAAGTACAAATTAAAAGATCATTAATAAATAAAAGGAGAAGAGTGGGTGACAGGACAGAACCATGAGGAACACCACTGCTGATGGCTTTAGGAGGACAGTGGCTATCTACAACTGCAGATATAGATCGGCTAGAAAGGAAATTAGAGATGAAGGAATAGATAGAAGGATAGAAAACGAAGGAGGGCCCTTTCGAAATTAAAGATTTGTGCCAGACAAAGATCGCCAGTAGAGCGACCCTTCCGGGGTCCATACTGACGATCTGAAAGAAGACTGAGAATAAAGGTGTTTAAAAATCTTCTTATTAAGGCTAGATTCAGAAGCTTGGGAAAGGCAAGAAATCAAAGCACTTGGACGATAGTTGGAGGGTTGGGAGAGGTCACCCTTCTTTGGAGCAGGCTGAATGAAAGTGAACTTCCAGCAGGAAGGAAAAGTACCAGATGAGAGACAAAGACGAAAGAACTTCCCTAGGCAGGGTGTCAGCACAGAAGCACAGTTCTTAAGAACAACAGGAGGAACACCATCAGGACCATACGCCTTCCTAGAGTTGATTCCAGGTGGGAGAGAAAAACATCTTTAGAAGAGATTCTAATTCCAGACATACTGTAATAAAGTCATGGGGGGGGGGGATGAGATGGAGGAGCAGCACCGGAATCGTCCAAGGTTGAACTGTAAACGAAAGTTTGAACGAAGCATTCAGCTTTGGCAGGAGAAGAGGCAGCATGTGGGCCGTCGGAATGGAAAAGAGGAGGGAAAGAAGAGGATGTAAAGTTGTTGAAGAGGTTCTTAGCTAGATTCCTGAAAGAGCGATAAGAATTAGAATTGGATAGATTTTCACATTTTTGTCGGTTAAAGGAATTTTTGGCGAGTCGAAGAACAGGTTTTGCACGATTCCGGGGAGAAATATAAGATGAGTGTGAGTTAGGAGTTGGATGGCGACGGTATCTTCTAAAAACCTCTTCTCTGTTGCGGATAACATTAGAACAAGTAAAGTTAAACCAGTGTTATTTTGTATTAGTAGTAGGAATAGAATATGGAATGTACGCCACCATGCCTGAGAGAATCACCTCTCTGATGCGTTCAGCATACCCAGAAGGGCTCCAGCCTCGGAGGCAGTAATCATTCTGTGGGAAATCAGAGAAGTACTGCCTAACGGCCTCCCAATCAGTGCTACTGAAGTACCAAAGGCGTATCCTCTTTGGGGGATCCAAAAGCCGTATTGAAGCGCTTGGAGAGGAAACAGACATAAGATTGTGATCGGAGGTGCCCAACGGAGAGAAAGGTTTCACACAGTAAGAAGGATGAGAGGTAAAAAATAAATTCAGAATGTTGGACCTATCTCCAAGGCGATCGGGGATTCGAGTAGGGTGCTGTACAATCTGCTCTAGGTAATTTAGGATAGAAAAGTTGTAAGCTAGTTCACCAGCGATGCCAGTGAAATGGGAGGAAAGCCAAAGGTGGCGGTGAGCACACATATACAGGGCGTCCCAAAAAAATGTATACACACTTTAAATACTTATAATGGCAGTGTTTATTAAAATACATTTCATTTTCAAAATGTAATAGAATCTACAGACATTATTTAATTGTTTTGTCAACGCCTGTTTTCAAACTGACGTCCGTTCTGGTCCAGGCACTGCTGATAACGCGAAGCAATGGAATCGCAAACATCACGAAACATTTCGTTTGGTATTTGTGTGCATTCTCGTTCAATGGCTGCTCTCAATTCAGCGACTGTTGCAGGTTTTATAGCGTAGACTTTGTCTTTTAAGTATCCCCATAAAAAAAAGTCTAGTGGTGTGAGGTCTGGTGAACGCGGAGGGTATTCTACGAAACCCCTTCGTCCAATCCACATCCACATCGTGCCAAGTACCACTCGCAATACTCCACTCTTCGGTCCGGATCATCTTCATTAATAGCATGGACTAATCTTGGAATGTAACTTTTCCATTGACAGCGCTTCAAAATGCGTTGGACAGACGATTCTGAAATTCCTACCTCACGACTCGCTTGCCGCACAGATTTTCTTGGACTTTGGTGATACGTTTCCAGTACTCTTTCTTGCTTTGTGGTGCTTGTCGATGTCCGTGGTCTTCCGGAACGCTTCTTGTGGACATTCTGAACAGTTCCATCGGCTTCAAACTTATCTCTAATTCGAGTGATGGTAAGTCGCGTTGGTGGATCTGTTTGAAACTCCCTCCTAAACTGTCTTTGCACTTCAACTGCGTTTTCACACTTCCAGTAGCATTTTAGAATGAATTTCCTTTGTTCAAAGCTTAGTCTGACTGCCATTATTAATTCTAATGGGTTTAACTTGGAAAGAAAGAAACATCAATTGAGCTATCAGCTGTTAAAGTGTGTATACATTTTTTTGGGACGCCCTGTGTATATATATATATATATACAGACATTTGAAACACAAAATAAGATAGTAAACAGAGCAAAAAGAATAACTGGGCAGACACTGTGAGCCTTTAAACGGAGGGATAAGAATACTACGATTACTCTGTTGAATACGCCGATCACATGCAAGTCGGGATGCTGTTCGGTCCTAACAACCCCATATAAAACAGAAGATAGTCAGCTACAGGGGTTCAGAAAAGCTTCACAGCCAAGATCAATGGGTGCAAAGAACTAAATTACTGGGAATGGAATTAAACCTATATTCACGAGAAAGAAGAAGAGAGAGATACGTCATTATTTACATTTGGAAAATAATGGAGAAACTCTCCTCCAACTTTACTCTGAACCCTATTACCCCTCCCCAAACAACAGTGGAAAGTAAAAAAGAAAGACTGTGTCGTTTCCCAAACTAAAGGCTAGTCAGGGAACATCCTCAATCCTGAAGGAAAATAGTCTTGTTGCGATTGGACCAAGACTGTTAACCAGCTGCCCAAGGAACTAAGGAACACGAGTGGTGTTGCGTTGGACATTTCAAAAGAAGATTAGACGCCCGCTCAGAACAAACCCAGATGAGCTGGGGGTGCCTGGCTATGTGAGGTGGAGAGTATAAGATGGCAACTCTATACTTCACCAGTCCATCTCGAGAGGAGGGGCGACAAGCTTGACCGTAAAATGCGGAATCATCGAACAGAACGTTTGAAAGGATGAAAGGGAAGGTGTATATATATATATATATATATATATATATATATATATAATAATATAAATATATATATATTCTATATATATATATATATATATATATATATATATATATATATATATATATATATATATATATATATATATTAGGGTGTCTCATTAATACATAGAATTTTTTTTTTTCGATTTTCTCTTGCTCGCGAATGCTGCCCCAATTTCAATAGGCATAGAGGTTCTAAAAATCGAAAAATGATGGGAATCGAACAGTATTTAGAGGTCACTCAAGTTTAACACTTTCTTGAAGCTATTTAGGAAAAAAAAAATTTCTATCATTCTCTTATTCTCTTTATTTCTGAACAAAAATGAAAATAAACGAAATGCACCTTTCATTAATTGAAATAAGCGCGTATAAATGGATTGTTTTCATCTTCAATCTGTCCTACACTACTTGATTTTACTCTTCAAGCTCTCCTTCGTTTTGAAGGGGATCAACTTCTGGTGAGCCCGAACCACCTTGAGGACGAATTGCTTCTGCTTCTCATCACGCGTGATGGTGGAATTGAATCTTTTCATCAAAGCGATACCACGCTCGGCGGCGTCATTGACCACCTTCAGGGCTTTCACCCTCTTTTGCGCCGTGATCCAATCCTGGTCATTGATCCAATCCTCTGGATCTTTCATGAGGAAGGTGGGAGACTCAGATTCTGGAAGGATCGCGCGGAAGAAGACTTCTTTTGTTCTCCGGGTGACGAAGAGCTCGATGAATTGCTGTGGATTGAAGTTCTTCGGATCGATCCGCTTGAGTCCTTTCTTCGTGGCGGGGGATTGAAGTCGTTGGACCATCTTTAGCTTCGTGTCCTTTGGAATGCGGTCGTCAAAGAAACCAAGCCCCACGAGATCCTCTGAGAGGTACCACAGGTGCTTTTTCAAGGCCATGGATGCCGTGTGGCTGACTTCCTTGTCAGGGTAGGCCTCGAGCAGGCGAAGGAACTCTAGGTCGTTCAGTGGAGCTCGATTCGAGACCATTGCCTCATTCCACTGCTTCACGTACGCGAGGGAGATGAACAAACACAGCCGCCGAAGTCCTCCTTCTTCCCTGGCTGTCAGGTCCAGTTGGTGACGGAACATGAAAATCTTGAGGGCATAGATGGCTTTGGCCATCCATCTGGCGTGGTGATAGGCCCCAGGCTGACGAAATCCCCCCTGGACCTGACCGCCAAGGAAGCGGTAGGAAAGGATGAGGAGTTCACGGTATTTCTTCATGGAAGACGCTTGATTTGCCTAGTTGTCAGTTGTTGTGGGATTGCTTTCGTCACCGATGGACAAGAATGACCCTTTGTCAATGGAGGCCCACCGCTGTTGAAATCTTTTGAAGAGGAGAATGTCAGGGGAAGAGGACGGCCCCAGACATCGCACGAAGACATCCTTGAGTAAGATCTCCAAGACGTGGTGACGGCAAGCCAACCACAACATGGGACGGCCAAACTCCTGCTCAATGCGAACGCAAGCACCTTGGATCATCCCAGCGTTCACAGCTGTGGTGTCGAATCCCAGTCCAATGATTTGCTCCGAAATGCCAAAAGCCTGGACTTCCTGGAGTACGGCTGCAGCCTGTTCTTTTCCAGTGCCGTCCACCGCAACGGGTACACCAAGAAGCTCCTCGACTCCATCGCCAGTCACCACAACAGCAATCCGGTCAACCTCCTTCTTCTCCTTGGCGATATCTTCCAACAGTTTCCCATCCCAGTGCAAGACTAAAGGACCAGAAGCTTCGAACTTTCGGGTCAACTCTTCTCCCATCTCCTTTCGGATCTTGTTCCGTGTTCGATGAACAGTTGCTGGCGAGATTACCAGGTCATCCAGGTCATGACCCAAACTCTGAGCTGCTGCTGCAAAGGACGACGTTGCTTGTCTCACGGACATGTTGTCGCGATCCCAAGCAGCCATGAGATTCGGGTCCGTGAGGGCATTCATTCGCCTTTCCTTTGAGTCTGGGCCTTGCTGGTGCTGGGCGCTTGGTACGTCTCGTCGTCATCATCCTCGTCTTCCGTGTTCATTTCAGTGCTGCTACCATCCACCTCCAAGATCGCTACCTCCATGAACTGTGTCACCCCAGCATCCCATTTACTCTTCCTAGCCGTGGCTGCAAGATCCCTCTTCCGCTTCACAGCTTTCTTCTTCGCTGTCTTCTGGTCCACCCCCGCAAGACTTGACGACATCCTGTCTTCCCTCTGCGAGGTGAGAAAATCCTTGTCCTCCTGAGGGACCTTGGAGGAGGATAGCGCGGAGGAGTGAGCCACGTCAAACACGTCTTCCAAATCCGACTTGAACATCCCCTCCTTGTACCGGTAACCCTCTTGCGGCTTTGTCCTGTTCTTCTTGAGTGCGTCGTAGGTATCGATCAACTTCGCCAGCTTCTCCCCTGCGTACTTCTTGGTGGTAGTTGGTATGTTGGCCTTCTCCCAGATGGGCCAGATGGTTTCCACCACCAGGCGAATGCTCTCCGATTTGGTCTTCCTTCCCTCTTGGTCTTGGTGGTGGTGGAAGTAAAGGAGCAGGCATTGCTCCTTCGATGGAAGTCGTGGACAAACAATCGCTGCAATTGGGGCCTTGTCCAGCAACCACAACTGGTTTCCTGCTCTAGTAACCATCACCTGCGAAAGAGAAGAAAATCTTGTATAAGTGAAACAGAAGTGGCGAACTTGAGTGACCCCTAAAAATCCTCCTACAGCTGTCAAATTTTGTGATAACAATCCTTTATAAAGGTGTAATACGGGCAAGCGTCGCCCCGACCCGAAATCCTCCATTCGTATATTTGAGACACCCTAATATATATATATATATAAAGCCTTCCGAAGCAAAAGTAACACAAGCGCCATTTTTTTTTAATCGTCAGAAAACGCTTTGAAAGTTATGCGACCTTCGGACAGAGAAACGCATTATTTTTCGCGGGACTTTCGACCAAACGAACATTTGCGTTTCTGCAATTCATCCATTACCATATGATAGTACGGTATACGGTCTGAAGAACCTCTCAGTGGGTATAACTCATTTTTGCCCCGGATGGCGCTTGTGCTACTTTTCTTTTGCTTCGGAAGACCTCATATATATATATATATATATATATATATATATATATATAGAAACGACATAAGATAGAGAGAGAGAGAGAGAGAGAGAGAGAGAGAGACTTTCGTCTTCAGGTAAAATGAGCTTGCGTTTGACTTTACAAAATCGAAATTTTCTATGAGTATTCCTTCACAAATATTTTCTAGATTTTTTACTTTTACCTACGAGTATTATAACTTCACTTCTAATCACGAGCAAAAATCCGATATAAAAGTTTCATCAAACCCTGTTTAGGATAGGTTTAGATAGATGAGATAGTGAAAATTTTTATTTTGGTACAAAATATACAATAGAGAATGTCTAATAATCAGGAAGTTCATCATATATAAATAACTTGACTAACACCTAGCTGCTGCTGCGAACATTTATCTAACTCTGAGACCGAATGTAAGAAAATATAACTTTGAGGGCGTATCTTTCGACCGTAATTAGGAATGAATTAACTTCATTTCATAATAATAATATAAATCCTACACCTGGGTGTATCCAGTATGAATATGGCATTCGTGCATTAAGAAAGGTGTACCTTTAGTGAGGTTCACAGACCTCGAACCAAACTCAGAAAGGTGTGTGTGTCTGTTGTAGAAGATGCATGATGCCATGAAACACAATGTTTAAAAACTCAAAGTTTGAGAACTGCAGTATTTCGTACATGTTTAATTTTATTGAAATTTTCATGGACAGCAGCTATTTTGTAAAATTATTGTATTATAGGTTACACAACATTATGTATTTGTAGTGTTTTAATTATTATTTTGATCAGTAGTAGCCTATATGGAATTTATTTGTTCTTAAGTTCATATATAAATTCCTACAATATGATTTTGGGGATGCACTGTGCTCTCGCACTAGGCCATAAAAAACTCTGCCCTAAATGCTACAGCCGGGTAATAATGCAACAAAGATGTGTGAAATGTGAGCGAATTTGAGTTTTACATACATCCGGCGATAGGATGTCCGCACTGAAAAGTTTGTCAAAGAATTTTTATCACATCATATAGTTATACACGTGGATGAGTTTAGGGAAAACAGAAAGATCGCGAAAAAAAGCTGTTAAATCATCATTCCTGTATTAACATTACAAAAACTAGATGGTTCTACGAGCATAAAGTATGTGAACTTTTATTTGGGGCTCCTGTTTGTTCATGTAGTTTAGGCCTCTACAAACATGTCATCTGTTTGTAGGGGTGAGCTCTGTTGTGCGGTTTTTGGGTGTTTAGTCTAGAATGATTCCCCTTTGTTCTCAAATATACATTGCAAAAGAGTATGAAGCCATCACTCCACCAGAAAATCTAGTAGATGTACAACTCATAAATTACTAAGTGGGTCTTGTTGGGAGATTCTCAAGTCATTCCGTTTCCGTCTACATTTTTATTTTTATTTATCTACAGTATTTTTTTTTCTAGCGTTGTACGATTGTTTGTTAAGGTTCACACTATGCTGTTACATGCTCATATGTGTACATTGAAATTCTAACATACATATATATATAAATGAGTCGGAGTGCTGCAGAGGGATCGTCCGCAGGTCGACCCTGAACCGTCGTTCGAACTCGCATAAAGTAAGTGACATATATACTGTGTATATATATATATATATATATATATATATATATATCAGAGATGGGAAATCGGATCGGATTCGAATCGATAATCGGAATTAATCGATATTTTTTGAGAAATCTGAATCGAAAAAAAATTCGAATCGAAAAACGGGCGCGAATCTGAATCGAAATTTTGATCCGAATCGAAAAGAAACGATGAATCCGAATTCGAATTCAAATCGATAAAAAATATGGATCCGGATTTTAAAAATTTGGTTATAACTTATAAATAACTTATAACGCTTATTAACGTTTCCGGTTTCACCACAGGTAAAGACTGACCTTTCCGAGAATCTGTTTGCTCGGACAAAAATCATACTAATCCTATACTCCATCCATTAAGGTGCTAATCCTAATCCTTAAATTTTGGTATTGTCCGAGAGTGACAATTTCACACGCTCCTCAAAGAAATAACCTTTTGCCTTCGAACATTGAAAATATCTTAGTTGTCAGGGCTAATTTTAATTTGTAAATTTGTATCTATACAGTGGATATATTTCTTAAAGTATTATTATCATATTTTAATTTTTATGTATGCTATAATTAATATTTCTTGTATATATGAGCCTTAATTGCTTAATAAATTAGCTTATATGAATGATTTTTTTTTGCACCTTATTAAGAGTAAATCTAAAGTTATTACTTAGATCGTTAATAGACTGAGAATTATCTGTATTATTTATTAAAAATGAAACTTATTAATAATAGCCACCCGTTGACTAAAACAACGATGATAGGTATAATTTTATTAAATGAACTCATAAAAATCAAGAAAAATTAGGCCTGGATCCGAATCGGATTCGAATCGGATCGAAATCGAAAAAGAAATAATCCGAATCGGAAAAAAATTCGAATCGATAAAAAACGAAAAATTTGAATCCGAATTCGAATCTATATTTCTAATTGCGTGAAAATCGGATTCGAATTTGAATCGAAAAAGATTTCGATTTCCCATCCCTGATATATATATATATATATACAGGGTGTCCCATAAGTCCGGCATCATAGGAGAAATTCATATTTTTCTATTTCTACAAACCATAATTCATATTTTTCTCTTTCTACAGGCCATAATGTCTGTGAGCAAGGAGTGTCGAAAAGTAGCATCCATCGCATTCTTCAGGCTCACAAATGGCATCCATATAAACTTCAGATCCTACAGAAATTAAGCGAAGATGATCCCGACCGGCGGATAGAATTTTGCGAATGGGCTACGGAACAATATGCTCGGGATGCCAATTTCCCGTCCACCATTCGCATCATAGGAGCGCATCATAGGCCCCCTCTT
The DNA here is from genome assembly GCA_023014485.1 of Bathynomus jamesi. NCBI lineage: Eukaryota > Metazoa > Arthropoda > Malacostraca > Isopoda > Cirolanidae > Bathynomus > Bathynomus jamesi. The sequence continues at coordinate 88,775 of JAJOZX010002599.1, forward strand.
TTTCGATGAACATGTCACTGGAGGCACGTACCTACGTATGCTCAAGGAAGAAGCATTTCCCAGTGTCTTGAATGAAGAAGGAAATTTCCCAACATGGTTCCAGCAAGACGGCGCTCCTGCACATTACAGCACCCAAGTAAGGGAATACCTGTACCAACAATTCCCTGGTCATTGGATAGGACGTCGAGGGCCTGTGGAATGGCCAGCTAGAAGCCCGGATCTCACGCCACTAGATTTTTATCTCTGGGGCCACTTGAAAGCGCTGGTATACGCAGAGAAAATTAGGAGTATTGAACATTTGCGGCAGCGCACTATTGGGGCATGTAACACCATTACTCCTGACATCATTCACCGTGTGCTTGCTGACTGGGTATCACGTCTGAATTTGTGTATTGAAAACAGTGGTGGACATATTGAGCACGTTCTGTAAATAAAAGCTTTTGTTTTGCCTTTTTTTATTATTTTTCCTATGATGCCGGACTTATGCGACACCCTGTATATTATATATATATATATATATATATATATATACAGGGTGGTTAAAAAAGTTACCCCTTAGAGGTAAACTGGCGTATTAAAAAAAGTAAGGGGACTAGACCTCCCAAACTTCATATATGCTTACCTTAACATGTTCTTCGTCTTAAATGAGAAGTTGCTCGATGTGTCCCCCTTCCTGCTTAACGTAGGCCTCCAAACGTGGACGCCACTGATCAATACACCTGTTTACATATCGTTGAGACACCTTCTCTCAGCCGAGCAGAATTCTTTCGCGTAGTTCATCTATGTCTCTTATATTGGTACCAGGTATGTAAACTTTGGACTTCAGGGCTTCCCAAACACAATAATCTAGTGGTGAAAGATCGGGGCGACTAGCCGGCCACATATTAGGTTCGATAAAATCCGGTGTTTCGTTCTCAAGGAATGTGACAGTTTGGCGTGCTCTGTGAGCAGGAGGGTGTATCATGCTCATTGAAGCCGGAATTTCAAGATTGGCAGTATGTATTCCTATGTAAAATTAAATTTTAGGAGAGGTTTCTTTTCTTGAACTTTTGCTAAAAATCACGTTTAATTGTTCAAATTTCCACTTTTTCGTTTTCTGGTTATGTACAGAACAGCTGTGCAGGACATACACTCTAGTACAAATATAACAGACCGGTTTCTTACCAAACAAAAGCATTGCAACAGCTGTTATGGGCTACTCAAGTTTCACTGTGATAATTTTCTGTTTCAGATAAAAAGCTTGGTGAAGATTGTGTAGCCACCATGGCTAAGCAAGGACGAAAGACCAGAAAAAGTTCTGGTTCAAAGCTGAGTGATCTGGTGGGTCCAGGCAAGCAGTTATTTCCCACAGTAGTTCCAACCTGGAGAGCTGTGTTTCAGAGAGGAATTCTCCTCCAGGAAGAGAAGCTGCTTCTGGATGATATGAAGAGAGCTCAGTACCCTCTGCAAGATTTGGCTAAGGACTTGGCATCATTGGTACTGGCACAGTGGCGCAAAAGCAATGCCAGGTTCACTCCTCCTGTGATCATTCAAGAGAGATCCATTGCCAGGAAGATTCTTGTCAGGTGGAATGAAATGATTGACCTAGTGAATGGCAGAGTGAAGGCTGCTAAGAGAGAGAAGAGAATATCTGACCTTGATACATTGTTTGACATAACAACCTGCAGACATGATATCACTCTCTGTGGAACTGAAGCATCTGGGTGCTCTGGCTGTGCTACTAAAGTTCATGTCAACTGTGACTGTCCTCTGCCTCAGAAGATTCCAAAGCTAGAGCTAGGGTGGCTCCATTACCAGAGGATCAAAACCTCAGAAGTTTCTGACTTCCGGATGGCATCTGTTGATGTGAATGAAACAGTGAAGCAGGTGAAGGCTGCTAAGAGGAAGGAGGAAGAACAGAAGGCAGCTGAGAAGAGGAACAGAAAAGAGGAAGAAGAAAAGGAGCTACTGCTTAGAGCTGATGATGATGTAGATGAGGTGACTTCCTTGCAAAAGTCTCCAGGCAGAGCAGCTCCTACTGCTGACACAGATTTTTCCAGTACTGCAACAGGCACAAGCTCCAGTGTCAACACTGGCAAAGTCTCCACCTCTGCCAGGAAGAACTACATGGATATCTCAAGCACTGCTGCCGCTGCAGTCAGGTTCAAGGTGGCAAACACTCCTGCAGCAGCCATTGCAACTGGTTTCTTGCAAGATCTCATCAAAAATGGCCATCTATCTGCTGATAAGGCATATCTAGCTGTTTACAGGATGAAGATGTGGGGGCGCAAGGAGTCTGTAATAGGTGCCTCGGTGGAAGCCCTGGAGAAAAGGACAGAGGGAGAGGAGATTAAGGGAATTTTCTTTGATGGAAAACAAGATAAGAAGACAAAGATCATGAGGTACAATGAAGAAACTTGCCGCTTCCATCCTGATATTACAACTGAAGAGTACTATAGTGTTACGTGGGAACCTGAGGGGAAGTATCTCTTCCACTGTACACCAGAAGAACCTGAAGGAAATGAGAAACCTGCACTGAAGATAGCTCAGACTGTTTGAGTGGATTAGTGCTCATGGTGCTAAAGATACTATTGTGGTCCTTCGTGGTGACTCCACCAACACAAACACAGGACCTGATGGAGGAGCCATCACTCACTTGGAGAAACTGCTAGGTCACAAGTGTCACTGGCTGATATGCCAGTTGCATATTAATGAACTCAGCTTCAGGCACATGATCATCAAGCTTGATGGTCCCTACACGCACAAGTCTGGGTTCAGTGGCCCGATAAGAAAACTTTGGAGAAGATCAATGACATACCTGTCAACTTTAGCTTCAATGCTCTACTAGGAGAAAAAGATATAATTGAACTGCCAGAAGACATTGTACAGAACCTTAGCACTGACCAGAAGAACTGCTACCTACTGATCAAAGCTCTCAAGACACGAGATTTGAGCAAGGAAGTTGCTGGTCTGAAGTGTGGCCCACTGAATCAGTCACGCTGACTTGACTGACTACAGGTGAGGCTTTGTTGATGCTGTGGATGAGGCAGCATGGTCTGAAGGGGGTGCTGAAGAAGCTGGAGGTGCTGCTGAAGTTCTGCCTGGACTTCTACTTCAAGATGTATTTTGAGATCAAGGTGAAGCACCACATGAGGTATGGACCTCACCATATTGTGACCGCTCTGGGACTGCTGAGAAGCCAGACCTCTGAAGTCAGGAACATAATCATTCATGTGATAGTTCGTGGAGCATATCATGCTCACAGTGAGAACCTCATTGCCTCTCTCCTGTGCAGTGAGGATGAGGAGGAGAGGGCATGGGGGTTGAGATGATCAAGAAGATCAGAGGTAAGTCTGAGTATGGAGACATGAGTCTGAGAACTCATAGAAACCCTAAACTGAATTTTGATGCCATTTCTCCAATTGCTCTGATTAATTGGGATAAGGAGAAACTGTATGAGCCACTCTTCACTTGTAAGATGTCAAGAGAAGTTGAGGAGCTTCTCAGGTCTTCACTTGAAGTTTAGAACTTCTCAGTTCACACTCAAAGCTGTGAAAGAGCAGTCCAGGAAGTTACAGCTGCAGCTCATGCAGTGTATGGGCAAGAGGGAAGAGATGGTTTTGTTCGTGCTAGGATCGATCACAGAGAATTGTTGCCAGTTTTCAAGTCAAAGCAACACATTATGAACATTTTTAGATCTCCGCAAGACCTGCTAGACAAATCAAGATGCTTTCAGAAGAAAAAATCTCAAAATATTCAGTTGACCAGCATATTATTACAAGCTGGGGGTGGAGGAGGGACTTATACAAATATTAAAGAAGGATTGCAATTGCAAAAAAAATAGGTTGAACGTCACAGCAGCTTGCGAAAGGTGGGGGCAGCTGCCATCACACTCAGTGATGCCGAAAAGAAAATAAATAAAAATGGTGGAGGCGTTTCTAAAAAAAAAGAACATGCAAGACCAAGAAAGAAGAACAAAAAGATTCTGCCTGATGAAGAGAACAGCCGCGAAATGTGGTGTATAGGAGACTAAAAATCATACAATTCCTTAGTTTTGGGCCATTTTGGGTGATTTTGGTTATTTTAGGGGTTATGAACCACTTTGGCTTATCTTAAATGGGTCCAAGCCTGCCCCTAGAAATGCTTAACGGTGTATGTGAACAATATGGAACATATGGAGGTCATGTGAAGCTACCAAGTCTTTGAAATTGGCCAAAAATCCCACTTTTCGACAAAAAAGTGCGATTTTGAACACTTAAATGCGATTTTTCGCAAAAGTTGCAGAAGACGAACCCCTCTTAAAATTAAGTTTTACATAGGAATACAAACTGCCAATCTTGAAATTCCAAGTTTTTCAATATTCGACCTGAGCATGATACACCCTAGTGAACAGGGGCTACATCTTGGAAAGTATATTTTTCTCTCTATCTAAATGATATTCGACGAATTAGTAGTGAAAAATATACTTTCCAACAAGGTGAAAGTCAGCGACTGATACCAAAGAAATAAGACAAAAGTAATATTTACTGGCTACTAAACCGGTGAACTACTGAAACTTACGTTCTACTATCCCACAACCACACACTTCATATTATTCTCCTGAACTCTTATTCAACGTATCAAGGCAATACGCGCGGTTCATCTTGTATCTTCATGAGCCAAGTTCTTGAAGATGTCCACTACCACTTCAACACTAGACTGGTATACTAGCTTATAACAAACCTCCCAGGAAGACTGGGTTTGCACAAAACCCACAAACAAAAATAAAAATCAAACATATATATACTGTACTGTATATATATTAATTTACTTCCTTTTTCATTTCAGACCATCATTCTGCTAACATAATGAAATACTCTTTGGAAGATGAGGCACTGATATTGAACCTACGTAAGGAGAAACACTGGGGTGCAAAAGGAATGAAGAAAGAGTTTCCAAATAAACGATGGACAATATCTGGACTTCAATATCTCATAAAGAAAATCGATATCACAGTGTCGACCAAACGAAAAGAAGGCAGTGGAAGGCCAAAAACATCACGTACTGAGGAAAATATTGACATGGTTTTATCCATGATATGCAATCAAGAAGAGCGGCCCAACACCCACAAGTCCGTTAGAGAAATTTCCAAAACCACTGGTATTTCTCGCTCTAGTGTTCGTCATATAGTAAAAGATGATCTGCGTCCTAAATGTTTTAAAAGAGTCGAAGTTCATAAGCTCTCTGCATCAAATAAGCAAGCAAGAGTTGAAAAATGTCGTGCTTTGTTAGATCGATTCCCAGACAGAGAAGTGTCGAAAATATGGTTCAGCGACGAGAAGACCTTTATAGTTGCTTCAACAATAAACACACAAAATGATCGAGTTTATGGAAGACAGGACAAACAAATCTATCAATCTAGATCGACTTTGCAGGGAACGTCCGCATTTTAAAAAAAAAATTCATGGTTTCCATCTTTATTTCAAAGTTAGGGAAGTCAGAGATCCTTTCTTTGATCAAAATGCCAAAATCACTGCTGCTTATTACCAAGAAAAAATCCTTGATGCGGTACTGCCATCGATAAGAGAGAAATCAAGGTTGCAAGCGTGCATTGATAATGGAGGAGGGCACATTCCGCATAATCTTGGACTCAATTAGGTAACTGTATAGAAACAGAAAGTTTTTCTACGCGTGCCTGTATAACAGCGAATTACAAAATAATGGTTATAGGTAACAAAACTCCAACTTCACCACGAGATAGACCATGAAATTCTATACAGGACACATATATTGATTGTACAAATAACATTAGATAAAGGTAAAATTATATTGTTCAAAATCAGGGTAATAGTTTTTTGGCCCACCCGGTGTACACACACACACACACACACACACACACACACACATATATATATATATACACAACAGCTGTCCCGATGGTATGCTGAGCTCACTCGACTGAGTGATACTTCTGTTTAACAAAGATAAGGATAAATGGATATTCCTAAAAAATTTTGTGGGCCCGCGAACAGATCAGAGAAGTGATAAAAAACGCTGCATTTGACGAGATTTGAATGAAGCTGGAAGAACAGCGTGGAAAGCTTTTAAAGAGGTGACTACGAATTTCCTCGCATGGACAAATCGGAAAACTATGTTTCCCTGATGGAGCAAATGCTTATTGCTTAGCAAGCGCTGGGAGTAACATGTCTTTGAAAATGCAGTTCCTGCACTCCCACCTGGCCTTCTTCGCATCATATCTGGGCGCTGTCATCGATGGGCATAGTGAAAGATTTCATCAGGATATATCAACCATGGAAAAGCAGCACCAAGGAAAATATAGCCCCAGTATGTGGGCCGACTTAACACTTACAAGTAGGGCAACCCAAAGTTAATAAAGTTAATAATACGGTTAAAAATTTGGTATTAGGTTAATAAAGTTAATATTTTAGTTATGGTTTAGTAAAGTTAATAAAATTATTAATAAGGTTAAAAATTTTCTATTGTAAGTTAAAACTTTCGTGATGAATTAATAAAATTAACTAAAATGTGGAGTGAAACTGCGTAAGAAATAAATGATTTCCGGTTCTCTAACATGATGTTATAATATGCATTCTGGATTCTTATTTACTTAGTCTATACATTGATTAATGATTATTATACAAGCTGATTATGCATTATTTCTACATTACTCTTTCGTTATTTATCGACGTAGTGTTTTTCGGAACTTTTCTTCATTTGGTAGTTTGGTGTGTATTCATATATGTGAATGCTATGTGAATATTATATTTTGGTTTTTGTTGTTAGAATCAGTTCAGTAGTACCATAAATCACATGTTTAGTTAACCATATTAATTTTGTTTATCTTTTAGGCAGAATATATATACTGTATTTCAAACATGCCTAAAACTGCGAAATCAGCTTTTGCGAAAATCTAGACAACTATTACTAGCTATCCTGGTGAATTTGTCCAAATTCCAAAAACGTAACTAAATAAGTTCGTTAATAATTTAATAAATAAATGAATGTGATGTGTTTTATTTTATTATTAAGCGTTAATATTTATCCACAAATAAGTTGCAAGTAAAGAACTTTTTGGGTTAAATAAAGTTAATAATTGGTAAGAATAAAGTTAATAATTTCACTTTTATAGGTTAAAATTGGGTCGCCCTACTTATAAGCGAAGCCCCTAGTAATAGTTATAAGCGAAAATCAGCTGTAAAACAATTTAGGTAAGATATTCTTACTCTTTGTACGATCAAATATACGAAAAAGTAAGAAAATATGTCAATTTTCATTTGCATTTCCTACGAAATCCTGCTGTTGATAAGAAGGGCTTAGTAAACTAATGAGAAATTATATTAATCGGCTAGTACTACTCCTTTTCAGCATTATAAATCTGTTGAAAACTAGTGAGAGTTCAAATTAAAAGAGCGTATGTTCGGCTGTGTATATATATATTATATATATATATATATATATATATATACTAAGGTAGGTTGATTTTCCGCATTTTTTAGATATCGACTTTGGACTAGTCGAGATAGTCAGGGCTTAATATGATAATATCTGACAAAAAATGTCAGATCCCTAGCTTTAACCGTTTTTTGAGGAAACCGTTTCAAAAATCGTCAAAAAATCGTACCGAAAAATACCGCATTTTCGCAATTTTCGGCCGAAAAAATCATGCTATTTTCATAAAAAAAATCCTGAAAAAAGTTACAATTTTATTGAAAAAAAAGGAAAAAAAAACATGTACAGAGTCAAATAGACACATTTAGATCCCAAGATCATCATAATTTTCACTGTAAGAGCCCTTAGAAGCAAAGGAAGGCCTCATCTGGCGGCTTAGGGCTTTGGCCCGAATGTGTGTGTGCCTTGATTCGAGTCCATAAACAGTATGGGAAGCTTCAGATGTCAGCTTCACGGCCCTTTCAACACTCTGAGAATGTGAAGGCAGATCAGGCAGCTCCAGCTTGGTGCCATTCAACAATGCTTCTTGAAGCTCCTGGTCAGAAAAGTCTTCTGTGAGAGCAGGTTCACAGATGCCACTTTGAGAAAGGTTGATTAGTTCTGACCAGTGGGTAGCTTCAATGTTGATGGCTGTGATCTTCTTCAGCCTCTTCTTGGCTGGCTTCCCACTTCTGAAAGAGTAATAATTAATTAATTAATTTTTTATTCCAGTTTAAGATTTAATCCCTATTAGTCTCAGAATTGCTGATTTAATTTAACTTAAATTAAAAAAACAAAAAAACCCGAGTTCTATAAATCCCCATAATCGAATTTTTTTTCAGAAAGAAGGTAAGATTATTTCCATTATCAGAGGGGAGGGGGTGAATTGGGATAAGAAAATGTGAAAAAAAATTCGATTATGGGGATTTATAGAACTCGGGCCTTTTTTTTATTAAATAAATTCCCATAATCAAATTTTTTTTTTCACATTTTTTTAAATTAATAAATGCTTACCTGATGGACAGAATTTTCTTGAGAGCAGCTTCTCTCACTTCCAAGTCATCAGACTTCATCATGGATTACAGCACATTCTCGGGCAGCAAGGCAAAAGCATTGTACTTCAGGTTCTTGAAAGCAACACCCTGGATTTCTTCAGACTGCTGCTTGATCCTCTGGATCATGTTGAAGATGTACAGCTGCTGATTGTGGAACTTGCTGTCCCTTTTGATCTCAAACCAACTGACTGCATACACTTCCACAATGAACTTGATGGCCTGGTAAAGCTTATCATGTAGTTCTTGAGGGTAAGCACCTCTGGTCCACAGACACATCAATCTAATTGCCAAAGTCAACCATCTTGCATGGTTTAATGGTCCTATTTTCCAGGCAGCAAATCTTGGGTTGACTTTGCCCCTGGAAATTCCAAGCACATACTAAAAAAGAAGCCTCTGGTCGCTACTGAGATCATTCAGTGTCTCCTCAGCAAATTCCATGTCATCCAGCAGGCCACTGAGTTTGGTGAATTCCACTTGTGACAGATCTTGGTAATCAATTTCACAGAGTTTTCCCAGTGGACCAGTTAAAGCAGTGGGACTTTTGGTACTGCCATCAAGATGCTTGAAAACAGCTCTGAAAGGAAGCTCATTCTGATGGAGTGAACAGCCAATGGTGTGCAATTTCCGCTCAATTTTACTTTCCAGAGCTGTTACAAGGCCTCCCTCCCAGCCAGTGTTTGTATTTGTGTTGTCAAGGAGGACAGCTTTCAGGGTATGAACACTGTTAAACTCCTCCAAGACACTAGCAACTTCTTCACCAAGAAGAACTCCAGTCGCACCTTTAATTGGGATGACTCTGTGAGTAAGATATGTTCCACTTTCAGTTCCCGGCTCCTTTGTGAAAGTCAAATGATGCTCTTGTCCCTTTCCTTTCTTCAGCTTAGTCTCCCCATTTTCATCCTTAACTTCTCTGTACAGCAAAGTGTCCTTGTCAACTTTCCCATCAACCCCAATACAGACTAACTTTTCCAGACCCTCATTGTGCTTTTCATCACTTTTCACTTTCATTCTAGGTTTTTCCCTGTTCATTTTCGATTTATCAACTATTATCTGCTTCACATCAACGCCAGGCTTAAGCAGGTCCATAGATTGTAAGTCCAGGAGGAAGGCATTAGCAAGACTTGCCCCAAGATTGGAAGAAACATCACCCCTGATCAGTTCCATGGCATATCTGGGGTTTTTCAAAAAGCTGTAACCTCCACTTGGGTGCCTCCTTGGCTTGAACTCTTCAGCTTCACCACCAGATGGCTGAAATGAAAATAAAAAATAAATTACTAAAGCGAAAATGGGGGAAAATAGGGGAAAAAGTAGGGAAAAATATGGGTAAAAATCGATGAAAATGGGCGGAAATAAGAATAAATTACTTAAACGAAAATGGGGAAAAAAAGTGGGAAAATAGGGGGGAAAAATGGGTAAAAATTCAGGTAAAAAGTCGGCGAAAATGGGCGAAAAAGAGGATAAATTACTAAAGCGAAAATGGGGGACAAAGGGGGCAAATAGGGACAAAAAGTAGGGATAAATTTGGGTAAGAATGGGATAAGATATAAGAAAAAAAATATATTACCTCTCCTGATTCTCCTGAGCTGGATTCAAAAGAAATATCTTGTGAAGGTGTGGAGGCAAAAGTGGCCAAATCCACTTCCTGCTGCTGTTGAATCTGGCTCTGTAATCTTTCTGCTTCAGCTGCAGCCCTCTGGTCTCTCTTCACAGCAGCTTTATCCACAGATCCCAGCTGGAAAGAGCCCTTGGGTCCTATTTTGGCCCTCTGATCTCTCAAGTATTCCCTCTCCTCTACTGGAACCTGAAATATTAAAGTATATTAAATAGCGGATCTAAAATAAGAGATAAAATCCTGAAAAAAATTGATCATTAATTTCTATTACCAGAGGGGGGAAAGGAAGATTACAGGAGGAAAATGCGGATATTTTTCAACTACAAGCATTGAATTTCCTTCCATTTAAAAGGCACCTAATCGCACTAAGTTAGGCCAGTTAAAAGTTAAAAAAATAATAGCATTACCTTCTTACTGGGAGGACAAGTGCAGATTATGTGCTGTGTTTGACAATTTTCTTTCTTGCACTTCACAGCATTGTCATCATAGGGACGAACAGGTAGCTTACAGGTGCAAGCAGAAATGTCAAAAAGTTTATCCAGCTTTTCCTCCAGATTCTGCTCCTGGACTGTAGAAAGAGATTTCCTGTTTATCTCTTTTGCTTTCTTGAAGCACACTTTATCCACCAATTTAACTACATAATATTCCTCATACAGGGGCAGCCGCGGGTTCACTGCCTGCCAGATCTCAATCACATCCTTTGCTATCATTTTAGCAATATCATAGTCTTTCAAGTCCGGGTGGCTGTTTTGGAGGAAATAACTGTACTGAATAACTTGGCGAAGGGTAGGAGGCTCTGTTTTATCCAAAGGGGAAGGCTGGCCGCCACTGAATTTTTTGGCACTATCACTTCGAGTTAACACTGCAGACTTCCGTTTTTTACCCATTTTTATGAAATATCTGAAAATAAACACAATTAAAGGAACGCATCATAAAATAACTTAATTTAATACACATTTTATAGGTAAATATCATTAAAAAATACAAAATAATACACTAATAAACATCTATAATGCATTTACAATAAGTTTCAAGCATCGTTTTGTTAAAAAAGCCGAATTTTAATTGATTATTTTGATGAAATAAGGTCCGATATTTTGTTTGTTTACATTGCGCGAATGCCGCGCGCGCGATTTTACGCGTAAAATTCGGCAATTTTTCAACTTAAAAATAACACTGGTCAACAAAGATTTTTCATCAGAGTAATATTTGTGGTGGCTGGATAGCATTTTTCACGCTGATTCCAAAACTGCATTCAGATGTTTTCTAGCACGTATAGTTTTCAAGATGAAGGCATATATATAACTACACAGATTTAACCATTTTAAATAGGCAAAATACTAATATTTCAACATTTGATTGTATTTATTTTATTGTGGTTTTTTAGTTTATTCATCTTATTTATTTCAATTATCTTAATTATACATCTTATGTATTTCAGGTGTGAGCTTTTACGTCTAGCAGCATTGTGATTCAGGCAACAACGCCGTGCTTTGTGTGTCAAAAGATCAGTCCAGTCCAAGAACTTGTTGTGTCAAGTTGGTGTACATTTTTTTTGAATTTATAGTTTGCTCAGGTCAGTCAACATGCCTCGACAATGTAAGAATGACCCCGACAAGTTCTGTTTCGTATGCGGCCAGTTGACAACTAAAACACAGCGACGAAGTATTACAACCGACATTAAGAAAATGGCTGTTCAAATGGATTACGTGATTGGCTTAACAAAAAGAAAGCTTCAATGCCATTTGCCATACCCATGATATGGAGGGAGCCGAGAGATCATCATGAAGACTGTTATTTTTGTAGTGTGAACTTAATGGGGTTTTCTGCCAAGAACAAACACCAGATTGTATATCCAAACTTGGATTCAGCACGTACACCAGTAAAACATGATGAAATATTGCCCATTCCAATTCCCCCAAGTGATAGGCTAGATTCTATCATAGATGACATGGAAAGTGATGAAGGTGCAACTGGCGTTTCCGGACCATCTACAGAACCAGAGTACACTTTTGAAGGTAGACATTTAGAGCCTAAAAAGTTAACCCAAGGACAGTTGAATGATCTTGTTAGAGACTTATCGCTGTCTAAAGAGAAATCAGAGCTTCTCGCCTCAAGACTAAAGGAGAACAATTTACTTGAGAACAATGTTCGTATTAGTTACTACCGAAAGCGGAATTTTGAATTAACAGCATTCTTTTCAGTAGACGGTCCTCTCTGTTATTGCCATGACATCAATGGACTATTTACAGCGCATATCTCAGACGTTTGTGGCATCTGAGTGGCGCCTCTTTATTGATTCGTCGCAGAGCAAGCGAGCAGTTCTTTGCATAATGGTAATATAATGCAATCCATCCCCATTGCCCATTCCGTCCATCTAAAAGAGACATATGACAATATGGATATACTACTTAAGGCAATCAAATACGACAGTCATCAATGGAATGTTTGTGGAGATCTAAAAGTTATAAGAATGCTTATGGGTATGCAGTCAGGATTCACAAAATTTTGTTGTTTCCTTTGCCTGTGGGACAGTCGCGCCACTATAGAACATTACACCAAAAGTGACTGGCCACTTAGGTATACATATGTCCCAGGGATAAGCAATGTCCAGTCTGTCCCTTTAGTGGATCCCCAAAAGATCTATCTGCCACCTCTTCACATTAAACTTGGTTTAATGAAGAATTTTGTTAAAGCAATGGGTAAAGTCAATTCTGAAGGGTTCCAATACCTTTCAAGGAAATTTCCGAAGGTTACTGCAGCAAAATTGAAGGAAGGAATTTTTGTTGGGCCACAAATAAGGGAGGTTTTGAATGACACTGAATTTGAAAAAGTCCTAAGTCCGCTGGAATTGAAGGCTTGGCTGGCGTTCAAATGGATATGTGAAAACTTTCTTGGAAGCAACAAGTCACCTGCGTATAAGGATGGAATCAAGAACCTCCTTGATGCCTTCAAAGAAATGGAGTGTCGAATGTCGTTAAAAATTCACTTCCTGCATTCCCACTTAGATTTCTTTCCTGAAAACCTTGGTGCAGTGAGTGACGAGCAAGGAGAGCGCCTCCATCAAGATATTCAGATGATGGAGAAGCGCTACCAAGGATATTGGAATGAAAGCATGATGGCGGATCATTGTTGGATGCTGTATCGTGACAATCCAGGCCAAATTTACAAAAGGAAATCACACTCACAGCGCTTTTAATAAAATAATGTATATATTCTTTATTTATAAGTACATTGAATAAGGTATGTGATGTATTTGTTGTTTAGCATTCCTAAGTGTGATCTATACATCCATAAATTTTCTTATAGCAATATCAAAAACTTAAAAATATCAAAACCAGTGTATCTATATAACTATACGTGCTAGAAACAAAATAAAACCAGATTCGGAATCCGCGCGAAAAATGCATTAAGAAAAGTGTGATCATGTTTGTGATGAGAAAAAAAAGTTTCATTTTGTTGGCCAGTGTAATTAACAATCCTCAAAAAATACAATCATTTTCACAAATATGAGTTAGTGCAACGTTTTTTATACATTAATACCTTTCTATCTAGACTAGTCCAAGATCACAGTTCCAAAATCAACCTACCTTAATATATACACACTAATCTGAATATTGCGTACAACTTTTCAAAACACTTTGTAGTTGTGGGCCATATTAAAAAACCCATATATATATTTTTAGATTCCTGCATAAATTACCTCCGAGATGCTCAGCTTCGCAAATGTTTGCTATTCGCAATGTCCCGAGCTTCCTGGAGATAACAAGACGTGCTCAATACAGTCCAATGGAAAGAATTCAAAAATTAACCATCCCGATTATCCAAGCTATCCATGAGCCCTGCCGTTTGTCTTCTAAGCTATGGAATTCATGGTACGAAAACGTCTGTCTGTAGTTCCAATTAACTTCAACATTACTGTATTATTTCTAATTAATTGTATACATTTCTATCCTTAGTATGTGAACTGTCATTGAATTATTAATATTTGTCATATGGACTAAAGTCTGCCAATAAACCTTTTCATTTTCATTTTTCTATTTATTTGGTCACAATTATGATAGAAATATGAAAACTAACGCAGCGATGTCGTGGACTGAAAGAAACACATTATTAAAGGTACGAAAAACGCGAGTGTATTTTATAGAATACTTGCTTTTATAGGATAACTAGAAGGTCAAATGGTCCACCACTATATAAACTTCTGAATAAATTTTTTAGAGGTCAGCGTTAAAATACAATGTTCCGGTTTCTTTCTAGCAATATATAACGAAGAAGTGATATGCCCATTTAAAGGGGTGACAGAATGAATTCAAAATTGATGGTAAAATGGGAGCCAATATTATTATTATCAATTAACTATCTTTTATTAATTGAGGCATCTAGCGCGTTTCGCCCTTTTTTAATTTTTGAATAAGGTTATTTATTAAAAATTACTTTTTCTTATGTGTTACTATCGCGAATTTTGCTGAATGCTGTATTAATATCTTTCATCATTTAAAAAAAATCACGACGAATGGTATTTTAAAATACAGGGTGTACATAAAGTCAGGATCTATTTTTGTGAAGCACTTGGAAATTATATGGAATTCAATCATAAAATGATAAAGTGGTAACATTTATTAAATAATTAAGAGTAGGATTCGACGTGACGTCCATCAGTATCCCTGCACAGCTCAAATCGTTCCGCAGCATTTCTAAACACATTCTGGAGCATTTGCGGGGTTATGTTATCTGCAGCAGTTCGTATACGTGTACGTAAGTTTTCAAGACTCGTAATCTTCGTCTGATAGACGTGCGATTTGATAAAGCCCCATGCAAAGAAATCTAAAGGGGTTAAATCTGGTGATCTTGTTGGCCAAGGTCTGTTGCTTCCGCGTCCGATCCAGCGATTTGGAAAACGTCCATTTAGATAATCCTGAACAATTTTGGCATAATGACAAGGAGCACCATCATGTTGATACTAACAATCCTATCCCCGTCGTCTATCAACATGATGGTGCATCCAACTGTGTTTCGATCAACAACAGCATTTCCGTAAACGTTTTGTAAACGTTTGTGAATATATCCAACTGTTTCCTTCTGTGCGGTTAAGAACTCGATAACAGCTCTCTGTTTACGACGCACATCACTGAAAGACGCCATTTTCGAAACTGCGTTAACCATCGGTTTCATTCAAGGGTGTTTAGAAGCGGTTTTATACAAGGAGGGGGAGGTTCAAACTGGAAAATTCCGGTTATGTGAAGCGCAGAAAGTTCAAACTTAGGCCCAAAAGACATTTCAACCCCATGGCCTATTATTTAGCTAAGAAAAAAGGGTGGGGCAAAATATATTGAGTGCCTCCAGTATTTGCTGTTCATGACGAATGTTACCTTGTTACTATACGAATGGATTGAAATATATATATATAAGCTATCCCTAAGATTAGATAAATGAAATTTAAATGAATTTACAGTAGTTAATATTTTCTGGATCTATTTCGTAATACAAATATTAGAACAAAACAAAATTTGTTTATGAGTCAACTGTATTTATTCTAATTTTATTTTGTGTGGTATCGGTATTAAGCTATTAAACCAAAATGATGATCACTCAGGTGGCAAAAAGTTAATTTTTGAGACCTTACACGTCTTCGAATAGGTCAATTAGGTAGGTTGTTTATTATGGAATTTTATTTTAAGGTTTTTCCTATTTAAGCCCAAATAATCTTTAATATTCAGAGTGCAAGGCTAGTTTGTCAAGATCATGTTGCCATGAGGCCACGGTCGGCGTTGAAGAAATCTTTGCTATTTGGCAGACACTACAGTTCTTCTTATATACATAATATATACGATGTTTCCATTTACTAGTGTATATATATATATATATATATATATATACAGTATTATATATATATATATATATATATATATATATATATATATATATATATATACACAAATTCAGAATGGTTCCCTGAGAAACTTATATGTTAAACACAGACCGTGCATGGAACAAAGAACTCTTCTGGGAAATTACATCCACTATAGTTCGAATAAGTAATGATAAATGACAAATACTATAGTTTTTTTCTTTTTCATGATGTTAGCCCGATGTGGGCAACGGGTCACTCGCAAAGAGGTCCCAAAAATATAGCTTCCCTCACCAGCTATCTGCAAAGCAGATAGGATCCAGCTTTGGGACAGGATCTAGGGTTTACAGCTTACACCTAGCCTACTACATTCAGAACGTCAATGTAAGTAAAAGACTCGTTGCATTCACGTCGGATTGAATACATCAAAGAAAAAGGGGTAACTATTGTATTTTTAGCCAAAAAACAAAACTCTTTGCGAGTGACCCGTTGCCCACGTCGGGCTAACATCATGAAAAAGAAAAAACTTTCGTATTTGTCATTTATCATTACTTATTCGAACTATAGTGGATGTAATTTCCCAGAAGAGTTCCTTGTTCCATGCACGGTCTGTGTTTAACATATAAGTTTCTCAGGGGACCATTCTGAATTTGTGTATATTAACCGGAAGTGTTATGTGCCTTGAAAAGTGGACGCTCAATGTCCCGGTTGAGGTTTAAGTTTTGTTTTTTGGCTAAAAATACAATAGTTACCCCTTATTCGACCTATAGTGGATGTAATTTCCCAAAAGAGTTCCTTGTTCCATGCACGGTCTGTGTTTAACATATAAGTTTCTCAGGGGACCATTCTGAATTTGTGTATATTAACCGGAAGTGTTATGTGCCTTGAAAAGTGGACGCTCAATGTCCCGGTTGAGGTTTAAGTTTTGTTTTTTGGCTAAAAATACAATAGTTACCCCTTTTTCTTTGATGTATTCAATCCGACGTGAATGCAACGAGTCTTTTGCTTATATTGAGGTTCTGAATGTAGTAGGCTAGGTGTAAGCTGTAAACCCTAGATTCTGTCCCAAAGCTGGATCCTATCTGCTTTGCAGATAGCTGGTGAGGGAAGCTATATTTTTGGGACCTCTTTGCGAGTGACCCGTTGCCCACGTCGGGCTAACATCATGAAAAAGAAAAAACTATAGTATTTGTCATTTATCATTACTTATTCGAACTATAGTGGATGTAATTTCCCAGAAGAGTTCCTCGTTCCATGCACGGTCTGTTTAACATATACAGGGTGTTTCAGGAGGAAAGGTCAATACTTCGGGAGGTGATAGTATCGGTCATTGTGAGAAAAAAAGTTCATATGAATATGTGTCTAATTCTGAATGGTTACGGAGATAGAGCTGTTTGAATCTGATGCGCGCGCAGCTCTTCCTCCCCCTTCCCTCCCCTATAACCTTGAACCATGTAAGCTGTAATGTAAGCATGTAACATAAGCCAATCGACAGCTGACTGTTGTGAGTGACATTGTTTGGTGTTTGAAGCAGTGCTAAGAATGCCACACACCTTCACACATGCCGAATATGCAGATATGGTGTATGTCTACGGTTTTTGCGATGAAAGTGCAACAGCTGCTGTTGCAGAATACCGTCGACGGTTTCCGAACCGCAGAATTCCGGATCGAAGAGTGTTTACCAGGGTTTTCAACACATTGCGTGAGATTGGTACACTTCCCAGCGCTCATGTTTCATCTGAACGTGAAGGTCAACAAGATGTGGATGAAGTAGAAAACATTCTTCAGTTGGTAGAGCGTAGTCCTACTACTAGCTCACGAAGGATTTCTACACGTCTCGGTGTACCACACACAAGAGTATGGCGAACATTACGTGAGGAAGGCTTGCATCCATATAATGTACAGCGTGTACAACACCTTCAACCAGGAGACGCTGCCATGCGACTGGAATTTTGTCATTGGGTAAATGCTAATCGCCGATTGCTTCGATTAATACTGTTCACCGATGAAGTTACTTTCACCCGTGACGGTATCAACAACACTCGTAACTCTCATCGGTGGTCAGACGAAAATCCAAATCTCACTGTGGAAACAAATTTTCAACATCGCTTCTCTGCCAATGTGTGGTGCGGTATCATCGGTGATCAGCTGATTGGCCCTGTTACTTTAGAGAATCGTCTTACAGGACAAAGTTACCTAGAATTTCTGCAAAATGAATTGCCAGGACTATTGGAGGATGTTCCTTTGGCTACACGCGCTGGTATGTACTTTCAGCATGACGAAGTTCCTCCACATTCTACCCGTCTGGTGATGCAATACCTAACTCAAACTTTCCCTGATCGATGGATCGGCCGCGGTGGTCCCATTCAATGGCCACCAAGGTCTCCAGACCTCTCTCCGTTAGATTATTGTTTGTGGGGGTGGATGAAAAGTCAAGTTTACAAAAGAAAGGTGGATACACGAGACGAATTGCTCGCGCGCATTTTGGATGCTGCTGCCCGCATAAAGGAACGTCAAGATCAACTCAGACGAACAACACGCGATCTTCGCACACGAGTTGCAAAGTGCATTGAGGTTGACGGTGGGATTTTCGAAAACGTATTGTAAACTGTAACAAATTTGTCATTTCTGTATCTGATACCATTCAAAATGCCAATGTTTAAACATTAAATATTAGAAACAGTAATTGGTTTCTCTTTCTTGATTACCATTAACAATGCTTTTGTATTTGTAGATTCAAACAGCTCTATCTCCGTAACCAATCAGGATTAGACTTATGTTCATATGAATTTTTTTCTCACAATGACCGATACTATCACCTCCCGAAGTATTGACCTTTCCTCCTGAAACACCCTATATATATATATATATATATATATATATAGGAAGAAACTAATAAACTAGAAGAAATGCAAAGGCATTTCACAGCCAAGATTGATGGCTGCAAAGAACTCAACTACTGGGAAAGACTACGTAAACTAAATCTGTACTCACTGGAAAGAAGAAGAGAGAGGTACATCATAATCAACATATGGAAAATGATCGAAAAACTGGTACCAAACCTAAAACTAAACCCAATTACCATTCAAACAACACTGGAAAATAGGAAAGGCAGAAAGTGTAGTGTTCCCAAATTAAAAGCACGACAAGGGACCTCCTCAACCCTGAAGGAAAATAGCTTGGTTGTCAGGGGGCCAAGACTTTTCAACCAGCTTCCTAAGGACCTCAGAAACGTAACCGGGGTCGAAGTTGAAGTCTTCAAGAAAAGACTGGATGCCTGGCTCAGGACAGTACCAGATGAGCTGGGCGTGCCTGGCTATGTACGGTGGAGAGCGCAAGAAAGTAACTCGCTCCTCCACCAGGCCAGACCTAGAGGCGGGGCCACCAGCTTGACCTCCGTGTGAAGAGAGACCAACACACGAACAACATAAGGTTCATAAGGTAAGGTAATATATATATATATATATATATATATATATATATATATATCAGCAGAAACCTGATGCATCAGAAATGTATCTTCTGCGCGAGGGCGTCCAGAAAGATGAAACTAACGGGACTCTGGAACCGGACACGGCGGAAGGCGCTGGAACGCTGTGTAAAAAGATCCATGAAATTTTTTTCTACTCAACTCAACATCTCGTCAGGGAATGTTTATTTTTTGTTTGTTTTTGTTTGTTTTTGTTTTAAACTTTTCTCATGAAAGACCGTGAAGCCTCATAAAGGAACGCGAGGGGGAAATTCTGAAATTGATCCAATTTCCTCGGCCCATTTGCTATCATACTTATTGCGTGTACTACTTGTATTTTTGTATAGATCTCCTTAAGTATAGAGAACGATGCATGTTTTCATTTCTTTCGAAATCATAAGTAGTTTTTCGAGTTTATACTCGTATACTTTCATGTTTTTCATCTGCATGTTTATCGCTTGAAGGCATGCAAGAAATCTATCTTTTTGTTACTTCTGAAAGTTTCCAACTCTTTTATAGTTGTTTTTTTCTTCCAAAATAACAAGGAGAATTTAGTTATACTCGTATTTTGCGAGCACCATATCAACATGAAATCTATGAATTCACATTGGCTTTGTATTGGTTGCAAAACTTGTGCTGCATGGTTGCTTCTACAGTCCAAGTAAACTAAATGAATATATGTTTGTCCTTTTTTAGTTCCTACCTATTCGAATTAATAGCTCAATTAAATTAAATTAAAAAATAGGTTAAGTTGTGATATTTTTCTTAAAACTAACGAAAATATCACAATTTAACCTAACCAATTGTCAAGAGCATACAATTGGCCTAACCGGGCATTCAATTAACCTAACCGGGCATCATATACATAGAATGAATTATTTGTTTTATTTGTCCTTTAAATTTTTTGTTTTAATGTAATTTAACTAATATTTGTCTTCATGATTTCCCCTTTTATAGTCCGCCTTGACCTCACATTCGTCCCCAAAGATAAAGTCAAGTCATTTCAGGTCAGGTCAGGTCAGGTCAGCAGAAATTCAAGTCAGGTCTTTACCTTACCTTACAACCTTACAAATGTTCCGCGCGATAATTCCTCATTTCGCGAAGGTCAAGCTTGTCGCCCCTCCTCTCGAGTTTGCCTGGTGAAGTAGTGAGTTGGTTTCTTGTGCTCTCCACCTCACACAGCCAGGTACGCCCGGCTCATCGGGGATTGTTCTGAGCCAGGCATCTAATCTTCTTTTGAAGATGTCCACCAACTCTCTTCGTGTTTTTTAGGTCTTTGGGCAGTTAATTAAACAGTTTTGGTCGTCTCACAACAAAACTATTTTCTTTCAGGGTTAAGGATGTTCCTTGTCTCGCCTTTAATTTGGGAATACAACACAGTCTACCGTTTCTACTTTCCACCGTTGTTTGGGGAGTTATAGGGTTCAGAGTAAGATTAGGGACTAGTTTCTCCATTACTTTCCAAGTGTAAATAATGGTGTATTTCTCTCTCCTTTCCAGTGAATATATGTAGGTCTAGTTCGCGTAACCTTTCCCAGTAATTTAGTTCTTTGCACCCGTTGCGTTGATCTTGGCTGTGAAGCTTCTCTGGATCCCTTCCAGCTGTCTAATGTCTTCTTTTTTGTATGCGGATGTTAGGACCGAGCAGTATTCCAATTTGGGTATGATCAGGGTTTTCAGTAGAGGAATCATTACATTCCTATCCCTTCGTTTAAAGGTTCTCAATATCTGACCCGTTATTCTCTTTGCTCTGTTTACTGCTATCTTATTTTGTGTTTCAAATTTCGCATCATCTGTCATTACAATTCTTAAATCTTTTGCTCTAGAAGTTCTCTGAATTTCCTGTCCACTTGGGGTATAATATTCCATGGATTTTAGGTCTCCTCTTTTTCCGTACCGTAACAGCTGAAATTTCTGTTAAACTTCATATTGTTGTCTTCCGTCCACTTGTAGATTCTGTTCATGTCGATTTGTAGAGATCCTATATCTGGGTTTCTTATTTTTCTACTGATCTTTGTGTCATCCGCAAAGGATGTTACTGTGCTGTCTCTGGTAACGTCCTCATCTATGTCAGCTAGCATGATTATGAAGAGTAGTGGAGCTAATACTGTTCCTTGTGGTACTGAGCTGAGGGCCTCTGATTCTGATGAAGATATGCCTTGTACTGTAACGACTTGCCGCCGCTCACTAAGGAAATTATATACCCATTTCCCTACTTTTCCTGTTATTCCCATATATTTCAGTTTATGTATTATGATTCCATGGTCACACTTGCCAACTTGTCAAACGCTTTAGCAAAGTCTGTATATAGTACATCATAGTTTTCATTACTTTCAAGTGCATCAATAATGTTGTTGTAGTGTTCCATTAGTTGTGATAGGCATGATCTGCCTGACCGAAACCCATGTTGGTTATCATTTAATTTTTTCTGAGTTCTCAAAAGTCATAGATTTTCTGTCTAACTTCTTTCAAATATTTTAGTGAGATGAGATGTAAGCGACACTGGCCTTTAGTTTTTGGCCTCGGATCGATCTCCTCCTTTATTGGGACTATGTTCGCGTTCTTCAGGATGCCCGGTATTTCTCCCGTATCTAGTGATCGTCTCCATATCCAGTATAGGGGCTCAGCGATTGCATTCTTGCAGTTTTTGATCAGTGTGGCATTCCATTTTCCCGGTCCTGACGCTGAGTGTGTTTTTAGTTCCCCTATGGCTTGTGTAATATCATCCGTCGTAAAGTCGAAGTCCGTTATACTTTCCCCTTGTAGTTTTTCTTCAAAGAACGCGTTTCTACTGCACATCAATTTGTCAGTTTTGGGGATACTGAAAGATGATTCGTACTTAGCTCTTAATATTTCAAGTACTTCTGTTAGATCATCAGATAAAGCACTGTTCTCGTTTTTTAAAGGTCCGATAGTCGCACGGTTTTTCAGGTCAGGTCAGGTCACTTCAGCACAAATTCTTTTGTAAACTAAAGATATCTTTGTAGACCGCACACTATAGTAGCACCAAATATTTGTTCTAAAACATATGTGGAAATTCTCATTATCAAGCGAATTCCTTTCCTATTCTCGACATTAGAATGTCGTTTTTTTTTCTTACGCATTTATGTATTGCCGGATTTTCATTTTCATTTCATAAAATTAAACTAACCATACTGGACATTTTCTGCATAGCATACCACGAAATATAACGTGAATTTTTAATTGTAGTGCGGATAAAAAAATATATTGTCGCGTTGTCATTTTGATAACAGTGACGTCATCATAAACAATGAAACCCTATTTTCAATTTTATTTCAGCCATTTATTCATTATATGCTTCTGATTGATGTCTCTTGATTGGATTTTACAATAATTCAACATATTCGAATTTGCCACTTTAGAATTAACCTGCATTTCTTTTAATTCATGACGTTTGAAAAATAATTAATGAGAGGAAAAGCGTGCAGTAGCGCTGAAAGTTATAATGGAAGCAGACTCTGACAGGAACATAATCCGTGACTAGCAAATATCAAAATGAAAATTTTTATTATTCACTGCGCATTCTTTGTTTTAGAAATATGAAAAAAAATTATTGCTAAAAAAGAGGAAGTTCAGTAAAATGTTAAATCGCTTTTTGAGGTTTTATCCTGAGGAATATTTTTTAATGCGGCGGACTAAAGAAGAATTTACTAATGAAGCCTGGAGGAGTTCTTTCTATGGATGAATCTAAAATCGAGTTAATTGATACACATATATAAAGCAGTACATCAGGCGTAGACTCCATGGGAAATCAGTTCTGCAGTGTGTAAAAACCTTCTGTAAAGCATCCTGGAAGTTCCATAGTGATATAGTGTTGTTTCAGTTGATATGACACTACAGACTGTAAAAATCATTGGTACCATGAAAAATGGACAATACCATTCCATATTAATTCACCACGCCATACCAAGTAGTTCATTCCTAGTAAGTCAAAACTATATTTTCCAACAACATAATGAGCCAAAACACAAATTCCGTCTTTGTATTAATTATTCGCAACATAAAGAACAGAATGTGCTGATCATTATGAAATTGATTCCATAATCACCTGATCTGAATCCAATTGAGAATTTATGGACATTCCTTAAATGTAAAGATAATACTTTTCATATAAGAAGCTTTAGAGGCGTATCTTTGAAAACAGCGAATTTAAGGTAGTTATAAATTATTTCTCATATAAATTAAATTTCCTTCATTAAATGAGATATGCTTAAGCTGAAAAATAATTTTTGATGCCTGGTTACTGTGTTAACTTAGGTTATGGGCTAATTGAAGTTAATTAGGCAAAGTTAGTCCAAAGTTTATTTAGTTATACGATAAGAATAGTGATGAAATGGTAATGATGGAAATATAATATAGTTTCAGTAGCAAACATATAGCATTTGATTTTATGGTGAAGAACCAATTATTTAGTTTCATATTTCGTATCAAGAATTAAGAAAATTAATTTATAAAATTATAGTGAACAAATATTAAAACACTGAATTAAGTTTGCCGAAGTAGTTTTAAGATACCTTTTAAATAGGTTTATTTGTAGTATCTTTAAATCAAAATGAAAATGCTTTTCTGTATTCGTTATCAATGGGAACGTAATTATTTTCCGTTCAGTCAAAAAAAAACATGTTTTACACAGTCGTTCCAATATTTTTATTAGAGTTTTTAATGTATAGTAATTAATTATAAAATTTATAATGTTAATGTTATAACTTATCTATTCAATTTTATATTGTTGAAATGAGCGCATTTTATTTTAAGCAATACGAAAAAATCGAGTTGAGGCACGCATTTAAAGGTCACTTCTTTCAATTTTATACGCACCGATAGACGATATAACTCGTCGATAACGCTTAAGAGGGTAATCATTTTTTGCTTATTCTTACTTATAGATGATGAAATAAATTTCTACATTAGCGGAGTTAAACTCATTTACACTGACAGTCAAAAATAGTGGGTAAAAGCGGAAAACAACATGTGGGATACAGTCCAAATTCGCAAACAGTGAACACCATTCTTAGGTTATTGTAAGTACAGCTATCCCCCCGACTTACGCGTTTCTGACTTACGAATTTTCGCATTTACGCGATTTCATATGAACAATAATCCAGAAAAATTTTCGAGTTACGCGCCCTTTCTCGGATTTACGCGACCGCCAACGCGACTGCGCCGTGAGTCATAAACACTGGTTACAAGTAGTTACAAGGAAAAGAAGTACCTCAAAAGGCCTTGCGGCACATACCGAGGAGGAACCACTGCCAACGGGTGCCACGGAAAATTTTCTACACCCTCAAATAGTGTGCAAGATTTGGTCTAACCTTTTCTTGAACTGATCCACAGAGGAACTGTTCACAACTTCTGAAGATAACCTGTTCCACGTGTCACAGATCTTATACGTAAAGTAACTCCCACACACACTAGTCCTAAACCGTTTCAAATCCAACTTCCAACCATCGTTGCGAGTTGGGTTATCATTTAAACTAAACATGCTTCTAAAATCGACATCGTTGAACCCGCGTAAGAGCTTGAAAACCTGGATCAGTTGACCGCGCAGCCTCCGAGTTTCCAGCGAAAATAAGTTCAGGGCGCGTAAGCGTCGATTGTAGCCCATATGCCTAACGGAAGAGATTAACTTTGTGGCCCTCGCCTGCACTCGCTCCAGCCTCTCAATATCTTTCCTGAGGGTGGGCGACCAGAACTGCACAGCATACTCCAGGTGCGGCCGAACCAGGGAATTGTACAGTGAGATGACAATCTCCTTGTTCCGGAACAGAAATTGCCTCCTGATATAACCCAACAGCTTCTGGGCTTTCTTTTCCACCTTTACGCACCGTTTGGTAAACTTAAGGTCGCTGCTAATTAGCACACCTAAGTCCTTTTCCAAATCAGTCGCCTCGATATTACTCCCCAACATCGAGTAGTCCGACTTGGGATTGGCGTAGGCAATGTGCATCACTTTGCATTTATCCAAGTTAAACGACATTTGCCATTTTTCGGACCACTCTCCTATCCTACCTAAGTCCGCACGCAGATGCTCGATCGCCTCCGGCGTCCCAACATTGGCCCCAAGCTTGGTGTCATCAGCGAATTTGAGGAACCCGACTAGTGACCGAGGCCCAACCCGAACTAGCCCCTTTAATTACAACCCTCTGCCGCCTATTCTTCAGCCAGTTTTCAATCCATCTACCTACTTCCCCACCGATACCCAGCGCGCGCACTTTCGCCATTAGCCGGCGGTGAGGTACCTTATCAAAGGCTTTCTGAAAGTCGAGATAAAGTATATCAATCGCCCTACTCTTATCATACTCACTCAACGTGACGTGGAAAAACTCGAGCAAGTTTGTGAGACACGACTTATGCCGTCTAAACCCATGTTGGGAGTCCCCAAGCAGCTTGTAGGAATCCAAATGGTCAACGATCCTATCCGCTATTATCCCCTCTAATAATTTACCTACAACTGAAGTGAGACTAAAGGGACGATAGTTCCCTGGACTTTCGTGATCCCCTTTCTTAAAGATAGGGGTCATGTTGGCTTCCCTCCAGTCCCCAGGCACCTGGCCCGTCTCCAACGATTTGTTGAAGACTGTAGCTAGGTGGGGAGCCACCTGGTCGCGCACCTCCCGCAACACTCTGGGGAGAAACTGGTCTGGCCCAGGAGCTTTAAACGCGCTCAGTTTGTCTATTCTATCGGCAACGACTGTCGCGGTACATCGAACACTATCCAGGCCAGCACCTTCGTGCCTCACGCCTGGCTCGGGGATGATGCGGGTGTCCTCTCTGGTGAACACTCCCGCAAAGTACTCATTAAGCGTATTGGAGATGTCCGCGTCGGAGGTCTGTCTTCTAATGGGCTTTCTACTATTAACGTAACTGAAGAACTCCTTAGGGTTCCCCTTGCAAAGGCTTGCCACCCGTAGTGCTTCGTTACGTTTCGCTAGTCTAACCTTCGCCTTCACTCCCTACACAGGCGGACATACGCTTCACTGTTCTCATGGGAACGACTGGCCTTCGCCCTCCTATACGCTATTTTCATATTTCGGATAGCCGAAGCGATGTCACGATTGAACCACTTAGGCTGCGTTGAAGCAGGGGTGACCGGTTTTGAGGGTATGGCAGCAGACTGCAGCACCATAAACTCGTCCCGGAATGCACTCCACACTCCCTCAACATCGCCGCCGACCTCTAACCCCATCTCACCTACGCTATCCCGGACGCTAACAAAGTCCGCCCGCCAGAGATCGAGCTTACCGACTCTCGAGTTACTACGCTTCACCCGAGGGACGCACACACGGAACCTAATCAGACCGTGATCACTCCCGCCCAACGATTCGTCAACGGTGAGGCCAGTGACGAGGTTGTCTTCGGTCGTGAATACTAAGTCTAGAACGCTTTCGCCTCGTGTAAGCTTATTGACCCACTGAGTGAGGAAGTTCTCATCAGCAAAGTCAACTAGCCTCCTCCCTTCAGCATCAGCAGTCCTGTCTTCCCACTTTATGCCGCGACAGTTGAAGTCTCCTAAAACTACACACACCCTATCCCCTAGCAGGGTACGAAGTTCGGTGTACAGGGCTGTATCCTCCTCGAGGAGGAGATGCGGAGGTCTGTACACCAAGATTAACCTATAGCTCGTCCCTCCCACATTCAGATCGACGCCAAGCAACTCCCGTTCCGACCGGAACTGGCAGTAAACCGGACTCAACGTGTCCCTGACGTATATTAGTACCCCACCCCCTTCCCCACGGGTGTGGTCTTTGTGAAACATTCTATACCCGGGAATTTCGAACTCCCCAACGTAGTCCCTACGATCAGTATGAATCCAGGACTCGGTGATAACAACGATATCCTGGTATTCTGATGCTAAGAGCGCCCGTAGCTGGCAAAACTTGTTCCTAATCGACCTAGCATTAAAAAGCACTGCACGGAGGGAGCCTTCCCTATTCTGACCGCCCCCTAGCACGACCCGTTTCCCGAACAACCAGGGCTGTCGGGAGTTGAAGAGCCCCTCACTAACGAGGGGGCAACTTCCGCAGGAGCCTGAGCCCCCTCCAACGTGGAAGGAGGATCACCCACCTGTACCTGGACGCACCCTTCAATTGAAGGTACGTCCGCCACCGGCTCATCATCATCCTTCCGCGGTTGGGGCCCATCATCTCTCACCTGACTCGACCTCACCATTCTGTATAGGTGCCGGTCGAGCCAGGCGCCTAGCACACCTTTACCCTTGTTATTGAGGTGGACACCATCCCTCTGGTAAAGGTCCCACCTATCCGAAAATGCGTCGAACGGGTCAATAAACCTCACGCCCAGCGGGACGCACAAGCCTTGCACCCTCTCGTTGATGCCAATGACCTTACTGAGCGCGTGGTCACTGGCATTCATTCGCGGTAAAATACCCATTAACATTCCCCTGTCTTCTTCAGTTTTAGATCATCCGCAAGAGACATGATCTCGGTGATGATCCCTTCTGTAAGACCTACCCTACCGCCTTTGAGGAACAGGTCGTTGCCACCAGCGTGGACAACGATCGCAGTCCTCCGGCTAGCCGCGCACACCTTCTCTACCTCCTTCCTTAAGTGCGCCGTTCCCCGCTCAGGTAAGCACCTTACCTTCCTCCCATCCCGGTTTGCAGAAGCAAAGTACTTCTCCTGGCACCTGATCTGCGAGTCCCCAATCAAAACGGTGTCTTCCTCCTTCAAGGACAGGAGACTAAAGCGGTTGGAGGTCCTGACAGGGGCAACTGGGGTCTCAGGCTTCGGCTTCGCAGCCTTCTTGCCCGAAACCTTTCGAAACCCGTCGCGCAGCTTGGGGAGAGCGCGCATGGGAGTAGAGTCGGTTAGCCAGATCCAGCACCATGCATAGCAAGATTTCTTTCATTTTCAATGCTATCATTTGTTTTTCATGCATTTTTTCTTTAATAAATGTTTTTATTCCTAATATAACAAAAATAAATAGAAATAATCATTTATTTTATAAAGAAAAGTGATTTTAGGTGAGGGTTTGGGTACGCAACCTCCACTTATTACATTGTTTCTATGGGGAAATTCTTTTTTTCAACTTACGCGATTTCGACTTACGCGAGCATTTTCAAAAACATATCTATCGCGTAAGTCGGGGGATAGCTGTACCATTTTCGCTCTTGACAATCCAAATGCTTCATACTAGAGTCAGATATCTTTTATAATTTTCATTAAAATTTTTAATATATGAATGATAAAGTAACAGCCTATTTTCAGGTTTTTTACTGTTCTGTAAGTTCACAATTCTTTATATCTTAACCTAGACTTAGGCAGGTGTAGGACCATATGATAAAAATTCTTTGACTAAATTTTCCACAAATCCTGGTATAACATGTACACTTTAAATATGAAGCTAGCTTTACCTGCCTTCCTTAGTAGTTTGGGGTTTAATTTCATCCTTTGAGTGAGTTAATCACTTCACTTAATATAATTTTTACTTTACTAACGCACCTGGTTTCTTTAGGATAAAGTTTGTCTCAGTCTAATGTGAAGTCACAAATTTTAAGAACTTATTCAAATTTCCCTTACATCAGCTTTCCATACTTCTTGGCTCCCAGTAGAGTTCCCAGCTTCATGAATTTTAGAGCTCAGCACTTATTAAATTTTGGTTTCACCTACTGCACCTTAGGGTTACTTATGTAGGAGGCAAAACATTCAGACAGCTCAATCTATAAGAATAAATCGAAACTATTCAGACCTCTCTAGGTTATTCCTATTCAAAATAAGAACCAATCCACCCCAAATACATAATGCAATATTTAACTCTACTATTATTATTACTATAATTGTACAAAAATTCCCATCTATTTATAAGATTTCTCTTTGACTAAAAAATTCATAAAATTCTTTCTTAAAGCTAACCAAAAGTGTCACCATTCAAAACAGCATCCTTCATTAGACATGTTGTATAGTCACAACACACAATTTACACTGAGGACAGTCTTCCGTACAGACCCAAATTCTGTACCAGACAGAAATTCACTTAAATTCTTCATTAAAATACTTGTCCAAAAGCTTCTATTATCTTATTGACTGACTCACCAAGCCTGACTAGCTAACACTGGCACAGTTAGGCATCTTATTCACAGTGGTACTAGAAGGTGCATCATTTATAAATCTAGTTCTTAATAATCTCGTAAAATATATTATTATTATAGTAGGGTGTGTCAATTTTAGGGAGCAAAGTGAAATCTTTAGATTTTCAAAGCCTACTAGTGACCAAATGATGCATTTTTATGTGCTAAATCGAAATATGGCTTTAAAATCCAGATTTGACCACTCCTAGCTACTTATATTTGAAGTTGAAGTTTACGAAAAATCAGCAATTTTTGCAAGTGTGTCCGTAAAGTCATGGTGGGATTTTAAATAGCTATATTATTGCAACGAAACATGATAATGAGATGAAAAAAAGGCAAACTGAAGAACAACTCTAAAAGAATAACTTTATTTAACGTAGTTCGATATGGGCTCCTCTGGTAGCCCTGCAGACATCTAGGCGGTGATTCAATTCCAGCCACACACGCCCAAGAACATCAGGAGTGACGGATGCGATAGCTTCCGTGATTCGGTCGTGCAAGTGATGAATATCCCTAATGGGTACACTGTACACGCTTTGCTTGACGTAACCCCACAAATAAAAGTCCAAAGGTGTCAGGTCCGGAGAGCGTGGAGGCCATGGCTTCCATCCTCCTCTTCCTATCTATCTCTGTGGAAATTTTTCATTAAGGAATTCTCGAACAACGTTGGCATAGTGCGGAGGAGCACCATCTTGCTGAAAGATGACATTATTGTCAATAAATTGGGGTACTGCAAAATGTTCCAACAAAGCGAGGTAGTTGTGTGACGTCACAGTGGGTTCCGCGAAGAAAAATGGGCCAATCACTCGATCTCGTGCTAGAGCACACCACACATTAACTTTCGGGCTATTACGCTCATGTTCAACATAGGCATGTGGACAGCCTAGACTAACTACGAGATAAAGGTTAAGCTTAGCCTAGACTAACTACAAGATACAACTTTGAGAGTTGTTCTTCAATTTGTCATTGTTTCATCTCATTATCATGTTTCGTTGCAATAATATAGCTATTTAAAATCCCACCATGACTTTACGGACACTGTATATTTTTATTGTATATAACTACATTTTACATACATTACATACAATTAAAGACATTTTGATTGTATTTCAATATTAAAACTTGGAAATATAGATAGGTTTCTTGAACTTTGCCAAGGATGCCATGTCTGCCTTGCTCTTGTTCTTGGACATGAGCTCCCTACTGGCCACCTGGCTACTGATGTACGCCTCCCTCCTCTTGTGAGTAAACATGTTGTGCTGCTTCAGTTGTCATCCTTACACACCTCTCTACTGACTGTGTGTGTGAGGGCCATGCAGGAACTTCCCTTGGTCTATCCAGAAACTCTTTGATTGCAGCAGTGGTGAGGGAGCAGGTCAGAAGAGGCTCAATCACGCCAGAGTTCCAGTCAGTAAGCTCCGAGAGTTTGGTGGCATCTGGGTTGATGTCAGGAGTCTTCCTGGGTCTGACACTGCAGTCTCCTACCTGTGTGTTCTCATCTCCTTCACCTCTGATTTCCAGTATCCTCTTCACTGCCTCCCTCCTCTCCTCCTCCACCTCACTGCACAGCATGGCCTGGAGCACAGCCTCAGAGTATGCATACCAGGCTGATCTCTTCACTGTAGGCATCACTATTCCTATCACCTCCTTATTCTGACTTCTGAGCAGCTCCAGCTGGTACAGTATATGCCTGGGACCCTCCACCCAGCTGTGATTTAACTTGATGTTGAACCAGTTTGGCATGTAGACTCCCACTATGAATTCCACAATTATCCTCAGATTCTTCAGATTCCTACCCTTCAGCCCATGTTTGGAAATCCACAATCTGCAGAACCTTAGAGCCGTGGTGACCCACCTACTGTGACAGACTGGCCCAATCTCCAGGAGAGCTAGACTCTGAGGTACCTCTCCCGATCTGATGGCAGTGATGATTCTGTAGCCATATGATTGGTCTGTGCTGAGGTCCTTGACTACCTCCTGACTGAGATAGGGTAGAGGAGGACCATCAGTGATCCTCGTGAAGTTTGGGTTGATCTCTAGCTCAGTGGCAGTGTCTAATATCTTCCCTAGGGGCCCAGACCACTTGTTGTTGCTCAATGTCTTGCCATCCAGTGCAGTTATCAGGTGTCTGAGACTCAGCTCCCCAGTGTACAAGTCACCAACAATCCACACCAACTTCCTGCTAAGCTTGGCCTCCGCATAATGCATTACTCCTCCCTCCCAGCCAGTATTCACATTAGTACTGTCACCTCCTATGGCCAAAAGGGTCTGGTGTGCTCCTCTCTCTCTCTTAGCCAGTTCACCAGATGATCAGCAATGACCTCAGCATGACTTCTCTCCTCTGCAGCTTCCTCTTGTACAAAATGCCACAAATATTTCCCACCTGGTTCATTGCACACTGTGTAGTGTTCTTCCTTAATGAGGCCAGGAAACTGCCTGTCACTGCCCTCAGCTTCCATCATCACTTTGGTGTCATCTCTTTTCCCATCAAAGAAGATACAGGTGATGTCATTTTCCCTAATCTCTTCATCAAACTTCTTGACCAGCTCCTTAGTCAGTCTCTCCTGAGCCCTCCTCACCTTGTTATGGTCAATCACCAGTGCTGTGTCAAACTCTGTGATAAGACCAGCATCAATCCAGGCAGCAGTGGCAATCTCTGCCCTCTCTTTCAGCCCAGTGAGATGTCTCAAGCTAGCCAGAGCTATGTTGGTGATATCTTCAGTGTTGTATTTCTTCTTCTTAGCCACAGGCAAGGAAGAAGTTGTCGCAGCCTCTGGTATGAAGTCTTCGTCCTCCTCTCTCCTCCCTGCCTCCTCCAACTCCATCTTCAGCAGTGACTCCTCCCTCAACTCCTCTTCTTTCTTGGCTGACTCCTCTGCCTTCCTCCTCCTCTTCTCCTCGGCCTTCCTTCTCTGTTCCTGTCTCTGCAGCACTGCTTCCTGTCTCCTGGCCTCAGGGTGATCAGCTAGATCCATCTGGTGTGCCCCCACACTGCCCACCTTTTCTCTCTGACCTTTAATAAAGGCAAGCTCCTGCACTGGTATCTTCCGCTCGCTCCTGCAGCTGCAGTCAATGTGAACCTCACTGTTGCAGACAGGGTTGCACCCAAGCTCACTGCAGCTCGTCAGGATATCCATCAATTTGTCCAGTTTCATCATGAAACTGGACTTTAGCCCTGATCCTGACCTCACTGTTGATTACAAGTCCTGTGAATAGAGCGTTGGCCTTTCTCTACTGAGCCAGTAGCCCTGGAACAATGCCGTTGTTAATCAGGTCATTAACTGGGTAATTCCTCCTGTCTTCCTCACTCATCTCTCTCCTCAACAAACCATACCTCAGCAGATCTCTGGCTGTGGGCAGCTCAGCAGGGGGAAGTTCCCTCCCAGTCCCCACCAAATGACTTAGGAGACAACTTGATTTGCTTCGGGTTCTTATTTCTTTCTGACTCATCCTGTGGACCTGTAAACAAAAGAAATGTCATTGAAATTTGGATAGGCCTACTGATTATAATTACATAAAATTAAGTTAAGTGAAATTCTTAATATCTTCCTATAAGCTCAGATAAAAGGTTGTGTTGTTATAGGTACAAGACTTAATTATTCAAAGTAATGACAATTTCATATATCTATCATATCAAAATATACTGTACAGAAAGTTTGGGTCACACATAACATTTCGAATAATTTGAATTACACAATATTTACATTACGAAGTAATCAAAATTATCAAAAAGGAGGAAAAACACATGCATTCACAATCAAAACTCCAGCACTTGTGACTATGTGAAACTTAGAAACCATACTGCACACCAAAAATAACCAAAGTTGACCACACATATCAATGGCACATTGATATACGATGCTACAGTCATATTTAGGTTATATTTCAAACCTTTATGGTCAAATATAAGTAGGTAAATGGCTTTTATAAACAACACTAAAGATATTTCTAAGTTTGCTAGATAATATGACATAATTTGAGCATTAGTAGTTTTTGAATTGACTTTACTAAAATTGACACAACCTATTATTATAGGCAACATACAATTTCCTCATGCTATTTTAGTTGTCAGAGATTCAAATTAAAAACTATGCCTTAACTTTGTTTTAACTTAAAGTGTGAATGCGCCTCGGTGGTGTAGTGGTTAGCGTCGCTGACTACGAATCCATCGGCCCCGGGATCGAGACCCGTTGACGGCAGCCGGCGCGCAGCAAAACCCAGCTGTTCATCCTTCCACACAATAAAGAAAGTACACAATAAAGGAAATGATTGGTCGATAAATGGGTACCCTGGGTGGCCTAGACGCTGAGCTGCTGGTGGGGCGTGGTTCGGACTCCACGTTAAACTGTATGTCTAAGGTGGAGTGAAAAGCTTCACCTTCGTCAGAATGAACAGTTCAGGCAGAAGCTAACCAAAGGTTAACTATCATTACTATCACGACTGATTTTTTAAAATGGAATTTAAGTATTATAAAAAACTAAATGCTAATTAAGACTTATGTTAATTTAAATAGCTAGACAAACATACTTGGTGGTTAATAAAGTGTATACTTTACGCCGTAGAGGTGTTTATAGGATATAATTGCATTTTTCAGTTTTCTGCAGCTTTATTTATAAAATGTATCTGTAAAAGAAAGTAAACTACGTTTTGCCATTGGAACTTCCTTATAGTCATATTTGTTTTAACAGAAAGTAAAAAGTGGGGCAACACTTTATTGTGTATGTAAATGAGTTAGAGAAGGGTAGCAAAATATCTATTTTACATATGATACCAAAAGTAAAGCAGAGTTACAAATATAGAAAATTCTTATAAACTACAAAAAGATCTTGATAGATTAGTCTAGTTTCACAGGCTAGGAAATTACAGATGGAATTCAGTGTGCAAAAAATGCAAAGTCCTCCATTTTGGTAGGAATTAGTTAAAAAAAAAAACTATAATCATAAGATGCATGCAAACAGGAAAGAGGATGTTAGTCAGGAAAAACTCTTGCCATTATAGTTAGAAGTGGTCTAAAGCTTTCTATGCAGTGCTAAGAGGTGAGAAATAATGCATATAAAATGCAGGTATTGTTAAGAGGACAAAGTTAAAAAAATAAGGAAGTCATCCATATAATATATAATTCTTATGTTAATCCCCATTTAGAATATTTTATAGGCATGGTCTCCTCATTTCCGACAGGATATAGATATGTTAGAACGAATAAACTTGTCTTTGCTTAAGAAGATTGGAATACATTGAAAGGTTAAATGAACTAGACATATTTAGTTTTGAGAGACATTGTTTTGGGGGTGATATGATACAGTTGTTCAAAATGTTTTCAGGTTTGGACAATTTAGATGTAACTTTTTCTTATTAGTCTGATAGAAAAACTCAAGGGCAAAATAAGAAAATTACAAATCAGACTTGTAGACTGGAACTACAGAAATGCTGTTTTAATCGTAGAGTAATAGATGTTTGGATTGACTTGTCATATGGTGTGTTAAACAGTATATCCTTACCTTTCTAAACCGCCTAAAACACACTCTCTCTCTCTCCCTCTCTCTCTCTCTCGCTCTGTTTATCATTTTCATAAATGATATCAACGGTGGCATCGTCAGTAGGATCGCCAAATTCGCTGAAGACACCAAGCTTGGGGCCAATGTTGGGACGCCAGGGGCGATCGAGCAACTGCGTGGGGACCTAGGTAGGATAGGAGAGTGGTCCGAAAAATGGCAAATGCCGTTTAACTTGGGTAAATGCAAGGTGATGCACATTGGCTACGCCAATCCCAAGTCAGACTACTCGATGTTGGGGAGTAATATCGAGACCACTGATTTGGAAAAGGACTTGGGTGTGCTAATTAGCAGCGACCTTAAGTTTACGAAACAGTGCGGAGAGGTGGAAAAGAAAGCCCAGAAGCTGTTGGGTTATATCAGGAGGAAATTTCAGTTTCGGAACAAGGAGATTGTGCTCTCTCTGTACAATTCCCTGGTTCGGCCGCACCTGGAGTATGCTGTGCAGTTCTGGTCGCCCACCCTCAGGAAAGATATTGAGAGGCTGGAGCGAGTGCAGGCGAGGGCCACAAAGTTAATCCCTTCCGTTAGGCATATGGGCTACAATCGACGCTTACGCCCCCTGAACTCGGAGGATGCGCGGTCAACTGATCGAGGTTTTTCAAGTTCTTACGCGGGTTCAACGATGTCAATTTTAGAAGCATGCTTAGTTTAGATGATAACCCAATTCGCAACAATGGTTGGAAGTTGGATTTGAAACGATTTAGGACTAGTGTGTGTGGGAATTACTTTACGTATAAGATCTGTGACACGTGGAACAGGTTACCTTCAGAAGTTGTGAACAGTTCCTCTGTGGATCATTTCAAGAAAAGGTTAGACCAAATGTTGTACACTATTTGAGTGTGTAGAAAATTTTCCGTGGCACCCTTTGCCATTGGTACCTCCTCGGTATGGGCCGCAAGGCCTTTTGGGGTACTTCTTTTCCTTGTAACTCCTTGTAACTCTCTCTCTCTCTCTCTCTCTCTCTCTCTCTCTCTCTCTCTCATTTAGATAAATGATATCGACGGTGGCATCGTCAGTAGGATCGCCAAATTCGCTGATGACACCAAGCTTGGGGGCCAATGTTGGGACGCCAGGGGCGATCGAGCAACTGCGTGCGGACCTAGGTAGGATAGGAGAGTGGTCCGAAAAATGGCAAATGCCGTTTAACTTGGGTAAATGCAAAGTGATGCACATTGGCTACGCCAATCCCAAGTCAGACTACTCGATGTTGGGGAGTAATATCGAGGCCACTGATTTGGAAAAGGACTTGGGTGTGCTAATTAGCAGCGACCTTAAGTTTACGAAACAGTGCGTAAAGGTGGAAAAGAAAGCCCAGAAGCTGTTGGGTTATATCAGGAGGCAATTTCAGTTCCGGAACAAGGAGATTGTGCTCTCTCTGTACAATTCCATGGTTCGGCCGCACCTGGAGTATGCTGTGCAGTTCTGGTCGCCCACCCTCAGGAAAGATATTGAGAGGCTGGAGCGAGTGCAGGCGAGGGCCACAAAGTTAATCCCTTCCGTTAGGCATATGGGCTACAATCGACGCTTACGCGCCCCGAACTCGGAGGCTGCGCGGTCAACTCATCGAGGTTTTCAAGTTCTTACGCGGGTTCAACGATGTCAGTTTTAGAAGCATGTTTAGTTTAAATGATAACCCAACTCGCAGCAATGGTTGGAAGCTGGATTTGAAACGGTTTAGGACTAGTGTGTGTGGGAATTACTTTACGTGTAAGATCTGTGACACGTGAAACAGGTTACCTTCAGAAGTTGTGAACAGTTCCTCTGTGGATCATTTCAAGAAAAGGTTAGACCAAATCTTGCACACTATTTGAGTGTGTAGAAAATTTTCCGTAGCACCCGTTGCCATTGGTACCTTCTCGGTATGGGCCGCAAGGCCTTTTGGGGTACTTCTTTTCCTTGTAACTCCTTGTAACTCTCTGTCTCTCTCTCTCTCTCTCTCTCTCTCTCTCTCTCTCTCTCTCTCTCTCTCTCTCTCTCTCTCAGGAACCTCCCAGAGTGGACCGGAAGGTCTTTGAGGCTTCCTCTTGTCCTTGTAACTCCTTGTAACTCTCTCTCTCTCTCTCTCTCTCTCTCTCTCTCTCTCTCTCTCTCTCTCTCTCTCTCTCTCTCTTTCTTCTCTCTCTCTCTCTCTCTCGCCCACCAACTAACTTCCCTCAGAGGTTGTTTCCAGTCAAAGTGTAAATGTGTTTAAAAATAGGCTAGACAAAGTACTGAATTCTCTCATAGTTTAAGACTAAAACATAACATAACTCTGCAGGAGTTCGCTTGCACGGTGTCTCTGTGAGCATGCTAAATATACAGTAGAGCAATTTATATATTCTACACTTTCCTGTAAAATTTCCTTGGCTACTTTTCCAGGGTCAAGGTATTTTCTTCAACCTTTTTCCGTACCTGCCTCTGGCAGGGAGGAGTGGAGGGTTGGGAGAGAGCCTTCTACTTTTCTATCCAGTTTTCTACTACTGCTAGGATAGTCGAAAGAAAAATAAACTTGTTTAATTACAGGAACCTCCCAGAGTGGACCGGAAGGTCTTTGAGGCTTCCTCTTATCCTTGTAACTCCTCGTAACTCTCTCTCTCTCTCTCTCTCTCTCTCTCTCTCTCTCTCTCTCGCCCTCTCGCTCTCTCGCTCGCCCTCTCGCTCTCTCGCTCTCAATCTCTCTCTGGCTCTCTCGCTCTCTATCGTCCCATTAGTCTCACTTCAGTTGTAGGTAAATTACACTGTACAACAGTGAAAAAAAACGGAAATGAGATCGTCATTTTTATGGCTAATTATATGCGTAGAGTGCGAAAATAACACTCATTTATTTGTATCACCCACCGATTTTATGAAAATGACCCTATTTCATTGTATCATTTTGAGAACCACTGGTTCTCTGAACGCATCTTTTACAGTTTGTTCAGTCATGCATATGCTGTGGTGGTAGTGTTCGGCTTTGTGTTTCCACTTTGATTTTATGAAAAATTTCTTTCATTAATCATTTAAAACAAAATTGTCAGCCATATTTTATCATAAATCGGTGCTATAAGTGAGTATTATTGAATAACAGCTATCAAATTATGTATATTTCACCGACAACGTCTATATTGGGTGAAATTGCAAACTGATCTATCATTTTCTTATTTTACAGGTTTTTATTGATGTTATGCTACAATGCCTAGAGAGTGCAAAAATTGGCCAGACAGTTTTTGTTATATTTGTGGGACATTAACGTTAAAACAGTATAAAAGGAAGTTGACTTCTCATGTGAAAAAGCTTTATGAATTATACTTCGCATGCAAAGTTGGTGATCAGGACAAGAACTGGGCGCCTCATATCTGCTGTGTGAGATGTACAAGCTCGTTATCTGCATGGTTCAAAGGCACCGGTCCTGGTCTGGGATTCGGTGTCCCAATGGTATGGAGAGAGCCGCTGGACCATTCAACTTATTGCTATTTCTGCTTAAAGAACATCACAGGTTTGAATCTTTTATTTTTCTGAATATACGTCAAATTTGGTGTTTTTAGCACATTTTAGCTAGTATCCTGCTCTGCATAATGTATTACACAATTATGCTATCTTAAGTAGTCAACAATGTCTATTGTCTCACATTACAGGTTGCAACAGAAAAGGAAAAAAGGCTATAGTCTACCAAAATCTTCGTTCTGCTATGCGTCCTGTCGAACATTCTACAGATATACCCATCCCTCGTCCTCCAGCTGAAATGCCGACCGATAATACAGACTCTGATAAATCGGAATCAGACGGCGAATGCTATGAAGCTCAAGTCGAGTCCAAGAAAGAACAACATCTCATCACGCAGCCTGAGCTCAATGATTTGGTCCATGATTTAATACTTACCAAGCAAGAAAGTGAACTGCTGGCCTCGCGTCTACAAGAATGGAATCTGCTGGCGGAAGACATACGAATTACAGCATTCCGAAAGCGCTCCTTGGATTTGCAGGAATATTTCACAATGAAGAACAATCTTTGTTATTGCATTGATATACATGGTCTGTTCGATGCTCTGGGTTTGTGCTATGAACCGAATCAGTGGAGATTGTTCATTGATGCATCTCTGTACAGTGTTAAGGGTGTACTGCTACACAATGGGAACACAATGCCTTCTGTTCCGATCGCTCATTCAGTCGTCTTGAGAGAAACGTATGACAATGTTGCTTTTATTCTGGACTGTATAAAATACAATGAACATGAATGGCTTATCTGCGCAGATTTGAAGGTTGTGGCTATTCTCAATGGATTGCAAACTGGATATACGAAATACATGTATTTCCTATGCAAGTGGGATAGCCGAGCAAGGTCTGAACACTACACACGCTCAGTATGGCCGCCGCGAGACAATTCCTCACCTGGCTCTCACAATGT
The DNA here is from genome assembly GCA_023014485.1 of Bathynomus jamesi. NCBI lineage: Eukaryota > Metazoa > Arthropoda > Malacostraca > Isopoda > Cirolanidae > Bathynomus > Bathynomus jamesi. The sequence goes on from JAJOZX010002599.1 coordinate 128,194, forward strand.
TATTCACGAACCACTAGTACGAAAGGAAAAGGTTATCTTGCCGCCACTTCACATAAAACGAGGGCTGATGAAACAATTTGCAAAGGCGTTGAAACAGGATAAGCCTGCCTTCAAATATCTAAAGGAAAAATTCCCAAAAATAAGTGATGCCAAGATTAAAGAAGGCATATTCTTCGCCCCTCAAATATGCCAACTCATGCTAGACGAACACTTTGAAGCGGTGATGGATGAGGTTGAGTTGGCAGCCTGGCGTGCATTCAAAAACGTGTGCAGCGGTCTACTAGGAAAGACTAAATACGACAACTATGCTGCACTTGTGGATCAACTTATCAACTCATACCAACGTCTCGGATGTAAGATGTCATTGAAAATTCATTTTTTGCATTCACATCTTTCATTCTTTCCGGAAAACGCATCTGCTGTTAGCGACGAATACGGGGAGAGATTCCACCAGGATATAGCCACAATGGAGGGGTCTGTATCGAAGGAGTGACATTTCAAAGGAGTGTCATAACAAAGGAGTGACATAAATACCGTAACGAAGGAGTGACAGAATTGTTAAAATTAAGATTTTATTTCAAAAACTAGAAACCTAACCTAACTTAACCTAGCCTAACCTAACCTAACCTAACAGTTGCAAGCCTCTCTTCCCTCTGGATTTGTTCTTTCTTCTTCTTTGTTGGTATTTTCGTGTCACTCCTTTGAATTTTATCTCCGATTTGTCACTCCTTTGTTATGTCACTCCTTCGTTATGTCACTCCTTTGAATAGGACCGCAATGGAGAGCCGATACAAAGGGAAGTGGAGTCCTGCTATGTTGGCCGATTTCTGCTGGAATTTAAAGCGTGACCAACCAGAAGCATCACACAAACGCCAGCATAAATACAAATAATGAGTTGAAAACAATATCATACGAGAGTTTTATGTTAATTTTGTGCATATACGTTGAAGTATAGCAATAATTAAACTGTTCCATATGATAAAGCCTATCTGTTTATCAATATATTCTTATTTTTTGGTATGAAGATTTTAAGCAGTCATTACAAAAAAACGTGACGTGATAGAAAAAAACTATTTTCAGATTTGGAATCAGCACACTCGAAATATTAAGAATGACCGAATGTTATTCCCATTTTCTTTCTGAACCGAAAATTTGTTGTACAGTGTTATTAGAGGGGATAATAGCGGATAGGATCGTTGACCATTTGGATTCCTACAAGCTGCTTGGGGACTCCAAACATGGATTCAGACGGCATAGGTCATGTCTCACCAACTTCCTCGAGTTTTTCCACGTCATGTTGAGTGAGTATGATAAGAGTAGGGCGATTAATATACTTATCTCGACTTTCAGAAAGCCTTTGATAAGGTACCTCACCGCCGGCTAATGGCCAAAGTGCGAGCGCTGGGTATTGGTGGGGAAGTAGGTAGGTGGATTGAAAACTGGCTGAAGAATAGGCCGCAGAGGGTTGTAATTAAAGGAGCTAGTTTGGGTTGGGCCTCGGTCACTAGCGGGGTTCCTCAGGGTTCCGTTTTGGGGCCACTGTTGTTTATCATTTACATAAATGGTATCGACGGTGGCATCGTCAGTCGGATCGTCAAATTCGCTGATGACACCAAGCTTGGGGCCAATGTTGGGACGCACGAAGCGATCGAGCAAATGCGTGCGGACCTACGTAGGATAGGAGAGTGGTCCGAAAAATGGCAAATGCCGTTTAACTTGGGTAAATGCAAAGTGAAGCACATTGGCTACGCCAATCCCAAGTCGGACTACTCGATGTTGGGGAGTAATATCGAGGCCACTGATTTGGAGAAGGACTTGGGTGTGCTAATTAGCAGCAACCTTAAGTTTACGAAACAGTGCGTAGAGGTGGAAAAGAAAGCCCAGAAACTGTTGGGTTATATCAGGAGGCAATTTCAGTTTCGGAACAAGGCAACTGTGCTCTCTCTGTACAATTCCTGGTTCGACCGCACCTAGAGTATGCTGTGCAGTTCTGGTCGCCCACCCTCAGGAAAGATATTGAGAGGCTGGAGCGAGTGCAGGCGAGGGCCACAAAGTTAATCCCTTCCATTAGGCATATGGGCTACAATCGACACTTACGCGCCCTGAACTTGTTTTCGCTGGAAACTCGGAGGCTGCGCGGTCAACTCATCGAGGTTTTCAAGCTCTTACGCGGGTTCAACGATGTCGATTTTAGAAGCATGTTTAGTTTAAATGATAACCCAACTCGCAGCAATGGTTGGAAGATGGATTTGAAACGGCTTAGGACTAGTGTTCGTGGGAATTACTTAACGTATAAGATCTGTGACACGTGGAACAGGTTACCTTCAGAAGTTGTGAACAATTCCTCTGTGGATCACTTCAAGAATAAGTTAGACCAAATCTTGCACACTATTTGAGGGTGTAGAAAATTTTCCCTGGCACCCGTTGCCATTGGTACCTCCTCTCTATCTCTCTATCTCTCTCTCTTTCTATCTTTCTATCTCTCTATCTCTCTCCGCAAGGGGTATGAAGGTTATGCACACTTCTTTTGGGTGTTGTAAACTTTATACTTGGCGTGTGACAGCCCTCCGGTCCCGAGTCGTGGGATTCTAGAGAACTTGGCTGCCAGTCCCTTTAGGTTCTCTCTCTCTCTTTCGGGAGGGCGGGTGAAGTCTGTTGTACAATCCAGTCCCGTGGGTTACTAGGACCCCATCCCATCCCTACTCTGTCCTTGTATCTTAGGTTAAGGATGCTCTCCTCTGACTGCAAAAAAAAAAAAAAATCCCTTTTCTTTTAGTATTAAGTCTGTTTCTCTTCTTTTATTATTAGGACCCTACTGCTACCTCATGCGTGGGAAGAGAGGCTTTGGAACCTCTATAAATAACACCATTTAACGCCAATTAATGGTGCTTGGCTGTACTGCTCTTACGTGAGAGAGCTTTACTGCCCAGCTGGCTGCCAGGCCAGCGTAAACTCTCGGGCGTAGCCTCTGGGTCTGGTGGGATATCCCTTGAACACTGGATTCTAAGAGTCTTGCCGCTTGTGAGTGACTGGTAAGACTTAGTAAGAGGCTGCATCTCGCTGTCGCTCCTGGCAGGAAATCCGTCACGCCTGCGTCGCGAGTGTTTGTCAGTTGGTAGCTGCGACACGTTTGGGACTGTCCGGCCCTGGGGAGACCCTTGGTCGGTGCGGCAGCAGCGAGAGGTGTAGTCTTCTGGATGGGATGAACGTCACTTGCAAATCGGCGGATGCGTCTACGCGCGGGAAGAATTCACCCTCCCCCCTCCTTTTTTATATACTGGTCAGAACGTTTTTGATAGTTTTCATTGCTAGAACGCTTTATCTTATTCAGTGTATTCAGAGTTCGAAAAAAAGAAAAAAAGTTACAATGGCTGGACCGCAGAAACTGAAGGCTGAATGTGCGAGGTGTGGAGTAAACCAGTGCGTGACGAACTTCAAAGAAGCCTGCTTCGAGAAGATCAACCACTCCAGCATGTGCCGCTTTTGCGAACTCATGCAGTTTTAAGAGAAGCTAGAGGAGAGGGTCCGGCGGCTCGAGTCGTCCAGATCGGCTGTTGGAGGTGCGGCGGTCATGAAGAGGCTGCGCCCTCCAACCCGGAGCTCATTGATAGAATAGCTGCCGTGGAAAGGCGGTCCAGCGATGGAATGGACAGAGCTCGGGACCGCGGAGAAAGGGTAGAGGTGCAACCGGGGTCCACTGTACAAAATCAGTGTCGGGAATCGCCAGCGACCCACGTGGAATGCACGGAACCGCGGCGCAAGGTAGAGGGCGCAAAGAAGGGGCCGATAGAGAAGGGTGGGAAGGGGCCGACAAAGAAAAAGGGTGGGAAGGGGCCGACAAAGAAAAAGGGTGGGAAGGGGCCTACTGATGGCCCAAAGAAGCTGAAGGATGTAGCTGCCGGTCGTGGTGGGTCGGGTGGTGTAAGTGAGGCCGAGTCTATGGGTGGCGACGGGTATCGAAAGGTCTCGGGCAAGAAGGCTGCGAAGCCGAAGCCCGAGACCCCGGTTACCCCTGTCAGGACCTCCAACCGCTTTAGTCTCCTGTGCGCGAAGGAGGAAGACACCGTTTTAATTGGGGACTCGCAGATTAGGGGCCAGGAGAAGTACTTTGCTTCTGCAAACCGAGACAGGAGGAAGGTGAGGTGCTTACCCGGTTGGGGGACGGCGCACATAAGGAAGGAATTAGAGAAGCTGCGCGTGGCTAGTCGGAGGACTGCGATCGTTGTCCATGCTGGTGGCAACGAGACCTGTTCCTCAAAGGCGGTAGGGTAGGTTCAACGGAAGGGATCATCACAGAGATCATGTCTCTTGCGGATAATCTAAAACTTAAGACAGACAGGGGAATGTTGAAGAGTATTTTACCGCGGATGAATGCCAGTGACCACGCGCTCAGTAAGGTCATTGGCATCAACGAGAGGGTGCAAGACTTGTGCGTCCCGCTGGGCGTGAGGTTTATTGACCCGTTCGACGCATTTTCGGGTAGGTGGGACCTGTATCAGAAGGATGGTGTGCACCTCAATGTCAAAGGTAAAGGTGTGCTAGGCATGCTGCTTGACCGGCACCTATACGGTATGGTGAGGTCAAGCCCGGGGATTGATGATGTGCCCCCACCGGGGAGAGATGATGTTGAGCCGGCGGCGGACGTACCTTCACCTGAAGGGTGCGTCCAGGTGGGTGACCCTCCTTCCCCGTCGGAGGGGGCTCAGCCTCCTGCGGAAGTTGCCCCCCTCGTTGGTGAGGGGCTCTTCAACTCCCGACAGCCCTGGCTGTTCGGGAAACGGGTCGTGCTAGGGGGCGGTCAGAATAGGGAAGGCTCCCTCCGTTCAATGCTTTTTAATGCTAGGTCGATTAGGTAAGTTTTGCGAGCTACGGGCGCTCTTAGCATCAGAGTACCAGGATATCGTTGCTATCACAGAGTCCTGGATACATACTAATCGTAGGGACTACGTTGGGGAGTTCAAGATTCCCGGGTATAGAATGGTTCACAAAGACAGCACCCGTGGGGAGGGGGGAGGGGTACTAATATACGTGATGGACACGTTGAGTCCGGTTTACTGCCAGTTCCGATCGGAACGGGAGTTGCTTGGCGTCGATCTGAACGTGGGAGGGACGAACTATAGGTTAATCTTGGTGTACAGACCTCCGCATCTCCTCCTCGAGGAGGATACAGCCCTGTACACCGAACTCCGTACCCTGCTAGGGGATAGGGTGTGTGTAGTTTTAGGAGACTTCAACTGTCGCGGCATAAAGCGGGAAGACAGGACTTCTGATGCTGAAGGGAGGAGGCTAGTTGACCTTGCTGATGAGAACTTCCTCACTTAGTGGGTCAATGAGCTTACACGAGGCGAAAGCGTTCTAGACTTAGTATTCACGACCGAAAACAACCTGTCACTGGCCTCATCGTTCACGAATCGTTGGGCGGGAGTGATCACGGTCTGATTAGGTTCCGTGTGTGCGTCCATCGGGTGAAGCGTTGGTAACTCGCGAGGCAGTAAGCTCGATCCACAACGGGCGGACTTTGTTAGCCTCCGGGATAGCGTAGGTGAGATGGGATTAGAGGTCGGCGGCGATGTTGAGGGAGTGTGGAGTGCATTCCGGGACAAGTTTATGGTGATGTAGTCTGCTGCCATACCCTCAAAACCGGTCACCCCTGCTTCAACGCAGCCTAGGTGGTTCAGTCGTGACATCGCTTCGGCTATTCGAAATAGGAAAGCCGCGTATAGGAGGGCGAAGGCCAATCGTTCCCATGAGTACACTGAGGCGTATGTCCGCCTGTGTAGGGAAGTGAAGGCGAAGGTTAGGCTAGCGAAACGTAACGAAGAACTACGGGTGGCAAGCCTCTGCAAGGGGAACCCTAAGGAGTTCTTCAGTTACATTAATAGTAGAAAGCCCATTAGAAGCATAATAGGTCTGTTAAAGGACCGAAGCGGCGTTCTGCGGACCTCCGATGCGGACATCGCCAATGTGCTTAATGAGTACTTTGCAGGAGTGTTCACCAGGGAGGACACCCGCATCATCCCCGAGCCAGGCGTCAGGCACGAAGGTGCTGGCCTGGATAGTGTTCAGTGTACCACGACAGTCGTTGCCGATAGAATAGACAAACTGAGCGCGTTTAAGGCTCCTGGGACAGACCAGTTCCTCCCCAGAGTGTTGCGGGAGGTGCGCGACCAGGTGGCTCCCCACCTGGCTACAGTCTTCAACAAATCGTTTGAGACAGCCCAGGTGCCTGGTGACTGGAGGGAAGCCAACGTGACCCCTATCTTTAAGGAAGGGGATCACGAAAGTCCAGGGAACTATCGTCCCATTAGTCTCACTTCAGTTGTAGGTAAATTATTAGAGGGGATAATAGCGGATAGGATCGTTGACCATTTGGATTCCTACAAGCTGCTTGGGGACTCCCAACATGGGTTTAGACGGCATAGGTCGTGTCTCACCAACTTGCTCGAGTTTTTCCACGTCATGTTGAGTGAGTATGATAAGAGTAGGGCGATTGATATACTTTATCTCGACTTTCAGAAAGCCTTTGATAAGGTACCTCACCGCCGGCTAATGGCGAAAGTGCGCGCGCTGGGTATCGGTGGGGAAGTAGGTAGGTGGATTGAAAACTGGCTGAAGAATAGGCGGCAGAGGGTTGTAATTAAAGGGGTAGTTCGGGTTGGGCCTCGGTCACTAGTGGGGTTCCTCAGGGTTCCGTTTTGGGGCCACTGTTGTTTATCATTTACATAAATGATATCGACGGTGGCATCGTCAGTCGGATCGCCAAATTCGCTGATGACACCAAGCTTGGGGCCAATGTTGGGACGCCCGAAGCGATCGAGCAACTGCGTGCGGACCTAGGTAGGATAGGAGAGTGGTCCGAAAAATGGCAAATGCCGTTTAACTTGGGTAAATGCAAAGTGATGCACATTGGCTACGCCAATCCCAAGTCGGACTACTCGATGTTGGGGAGTAATATTGAGGACTGATTTGGAAAAGGACTTGGGTGTGCTAATTAGCAGCAACCTTAAGTTTATGAAACAGTGTGTAGAGGTGGAAAAGAAAGCCCAGAAACTATTGGGTTATATCAGGAAGCAATTTCAGTTTCGGAACAAGGAGATTGTGCTCTCACTGTACAATTCCCTTGTTCGGCCGCACCTAGAGTATGCTGTGCAGTTCTGGTCGCCCACCCTCAGGAAAGATATTGAGAGGCTGGAGCGAGTGCAGGCGAGGGCCACAAAGTTAATCCCTTCCATTAGGCATATGGGCTACAATCGACACTTACGCGCCCTGAACTTGTTTTCGCTGGAAACTCGGAGGCTGCGCGGTCAACTCATCGAGGTTTTCAAGCTCTTACGCGGGTTCAACGATGTTCAATTCAAGAGCACTATTCTGCCGTGCAAAGGAAAAAACGCGTAAGTCACAACGTGGTCAAAATTAAGTTAAGCCCATGTCAGGGTCGGTATGCCATTTCTACACCTCTATGCAAAAGAAAAAGCGCCCAAGTCCAGTTTATATTGGTTAAATCAATGAAAAACCTAAGTCCACATCCACTAAATCACATCTCTTCCAATGGAAAAAGCACGTAAGCGCCAAATTCGCTCAATATAATTTAGGGGCCGACCGATAGTATTCCCAAAGTATCGGTACCGATACCGATAGTTAGAGCAAAGTATCGGTCGATACCGATACCGATACCGATATCTGTCCAAAATATCAAAAATATTCAAAAAGTGTAACTCAATATAACAGTTCACTCAATAATCAAAATTGAGGAACTTCAGATTTTTGGAGAGGATGATTTGTTCCTCAGTGTTGACTGGGGTGATGTTGGCTCGTTTCGCATTGATAACATCTCCAGCCGTTGAGAAAAGCCATTCCGAATCAATTGTTCCAGAGGGGCAGCTCCTGCACTTCTCAGCAACTTTGGCAATCTCCGGGAAATCAGCAGAATGTTCTCGCCAGAAAATGAATGGATCCCTATCCCCAGCGATCTGAGGTTGCGACCAATAGGCGTCCCCATCGATCTGAGGTTGCGACCAATAGGAGTCCAGGGCTGCTTCCACTCGTGCGTCTAGGACAGTGAACCTCGTGTCTGTATCCTTCGTTTGGGGTTCTTCAACTAGAAAAGGACGAACGCGATCGTCGAGATCGCTCCTTTCTGAATCGGAAAGGTTTTCCCAAAGAGCGATTTTCTTGGACGGAGAAACCGGACCACTGGCGGCGTTTCACGGCAATTGGACTCCAAATATGCTTTCGTTGGGTCCCCTCCATGTGACTGCGTATATCTTGTCTCAACAATTCCTTGGCCTTTTCTCAGCCCAGCTCCTTTGAATCGGGGATCAACTGTTGTGGCTAGCAGCAGTTTCTCATTTGAATTATGCTCTCGAAATCTCTGTTCGAGAGAATCGCCCAGCTGGCTCTTCAGAATCTTGACACCAGCATCATTCACTGAGCACGCTGCACAGATTACTTTTGACAAAAATTTGACTGTAGGTAAAACTTCTGATAAAAGTGAGTTTTCCTCACTGATTTTGAGCATTACAGTTTTGAAGACAGCAAGCACGTCAATAAGCTTGACCATAAGCTTCCATTGCGTTGAAGTCAACGTATTTTCCAGGGGCCATTCGACGTCATATTTAATGATAGCTTGCTTTTGGGAAAGGAGTCGCTGCAACATTTCCAGCGTGTAATTCCGTCTGGTTGGCACATCTTGAATCAGCTTCACTTGAGGCAAGTTAAGTCTTTTTTTAATTTGATGTAGGCGCTGCGTCGCTTGCGGAGAGTGGCGAAAATGACCGACGATTTTCCGAGCCGTTGTCAGAAGATTAGCCACACTCGGGAGGTTCAAGCAGCCATCCTTTATCACCAGTTGGAGTGTATGAGCCAAACAACCGAAACTATCCATTCCTGTTTGTCTGAAAGCGGCTCACATGTTAGCTGCATTATCTCTCATGATCATAAAAGTGTCTTCTTCGGAAAATCCCCAACTTTGACTCATTTCTTGAACTTTGGCGGAAATTTTTTCTGCTGTATGATCCTCGTTGAAGACATTCAACATGATGTTTTTGCGCACGAAGTTTGGGCCGACGAAGTGAAAGGTCAAGCTTATATATGAGTCACTTGCTCGACTGCTTCATATGTCCGTGGTGAAGAAGAATCTCCTCTTCTCTTCCTTCATTTGTAACATCAATTCCTCGATCTCGCCCTTCACCTTGCTTGCCATATCTGGAATAAGGTTCGTCCTGAAAAACTTCTCAGAAGGAATCGTGTACTTCGGTTCGGCAGCCTGAAGTAGTCGCCTAAATCCTTCCCGTTCGACACATGCGAAGGGCTGACGGTCGATGCAGATCATCTCTGCCACCTTCCGGTCAAGATCAATCTTCTTTCGGTCATTATGAGCGTACGGAATGGATTTGGAAAACGCGACCTTAATGGATTGAGTAGCTATGGCGGAAGAAGTTCCAGGCATGTCTCCTAGAGAGAAAAAATAAATTTATATATATATATATATATATATATATATATATATATATAATGTTATAATGTAATGTTATAATGTTTCAGACCAACAAAGACCCTAGGATCTACTCATGGCTGGTCTACCTAACTGCGTTCGTAATTGTGTATCGCGCATGTCCTCCGTGGTGGCGGAGGGGACCTACAATTTTACGTGGGTTCCGAACCACAAGAACATAAGAACATGAGAAATTTTTATAGTGGGCACACTAGGGGCAACTTCGGCCCATCGAGGTGGCTCCATTATGTAAAAACTGCCTGTACATTGGCAACAACCAATTTTTACAAAACTAAATAATTATCAATTTAAAACTAATTAATTATCAATTAAAAACTAAAGATAGAATCTCTCGATCCAGAGGATCAAGTCATAATAGACTACTATCCACAAATATGTTACACTCTATATCTATTTATAACCGACATGCAAATATATCAGATCCAAAGAATCCAGTCAATTTCATTACGGTATCCATCACTACCAGTACATTGCCAACCAAAAATAAGTCACGGTCCATATCAATTGCGGACCAAGTCACAATTTACAACCATATACATTTCCATATATATAAGAAAATAATTTTAATACAGAAATATTTATATGTAAAGTTTTATATATTTAATATTTTTTAATAAATAGAAGCTAAGTAAGTTAACAAAGAGAATTAAATTTACTTTAGTTGTATCTTAATTCTGATTGGGGGAAATTATAACCAAATAGAAAAGGCAATTTCAGGGACACTTTGATATTACAATAAATTCGTAAATCATGTTGAAACTTGAAATCAAACTTTATATACAGCAACTTTTTATATATAGCAACATCTTAGCAACTTTTGGGGGCCCTGGGCAGGCTAAAATTTAGGGACCCGAAACATACATTAAAAACAACATATATTTAGACTTCCTAAATTTTTATTGGATTCATCATTTTTGGGGCCACTCGGATGCTGGGGCTTTGAGCAACTGCGAATTCTCTCTGAGAATGTTTGGAGAATCAGTTTACAGATTTTCATGAGTCTATTCACCAGAATTAGTAGCAGAAGTTGTACATTGCCTCTTATTGGCTTCATCAAACTCAGTCTTGTGCTTGTTGATAAGGTGACTCCTCAGGTTCGATGTAGAGAAGGTACTTGCGCTTGTTCCTCCACGAGAGACAGGCACACAGCACAAATTGCAGATCGCCTGTTTTCCATTAGTGCTTGAAGCAGTGAAGAACTTCCACACAATGCTTGGCATTGTCACTCTCACTAAAGCAAAAGCGAATAAATTTATACCAGTAGTTAATAAATTTACAAAAAAATTATTACACACGGTTGAACTGATTCACAACTTGCAAACTGAGGAAATGACGCCGCGATGGTTAGGGGTTCGCTTTATATAGAACGGTAATGAGTCATGGAAATTTCTAGAAACGTCGGGATAAATCGCGAACACACAAGTAACTTCTCGAGCAGCCGGGAAGTTTCTATTTGGAAAACGTCCGGTCTTTTTATTCTTAGAAACAAAAAACTATTGGTATCGGTAACTACCGATACAACCACCGGTCGATGCCTACTCAATATACTGTATATACGGAATGATAAAATGAATTGTGCTTAAAAAATTATCATGAAGTGTGCAATTATTATGCATTGGTAAAATTAGTGCAAAAAAAATTAATTGCTGATGTTTTCAACGCCAAACTTTCTCCAAACTACATCCAGTGGACTACATTAGGCGACGGTTACACGAGTTTCGAATTCTGATATGCAAAGAAAACTTAGTGGACGTACACAGTCAACCTCACTTAATTAAACGTTTTCCAAAAACCACTTTAATGAAGAAGATTTTGGAACAGTTATTTTCTCCGATGAAAACACCTTTTGCTCTACAAATCACGGTAAAGATCGTTGTTGACTTATCTATAACACTCGATACTCCCCCCAAAAAAATTCCTCTTGAATTGAGAATTGAGAATTGGTAAAAGGAAATGTACGTCAGAGAAAAGTACTGAGATCCTCAAGAAATGATTCTGACATCAGTCTGAGCCATGACACTGTTAAATCAGGAATGTATAATATTTATGTATAACAGATGTCCAGTCCATACATCAAGAATTGCTCAGCATTTTTTTTCAGACGCAGCTTTTAAAAAATGATCTGCTCGACTGGCTGAGGAGCAGAACGTGCAATTCAAACTCCATCGAAAATCTTTTGAAAAATGGTAAGTGAATGGAAAATGAGGATGAAAAGGACAAGCTTTATTGATATATTAACAAGTTATAGGAGAGAATAAGAATTAGGCCCACCAGGGGCGTACCTAAAGTATTTGGCACCCGGGGTGGATCCTTCCTTTGGAACCCCCCATAAATAATTTTAAAATTTAAACACACAGAAAAATATATTATGTTTGCAAGTAGATTTTTAAATAGTACAGTACTGTCATAAGCAAATTGGAAATAAGAAAAATGCAAATGCAGGACATTAAAAATTCAATGAACAGGTAATACTGCATTTTATTTTATGCAAAAAACAGGAAATCCAGTCTCAACGCTCAGCCTATTCTTCAAAGGTAAATAGAGAGGATTCACAGTCTCTGCTTTCGAGCCTTAATTTCTGCAAATTGATCAATGACCTCATGAAAATTCACCTTATTTGCATATTCATGTTCAATTGAAAGCTTCAAACAAGTGGTTCTCAAACTTTTTCCAGCAGATACCCACTGAGTTATCAGATTATCGACCCAGACAAGCAGAGATAATTAATTATCAATGCCAATGCATTAACACTAATTCAATATAGTATGGTATAACGCTAGCTATTATAATTGATATCATTATTTAATAAGCAGTAAGCATTAACAACATATTAAATATACAATGATACTACACTGGACATTGTAAAATTGTTGAACTTGACTAAGCCAATGAGCGTTAGTACTAATTCAGTATAGAATAGTACTGTAGTTGTTGATGTAAATCTGAAACGGTGTTTACTATGGTATCCGGAAAAATCATCGCCCACAATTCACCGTCCACAATTCATCGCCCACAAATCATCGCTCAGGATAATTCATCGCCCACAATTCACTGTCCACAATTCATCGCCCAGAAGAACAGATTGCTGCCCATCATCCAAATATTTGGAAATTTCTGGAGTGCCTTAAGAAAGACCAAACTTTAAATTAAATCAAAATTGAACAGTACATAGGTGGCCACGAACCTCAAAGAAAATATCGCAATTGTGCTGAACGAATTCGAAGACTTGTCGAAAGCTACGATTCAGAGCATTGTATTGTCGAATATATAAGAGGGATAGCTCATAATATTTCATATTAGAATGTGTTTTAGACAAAATAAAACGGAAAATTCCCGGTTAGGTCAACTGAATGCCCGGTTAGGTTAATTGAATACCCGGTTAGGTCAATTGTACGCCCTTGATGATTGGTTAGGTCAAGTTGTGATATTTTCGTTAGTTTAAACGAAAATGACGAGAGCAAAAATACATAATAAACAGTTTGGTAGTCCCGATAATACATAAGTACCAAAATCAACTTTTTTGTAAACAAAGGTTCGTTAAAAGATCAAGAGAGATAGGCTTAGACCTAAATACCTTTGAAAAAAGTAACCACGATAATAGACACAATTTTCGCAAATACTTTTTATTGAGTATGGTTTTAATAAATAAATATTTGACACATTTCTTTATTGTGGTTTTAGTAAATAAATATTGTTTCAAACATTTTCTTATTCATTCTTATTTTGTTGGGGTGAACATATATATATATACATATATATATATATATATATATATATATATATACAGGGTGTCCCATAAGTCCGGCATCATAGGAAAAATAATAAAAAAGGCAAAACAAAAGTTTTTATTTACAGAACGTGCTCAATATGTCCATCATTGTTTTCAATACACAAATTCAGACGTGATACCCAGTCAGCAAGCACACGGTAAATGATGTCAGGAGTAATGGTGTTACATGCCCCAATAATGCGCTGCCGCAAATGTTCAATACTCCTAATTTTCTCTGCGTATACCAGCGCTTTCAAGTGGCCCCAGAGATAAAAATCTAGTGGCGTGAGATCCGGGCTTCTAGCTGGCCATTCCACAGGCCCTCGACGTCCTATCCAATGACCAGGGAATTGTTGGTACAGGTATTCCCTTACTTGGGTGCTGTAATGTGCACGAGCGCCGTCTTGCTGGAACCATGTTGGGAAATTTCCTTCTTCATTCAAGACACTGGGAAATGCTTCTTCCTTGAGCATGCGTAGGTAGGTGCCTCCAGTGACATGTTCATCGAAAAAGAGGGGGCCTATGATGCGATCCTTCCAAATGCCACACCATACCATCACCCGAGATGCACCTTGTTCCTTTGTAGAGGTATACCAGTGAGGGTTGTTTTGAGACCAGTAGCGGGTGTTCTGTCGATTTACCTCACCATTTCCATAAAAAACAGCCTCGTCACTGAACAGAATGGTGGACGGGAAATTGGCATCCCGAGCATATTGGTCCGTAGCCCATTCACAAAATTCCATCCGCCGGTCGGGATCATCTTCGCTTAATTTCTGTAGGATCTGAAGTTTATATGGATGCCATTTGTGAGCCTGAAGAATGCGATGGATGCTACTTTTCGACACTCCTGTCTCGGCGGACAATTGCCGAAGAGACTTATTGGGACATCTGTTAAAATGAGCCAGGATAGCAGTCGCTGTATCATCGTCAGTGGACCTCCTTGAAGGTCCACTGCGTGGTTTATCTTCTATGGATCCTGTTTCCTTAAACTTTGCAACAAGTCTGCTAACACAACTCTGTGTTATTGGCTCGCGGTCTGGATGCAGTCTGTTAAATTCAGCATCGGCCTCTCTTTGACTCCGATTTCCTATGAGTAGAGTTATCTGGATTCGTTCTTCCTTGCTCACATACATTATGGCCTGTAGAAAGAGAAAAATATGAATTACGGTTTGTAGAAATAGAAAAATATGAATTTCTCCTATGATGCCGGACTTATGGGACACCCTGTATAATGTATATATGTATGTTCAGTGAATTGTATGGGCGATGATTTGTGTTGCGGTGCAATGTATGAGCGATGAATTGTGGGCAGTGAATTGTGGGCGGTGAATTGTGGGTGATTAACTTTCCTAGACCCGTTTACTATATTAAGCATGTAAGCATTAACACATCTCCATGCAGTCACATCATCACCCTCTCTGTCTTAACATCACCATGTAGTTGCATTAAAAAAGTGATGCAGTCATATCACCACCACCATCGTAAGATCACCACATAGTCATCATAAAAACTCACTCAGTCATACACACCATCGTTACTTCAGTAGTCATGGTTGTAGGAAAAAAGTCAAGTCTAAAGTTTAGTGCAAAGTGTGACTTTCCTGTGTCTTTTTACTGATAACCAGTAGTCACAAGGACCACCATTCATAAATATGAGTTTCTATAACATCACGACGATGCATTTATAAACACTTAAACATCACTATGATACCACATTGTCAAAAATTACTGGACATTGGTATAAGTACCATGATATTGTTATAAACACCAGCACTTTATGCTTTATCATAATTATTTAATGAAACATACCTCATGTATGTGGAGTCACAGTGTCAAGTGAACAAGACTTGGAATGTCAGTGGCAGCCAGCTGGCTATGCTCAACAAACTGATGGCTAAAACGTCAACAAACGTTCGCCTTTCGATGTAATTTTTATCAAATATTTAATTTTTCGTTTGTAAATTTTGTATTGCCAATAAAAATAAAAATTTATTTTATAGTGGAAATTAATATTAAGCTGTTGTAATAGTTGGAACATTTTTAAATTTTTTTTCTTACTTTTGCGAATTTTTCATTTGGTTTGAAAACTTGTACTGGTATTTCAACCCTCCCGATGGCACCCCCCTCCTGGCTGTCACCCGGGGCGGACCGCCCCCCCTCGCACCCCCCTTAGTACGCCACTGAGGCCCACCATTCCGGACAACTTGATGAATGAAGTCAATACTTAAAAAAATGTGAATAACTAAATAGAAAAGTTCGATTAAAATTATTTATATTTTTTGTTTTTATCCTCTATATATACAGGGTGTACATAAAGTCAGGATCTATTTTTGTGAAGCACTTGGAAATTATATGGAATTCAATCATAAAATGATAAAGTGGTAACATTTATTAAATAATTAAGAGTAGGATTCGACGTGACGCCCATCAGTATCCCTGCACAGCTCAAATCGATCCGCAGCATTTCTAAACACATTCTGGAGCATTTGCGGGGTTATGTTATCTGCAGCAGTTCGTATACGTGTAAGTAAGTTTTCAAGACTCGTAATCTTCGTCTGATAGACGTGCGATTTGATAAAGCCCCATGCAAAGAAATCTAAAGGGGTTAAATCTGGTGATCTCGCTGGCCAAGGTCTGTTGCTTCCGCGTCCGATCCAGCGATTTGGAAAAACGTCCATTTAGATAATCCTGAACAATTTTGGCATAGTGACAAGGAGCACCATCATGTTGATAGACGACGGTACTAACAATCCTATCCCCAATCAGCTGAGGTTCAAGGAATTGCTGCAACATGTCCAGATAAATAAGCCCCGTAACTGTAGCTTCAGCAAAGAAAAAAGGACCATAAACCTTAGATTTTGTTAAACCCATCCAGACATTAACTTTAGGTGAGTCTCTTTCCCAATTTTGGACGAAATCATTCGGTCGTTCATCTGCCCAAATTCGACAGTTATGGTGATTTACTTTTCCACACGTATGGAAAGTGGCTTCATCACTAAAGAGAATGTTGTCCATTAAATTATCACTCCAGATTTGTTCTACGAGATCAGCACACACAGCACTTCGTCGAGGGAAATCTTCCTCATGTAAATCATGTAAAACCTGCAAATGATAGCTTTTCTTCTGCAAATTAGCTTTCAGAATTTTGTGCACAGATGACGTCGGGAGGCCGAGTCTGTGTGATGCAGCACGAACGGACGTACGTGGCTCCTCAGTGATAATTCCGCGTACTGCATTCACGGTAAGATCTGACATACACGGTCGTCCTGATCTTGCTTCATCATTTACAGATCCCGTTCGTTTAAATTTTTTAAATTTGTTCACCAATTTTCGTATTGTCTTGTCTATTGGCCCCGGCTTATGAAATTTCCTTCTAAACTTCTCTCTGATGTCATTGTATTTCTTTCCCTCGATTCGCCAAATTACTATTGCCACACGCTCTTCTGTATTCATTCTAAGGGCTTCTGAAAAGAAAAATAGAAAAAAATAATTATTTCACAAAAATAGATCCTGACTTTATGTACACCCTGTATAAATATATATATATAAAACTTATATTAAAAGTATGAGCAATAGTAGTAAAAAAGTAAAAACATTGCACCAGCACCAACAAACCCAACACAAACCACGAGGACATACAAAGCAGTAGACCGACCCAACCTAAAAACAAAACACACACACACACACACACACACACACACACACACACACACATTGTGTATTTGTTAATCATATCCTGAGATAAAAAATTTGTTTTCAAGTAGATATCGGATCAAGTATCCTGGTAAATTGCAAACAACAGGATCATCACTGTTCTCTTTCATGTAACTTTCTAATAATGTTAATGAATGCCACACTAGGGTGTGTCAATTTTGGGGGTGAAATGACTAAATTGAAAATCATGTGATTTGGTAGCAATTTAATGTAATCATTCAGCATACAAAATAATATCCTTGCTTCAAAAACAATAAAAAAATAACTCCTACCTACATCAATTTTAATTCAAAAATTCCATTTTTCCGTAAATTCGTAACAAAGTAACAAATGTGCGCAAACATCCTATCAACATTTAAAGTGGCAATAAGATATCATTCAGAGTCTTTATTTGAAAGTAACCAATGCAGTCATGTCCTTCATGCTGCGGTTCCTTGACATCAGCATTCGGCTTGCTACTTGCGCTTTGATGTAGCCTTCTCGCCTCTCGTGACTGTAAACTTGACTAGCTGCTTCTGTGACCATTTTCACACATCTCTCCACACTCTGAGTGTGAGAAGGCCACTTTGGCACTTGCATTGAGGCCTCTTTAAGTTGTGTTAAATCTTTGTTTGTTATACATGTTGTCAGTGGTGGCTCCAAAACTTCCGAACTCAAGTTAACTAATTCTGACAATTTCGTGGCATTGACGTTTATCGGAGGTACCTTCCTTGTCTGAACAGAGCAGTCTCCCAGCTGGTCATCATCTAGTGATGTTCCTCTAAGCTTTGGAATGATTTCCACAGCCTCAGTTCGCTCTTTCGTACATTGGCTGCAGAGTATTGCTTGCAAAACTGCCTCTGGCCTAGCATACCAAGCGGACCTTCTCACCACAGGTAACACGATGTCCACCACTACTTTCCTTTGGGTTCTCAGTAGCTGTAATTGAAACAAGACGTGGTTGGGCCCATCCATCCACATTCGATTAAGTTTTACATTGAACCAGTGAGGAAGATAAAACCCAATAATGAATTCAACAATCAACATCAAATTCTGTAGCATTTTGCCCTTCAGTGCATGTTTGGAAACCCAAATCCTGCAGAAACGAATCGCTGTAGTTAACCAACGACTGTGACTTACGGGTCCAATCTCCAGGAGAGACAGATTTTGAGGCAACTCTCCTGATCTGATTGCTTGAACAATACGATAAGCGTAAGATTGATCCGTGCTGAGGTCTTTGATAACTTCTTCAGATAACACTGGAAGGGGAGGGCCTACTTCGATCTTTGGAAATTTTGTATTTATTTCTAATTCCGTTGCTTCATCTAGCATGTTGCCAAGGGGGCCTGACCACTTGTTGTTGCTCTTTGTAGGACCATCAAGTTCCTGGATGAGACGACGAAGAGGTAGTTCCCCTGTGTGCAAATCACATACAATCCAAACAAGCCTTCTTCCAAGTTTTTTCTCTAAATGCGTCATAACACCGCCCTGCCATCCAGTGTTCACCGCAGTTGAGTCTCCACCAACGGCCTGCAGTGAACTGTCAAGTCTTCTTTCTTGAAGCCAACATATTTGATCAGCAATTGCCTCTGCATGTTTCTTGCCTTCCACTTCTGCTTCAGGAACAAAGTGAAACAAATAGCGGCCACCAGGTTCGGAACACACAGAGTAGTGTTCTTCTTTGATGAGACCGGGAAACTTTCTGTCCATTCCCTCTACCTCTAGGAGAACTTTTGTCATCTCTTCTTCCATCAAACAAAAGGCAAGAGAGACCTTCCTCCTTCAAATCTTTTTCATGCTGATCAGATATTTCCTTCATTATTTTTTCTTGTGCCCTTCTTATCTTATTATGATCTATCACTAAGGATGTATCCTCTCGGCTGATGAGGCCTGCATCTATCCAAGCGGCAGTGCCAATCTCTGCAGTCTCTCGGAGCCTCGTATGGTGGCGAATACTGGCAAGGGCAATGTTTGAGATGTCTTTAGTGTTGTATTTCATTCTCTTCGGCGAAGGTTGAAATGGCATTTTGGAGCTATCATCTGATGTTGCTTCTTTCTGTTCATCTGAAGAGCTTTCAAAGAAGTGAGAAACCTCTTGATAGAGCTCTTCATCTCTTTGGGTGGCTTCTTCACTCTTCTTTTTCTTCCTTTCTTCCCTCTCTCGGAGTTTCTCTTTTTTCTTAGCAATAACCATCTGTTTTTTGGTTTCTTAATAATCTGCCGAACCAATCTGCATACTTCCTTGACCTCCTGCCTTTGTTCTCTGCGCCTTTATGAAAGCCAGCTCCAAAACAGGGATCTTCTTCTCACGAGGACAGCGACAATCAATGTGAGGGTGAGGTTCTCTTCTGCATGAGGGAGAACAATTGGCTTCAGAACACAACTCTATGGGACACTGGCAGTTAAAAATGTCAAGAAGAGTATCAAGTGTGTGCAGAAATTTATTTTTCTTTGCTAGTTTTCCTTTACCAGAATAACACATTAGCTTTTTTCCACTGATGCAGAAGAGGGGGAATCATGTCCCTTATGAGCTCTTTCTCTGTGTAGGTCCTTTTATCCTTTGTATTTTGTTCACGAAGAAGTAACCCTAGTCTCAGCATGCCTCGCACTGTTGGTAGTTCTGATACGGGAAGCTCCTTGCCTGTTCCGACTAACAGGCTCAAGTGGCATGACGACTGACCTCTTGTCTTCAATTTTGGCTTCTTAGGAATATCTGAAAAGAAAGAAAAACATTTAAGTATTTTATATCAATTACGATGTTTCAAAGTTTAGTCATTCGATGTTCTAAAATTCAATAAAAAAATATTTCATGGGATTACAATATAATTAGACAGAAGAATATGATAATAAATAATTGTAATAATCAATAATCCATACTTACAGTTAAACTGTAGTATTCGTCTAGTAGAATAACTATGAAGTAGGTACAAGAGTAATAACAGCAAACCACCGTCCATGACATCTAAGAGGCAACTGAGGACTGAGAGTGAGGGATAGTTCTATTCATGTTGTGACTTGTACATGTACATTGTACAGCAACTATATGACCTTGAAAACACTCCATATGCGATCAGTGGGATAATTCTGTGACAGATGAATAGTTAATCAATTTATGTCGTATTATTTAGTAAAAGAGTCAATTTCTGAAACTTTAAGGTAAAATTGATGTAGGTAAGGTTTATTTTATCTCATTTTGGTTGGCCAATTTCAACTTTTGACATGAAAAGACACTATATTTTCACTACCAAAATTTATTTGAAAAAAGTTGACAAAATTGACACACCCTAATGCCACACCATTGATTGAGTCCTTATTAAAAAAAACTTTAATTTCGATAACTTTCCATAGAGGGAAGACATTTTTTAACCAAATGTAAGTTAATTGAAAAATAAATCATTGAAAATTCTAATACATACACTCTGTACAAGGTGATATGTTTTGGGTTGTTTAACTTCCTTCGTAACAGCAAAGGTTATGCGACGAAGGGGACCGACAGCTTTACGTGTGATCCGAATCAAGGGTCACTCATCATCTGGACGCAGTGGACGGTCACCCAAACAACTACTACCCAAGCCCACTGTCGTTTAATTTCGCTGGGCTACAGGAAGCGGTTTGGCGACATGGCCACGACGTAGCCCGCAACCTGTACAAGTTTGTATTTGTACGAAATACGAAGCTTCTTATACTGTGAGTCATACACTCCATCCGAATTTGTATATCACTGATATAAATGTTGAAGAAACATTAAAAGTACAGGGTCTTCAAGAAAGGACTGATCACTTTATTTTGCGTATAACTTTAATTAACAGTAACTTGTACATATTTTTCGTAAACCTTTAAAATATCAAAGTCAGGATTTTACTTGATGCAATGTTTTTGTACGACTATATAGTAGTCATCCACTCTGACGTCAGAGCTCAGAAAGTAAACAATCTTTTTCTGTTTTTTACGTTTTTGTGATAACTCTTAGAAAACAGACTAAATTCATTGTAACACGGCAAGAATGTGACTGTAACATAATTAGCGGTATTGTCACTGATTCGAAATTACTTTTTTTACTGAAAATCAATATAATGAAAGAAAATAGACTGAAGGTTAAATTATATTGATTAACTTAGGTTAATTAAAGTACTTAGAATACGTTTCTGTCCTCAAACAAAACTGAAAATATGAACATTTCTAAAACTCCGTTTAAAAGGTAGCCATTATTAAACAGTGTAACAACAAATTGTTCATGTTGATTATTTAGGTATGATGATTTTAATTTTGGCATTCGTTTTTCTCTACTGTCACTAGATTTTTGTAGGAACAAATTTTGAATTTTCATGATTTTTGTATATATTAAATATACTGAAGGTTTTCTCAACTTTTCTTTTGTTATTGTATGTATATTTCACTGTTTTAATAATAATTTTTAACTCTTATTTTATTTTTCAAGTTTTCATGGCTAGCACTAGGGCTTGTAAGCTCTCCTCAAACTCATTTTGCTATGTTTGCAGATATTACATTGGCCCAAACCAGGTCAAGCACAAGATTGTTGTTGGCACTAAGTTTTACTTACCATAAGAAACTTATTTTGGAATGCCTATAGGTGACCAAGACAAGTCATGGGCACTTCACTTCTGCTGTGGTAGCTGCCGATCAACAGTGGAAGGATGGTTACGTGGTAGTCGCGAGTCTATGTTATTTGCAATTCCTAGAGTTTGGAGAGAGTTCACTAACCACTATGATGACTGCTATTTTTGCATGGTTGACATTGAAAAGTACAAGAAAGCTAAAGATCGAAGAAATATAATATACCCAAGCATACCATCTTCCATTGCCCCAGTTCTACACAGTGAAGAATTACCAATTCCCAATCCACCTTCCTTAGAAGTAACTTCAGAAGTGGAATCAATTAGTGAGCAGGATGACGAGGTTGATTTCAAAGAAGCATCATCAAGTAAGTCTCCACACTTCCCAAATCAAGAAGAATTAGATGACTTAGTAAGATACCTAGGTCTTACTAAATCCAATTCAGAACTGTTAATACCACATCCATCTCGAAGAATGGAATTTATTAGATACTTGATGCAAGGCTTCAAGCTACAAGAAAAGGCATCTGACTTTTGCATCTTTCTACACAGTTCATGAGTCTTTGTGTTACTGTTCTGATGTGGCTGGTCTTTTTGAGGAAATGGGTGTAGAACTAAATCCAACAGAGTGGCGACTGTTCATAGACTCTTCAACAAGAAGTTTGAATGCTGTTTTGCTACACAATGGCAATAAATATCCATCAATTCCTGTAGCTCACTCAGTTCACCTAAAAGAAGACTATGAAAATGTAAAGCATTTACTGAGAAGATCAACTAAGAAAGATATAAATGGAATGTTTGTGGAGACTAAAATGCTGGGTTTCCTACTTAGATTGCAAGGTGGATATATAAAGTTTTATGCTTCCTTTGTTTATGGGACAGCAGAGCAACAGGCCAGCACTATGTGAGAAGAGAATGAACCACCAGAGAGCATTTAAACCCTGGTACTCACAGGGTGAAAGCTTTGGATACTCATGGTGATGCCTTCCAACATATACGATCAATGTTCCCAAAACTATCTGAAGCCAAAGTCAAAGGAGGGATATTTGTTGGACCCCAAGTAAGGCAAATGCTGGCAAGCAAAGAGTTAGAAGACAAAAACACTGCTGTTGAAAAGAATGCATGGCAAGCATTTCGGCTTGTAGTACATGGGTTTCTGGGAAATACCAAAAGTGAAAACTACAAAGGGCTTGTTGAAAATTTGATTGAAAATTTTGAAAGACTAGGCTGTAGAATGTCATTGAAGCTTCACTACTTACATTCTCACTTGGATTACTTCAGAGCAAATTTAGGCGACGTGAGTGAAGAACATGGTGAACGATTCAATCAGGATAGTCAAACTATGGAGAAGACGTATCAGGGAAGGTGGGATGCAGCCATGATGGGTGATTACATCTGGTGTTTGCTCGAAGTAATAATGATGGTGATCACAAAAGATAAAGCCGATCAAAAAAATCATTTCTAAATGACCCAATTAATTTTCCAGAAGGCATATTAATTGATGTTCTAAGATGACGTATTGACTTAATTTGATAGAGGGATTTTTTTTCCTGTTTATCATGCTAAAACTTTAATAATAAATTAAAATATAGCGTAACTACTAGGAGCACTCAATATATTTTGCCCCACCCTTTTGTCTTAGTTAAATAATACACCACAGGGCTGAAATTTCTTTTGGGCTGCAAGTTTGAACTTTCTGAGCTTCACTTAACCGGAATTTTCCAGTTTGAATCTCCCCTTCTTGTATAAAACCGCTTTAAAACGCCCTTGTATAAAACCGATGGTTAACGCAGTTTCGTAAATGGCGTCTGACAGTGATGTGCGTCGTAAACAGAGAGCTGTTATCGAGTTCTTAACAGCACAGAAGGAAAGAGTTGGAAATATTCACAAACGTCTACAAAATGTTTACGGAGATGCTGTTGTTGATTGAAGCACAGTTGGACACTGGTCTAAATGTGTGAGATCATCGGAGAGAGGGAGAGCCAGCCTCGATGATGATCCACGCAGAGGTCGTCCGGCATTGGCTGTGACATCTCACACTGTGCAACGTGCTAACAACATCATTCGATCAAATCGGCGCGTCACATACAAGGAACTATCACTGGAACTAGAAATTAGTGAAGGAAGTGTGAATACGATAATTCAGCAACTGGGATACTCAAAAGTGTGTTCACGGTTTGTTCCTCGCGAACTGACTGAAGATCACAAATCCCAAAGAAAACAAAATGGCTTCTGAGTCGTTGAGACTTGCGTACACCACTTTGAACCTGAAAGAAAACGCCAATCCATGGAGTGACATCATGCAGAATCCCCACGCAAGAAAAATTTCAAAATGGCTCCCTCTGCAGGAAAGGTTATGGCCATCATCTTCTGGGATATGAAAGGGGTGATTCTGGTGGACATTATGAAGAAAGGATAAACAATCAACTCAGAGGCATATATTGTTACCCTACAGAGAATCCAGAGACATATAAAGCGAGTTCGATCAGAGAGAAAACTGGACTATGTCCTTCTTTTGCAGGATAACGCAAGACCACACAACAGTTTGCAAACAAGAGAGGACATCACAAAACTGCGCTTGACTGTGTTACCCCACCCTCCATACAGCCCAGATTTGGCACCTTCAGACTTCCATTTGTTTGGGCCAATGAAGGATGTTATTCGTGGAAGAAAGTTTCAGAGTGACGATGAGGTTGTTGAGGAGGTTAAGAGGTGGCTCCAGCGGAAGCCAGCGGACTTTTACCAGCAAGGAATAAAGGCCCTTGTTTCGAGGTAGAGGAAAGCCGTAGAAAAGGATGGAGACTATGTGGAAAAATAAAAAATTGTAGAAAACGTATGTAACTACTTGTGTACAAAATTTCTGGAACTTCCAAGGAAACTTGGAAAGAAAAAAAAAAGGTGGGGCAAAATATATTGAGTGGCCCTTTAGTATATTTACAAGCAAAATCTTATTTTTGGTTTTGTGAAAAATCAAGGGAAGCAACAAAGAAACTAATATCATTTTCGTAATTAGCGTATCCAAATTCATAAAGAAACACTGAAAAAAGAGATAAACAGAAAATTTCCAAATTTTTGTTACACAGTGTTATGTTACCTCATTATTTTTCAAAACTTTTTCATTCACTACGAAACAATGCAATCGTTCTGACATCAGAACTCAAGAGTGACCAATTTTTTTTTGGACTGAAAAATTGCGTGTTTTTTGTCATTAATGTAACTAAAAAATAATTGCAGTTTGAAATTAGTCGATTTGATTAACACAAAAGACACCAAACAGCAACAGACCGGGTGGTCCGAAAGAGGTTGTCTTTTTAAGAATGGTTATAAGATGGAAGAAAATTTAAAGTGAAAATTTTAAAGCAAAATTCTACAATACTTTTATGCGCTAACAAATGCTTCTACCTTGGGGTTTTAAGGCAAGGTAAACATTGGCTGGCAAGGTAAACGCTGGCTGGCAGTCCATTCCAGAAATTAACTATGCGATTGAAGAAAAAATTCTTACATACCTTCAGTATTACAATTAAAATGTTTATCCACTAATTTCAGACCATTACCGCGAGTTCTCTCTGCATTTGTGAAGGTGAAATATTTTTCGGCGTCGACGTTATCAAAACCTTTAATAATTTTAAACACTGATTAAACCCATTAAATTCATTATAAAAACCTGTAAATGACCAGAAAAAACTGTCGGAATCCATTATGAAGCAATTTTTTAAGCTAAAAATAACCTTAGCTCATTTTAGGTTAATAGCCCATTTTAATACTAAATGACCCTAAAGAGATCAATTGTCGTAAGGGTATATAATATATATATATATATATATATATATATATATATGCAGGGTGTAAGAAAAGTCCGTTGTCATAGGGAAATAAGATAAAACAATTGAACGAGAAAATAGTTTTAACTATACATTACAAACAGTACAATCATTCCAATTAACCCAGTACATGCTCAAATTGCATTCCATGTAGTCGTTTTCACATTTCTACTTGTCTTTGTCGCTTTAGTAATGATAATCTTATTTCCCTATGAGAACGAACTTTTGTTACATCCTGTATATAAAGAAATTTTAAAACAAGTCAATATTATATAGTAGAGATAGATCATCTTTTGTTGCATGAAATTATCTACATTTCTTAGGAGAAAGTTATTGTTGTTGTTGTTGGTTAGCCGATCAGCCCATCCTGATCGAGCAAGCCGGCGGCACGCAGGTAACCGATCGCCCTCTCCGGAGTAGACCAGAGGTTCAGCGCACTAGTGATGTGTTGTGTTCTGTGTTGTGCTAGAGTGGTACCGTCTGTCATAATGTGTCCATTTGTTTGTGGTGTGTCCTGGCACAGGTGGCAGGTGTCGTCTGTGGAGTTGTCTAGTCGGTGTTTATATGTCTGTAAGTTGGGGTGATGTCCACATCGGAATCGTATTCCGAAAGTTGTTAGATTCAGCGTAAATGTACGGTATGTATAATAGGGTGAAGTGAAAAAAACTTTTTTCAGAATTCAGTTTTGTAGGGGCATTCAAACGTTATTCTGTGTTACCAATAAGAAATCTGTAACATATTAGCTATCTGCGACATCAACTTCACCGGCCCCAAGGAGGTCAAAGATTTTGCCTTTCAGGTCCCCCAAAAAAATGAAAAATTCAAAGATTTAAGCGTATCTTCTGTCGTGTTTATGCTAGGACGATCTTTTTAGTTTTATTTGATTTGTCTACTTATGTTCTTTAACTTTATTCTTATACACTTTTTTCCCATTCCTCACAGAAATGTGAAAAATTTTGTATTTCATGAAAAATACTAAAAAAAATAGGAGTTTTTATTGCTTTCGTTGATCGGATGATATTAAGCGTCATTCATTGATTCAGTTTTCTTTTAAAAGCTCATAAAATAGCTGCATGGCTTTAAATATATTGGTTTATTGAAGCAGCTCTCCGCTAATTTAAGCTAGATAGAAGCCATGCATATCTCGGCTTAAATTACCCAGAACTCACCACGTGGAGGTGGCTGCTCTTTGAGTTCCACCCTAACCCACCCTCCACAATAATTTAGAGAGCTCCTTATTCAGTTTTGTAGTCTCTCTTGGTTTCAAATGATTTCATTATTGCTTGAGATGCAATTTTGGTTTTAACGTAGCCATCTCTCCTCTCACTTCCATAAACTGCTCTTGCCGCTTCTGTTACAAGTTTGATACTCCTTTCTACTGCTTTTGTATGACAAGAGAATTCAAAGAGTTTTAATTTTTTTTGCTAGTGTTCTCAGCCAATGATGTCAACTCCTCTTTGGTTAAGTGTTTTGTCACTGGTGGCTCATGCCTAATGGGACTATCTGTCAAAAATATAATAGTGTAGTCAAGTGCATGGAAATTTAGCTTCAGTACACTGAACTCGCGAATGCTTTTCATTTTTTCAGCTTGAGATCTTGCTACTTCGATCCTTCGTATTGCCAATTTTCAAATGTTTGGCAGGTTATCAGTAATCATTGCAAGAAGAAGGTTCTCTTGATGCGCAAATTAGGCGTTACGAATGATAACTTTATCAACAATATCTCTAAGCTCCTTTGTTAGGTATCTTGAATAAGCTACTATACCAGCTGCCACAGGTGAGGAGGTCCATCATAGCACCAAGGTTTTGTCTTGATCGTGAACCACATTGGAGCATAAACTTTGACGATGTATTCTACCAGCACTTTTAAGCTATCCATCGGATTTTCACATCCCATGTAGAAACGCAGGATGCGGTTAGCAGTAGTCAACCATCTGGACTGGACCATGGTTCCAGGTTGAAGATTTGCAGGGTCATTGCTGCAACACCCAGAAGTAATAACCTGAGAAGCTTTATAGAGGTACAATTGATCTGTACTTAGATCATCAGAATCAGTAACTGATAGAGGATTTCCTTCCACGGCTTCAAATTAACTGCTGGTTGGTCGACAGATTTTAATGCTTTTCCAATTCGTCCTGACATTTCTCGTGGACCATGGGAAGGCCCATCAAGGTGTTCTAACAAATGCCTCAATGGTAACTCATTAAAATGAAAGAGACAAATAAACCAGTGAAAGGGTTTGTTTAAGTTCTGCTCTAAATTTTTTAATATGCCTCCTTTTATTCCAGTATTGACTGCAGTGCCACCACAGACAATGGCAACAATATTTCTAGCACTGATATTTTTGCATTCCAAGAACTCCGAAATGCCTTTATAAATGGTTTTTGCTGTGCTCAATTCTGGAGATATGTGACCTAAGTAAGTTCAGCCTGGTTCTTTCAAAAGGACAATAATTTTATGCTCTTCCATAGTAATCCTAGAATGATACTTACTACCTTTCATTATCATAATGTTTGTTCGATCTTTTCTTCCATCAAAGTAGAGACCCATAACATGATCACTTGAACTGAAAGTTGAGGTATCTTCGGAGAAATCTTTTCTAATCTTGCTTCTTTCTCGTCTTATCTTGCTTCTGTCGATCACTGAAGAAGTATCTTCACTACAAATTAATTTTAAATCTTGAAAAACAGCAGATGCAAGAGCTGCCCCAGCACGGTCAGATATTCCTCTTCGATCACATTCTCTACCCACTGTTGGCAAGAGCTGCCCCAGCACGGTCAGATATTCCTCTTCGATCACATTCTCTACCCACTGTTGGCAACCGCATTCTCATTTGTGAAGGTCTGGGATTAATTAATGGCTTTGTCGTGAGTTTAAACGACTCACTGCTTTCGTCCGTTTCGCTGGAACTTGACGAAACAGTTGCAGCAGTATCAAATTCTTTCATTCCTTTCGAGATTCCTTTCTTTTTATCCATCTTTTTCGTGACCACTTTATCTATGGATCCAATCATCATTTTTCGGGACGTTCGTTGGTCATTAAGGAAATCCATTTCCAGAACAGGAACTTTTCGATCTTTCTCACCACGACTTGTCAGAAAGTCTTCACATTTACAAGAAGCTACATCAAAGAGCTTCATTGAATCAAGTTTAAAATTGTGAAGCAATGCTTGATAGGATGCTTTGTCTTTCCGCCCTTTGAATTGTTTTAAGGCAGGCATTTTGATATTTTTCGTACAAACCTTGGATGCGCTGCGTTATGGTCTTATGATGGCTAGTTGGAATAGAAGCACGATCCCATACAGTATTTACTTTTTGGGCAACGACTGTAGCAACATCATAAACTTTTGAATTAGCTACTCCTGACTTAATTCTTTCCTGTCTAACCTAAAGGAAACACTGAAATATATCTTCAGATGAAGGCAAATAAATCAGTGAGAGATCCTTTGGTGGTCCAAAGATTGGATTCAGCTGTTGAATATCCCTTGTCTTCCTTTTTGCTGATTCATTCGCGGCTATGGAAGCCATGCCTAATTTTGCTTTGTGTGTCGGAATAGAATTATACTAGTAGTATAAGTGCAAAATGGGAGAGTGCAATTGCAATTGCAATGTTATTCAATGTTGCAAGACCCCTTGATGGAAGAACCCCTCCCCCTTGTTGCAACCACCCCCTAGGGTCCCCCCCTTAAAAAAATGGAAAACAAGAAGGTTCCAATCAACCAGTTGGCTTAGAAGGCCTAATCTGTCTTAGAAGGCGTAAATAGCTTGTTCAAGTGTATATTATTACTTTTTGAGTTGCCAGATTGTGCTATTTATCTAATTAAAGCAGATGTTCTTGACAGTTGGCTTAGAAGTCTAAAGCAGCCAGTTAGTTTAGAAGACGTAACAAGCCATTTGGTATAGTGTATACATATATATATCTATTGTAGCAAACGTTTATAGATATATATATATATATATACACATCTCCCTAGTTATTCCTTAATATCGTTTATATATACAACTAAAAGAATGAAATAAAACACCATTACATCATTCTGTTTATTTAGACGAATTAATTAGTTACTGGAATTAATTTCCTAAAATATATAGAAAATAAATATACAATGAAAATAGTTCATTCTATACACAGTTTAAACGAGGAATATATATATATATACAATAAAAATAATAATAGTATAAGAAATACACAAGTTGAACGAAGAATATATATATATATATATATATATATATATATATATATATACAATAAAAAATAATAATAGTACTGGAGAAATCTATATATACACATTCATATTAAATAATAAAATTTTAACAAATATACTGCAAAACCATTAAAATACATACACTTTATGTTCTACTGCGTTTAACTGAAACACTAAACTCGCATGTGATAGAGTCTACAGTTACATCATTGTTGCTTTGCACTATGCAAAAAATACGATTTAACATTATTTCACCGCTCAATTTATAGGGGTACCTATACTCGATGCAAAGGGCCTTCAATTCGTTCAATACTATTTTTGTGCAAGTTATCTTTAAACACGGTTTCGCGTGGGGAAAAGAACGTTATTATCAGACGCATTCTCCCACATCAGTCGTATATCAATGCATGCAGTCAGTTGGGGCGGCTGGTCGCCCTCATCTTCCAAGCACACTAGATCCTTCAACGAGTCAAAGTTAACGACCCGTCGGTTCGCCTCGTTAAGCGTGATACCCTTAGCCTCCACGATATATTTCATATCCTCCCCACCCTCACCCGTACTCCATAAGTTTTTGGACCTGCTGATACAAAAGAGTCGGCGTATGCGATGTTTCCATACTCATCCTTGATCTCATCAGTCAACTCTCCGAGGAATTCACCAATATACGGCATGTATTCAACCTCCCTCGCAGTGAATAATACACTATCTGTGTCGGCGTACAGAACCCTCCGCCCAAGAGAACGCAATAGACCCCAAAGTTTGATTCGTGCTTATGCCGTTGTGAAGCTGGCTAGAGGTATGTTTGTAACACGCGATGTGTCTGTGGCCAATTCGGTAATGTTGAACTTTATTATGTACGTATTACCTACATTCACGATCTCCATGACCTCTTTATCGAGAGCGTTGGCATAATCCCACACCTCGTTATAACTTTGGGCTAGGTGAACGTTCCCCTTGCCTGTATTCTGTGCAAATTTTCCCCAAAGACTATTTAGACACAACTTTGCACTAAAACGCTTGCCTGGGTTCTTTACAATTTGGGAACAGTCAAGCTGTATCCCTTCAAGGTCACGGTAACGCTGAATATAAACCGATTTTTCATCTTCGGTATCAACTCCTCGTGGGTTCCTTAATGCTTCTACTTTACCCTTCAAAAAAGTGTTTATAAGTGCCGTCAAAAGGTTGGGTAGCTTCTGAAATCTCCACACCTCATATATCTTCAATATTCTGTAGCCATGGCGAACGGCTAGGGACAGCTCATGGCTTGTATATACGCCTATGATCTTACGCTGGTTGGTTGTGTGATTACAAGTCCAATTGTTCTCCTCTGCGCACTTCACGCACAGGGGAAACATGAGCTCGTGGGCTATAACGACGGGTAAGATCGGCATTCATAAATCGCGAGGGGGGAGCACATCTACGAAAGAAAGACCGAAATAGTTCTTGTTCAAATTTACTGAGAACTCCTCGATGGTGGGCAGGACTGGTCCCACCAATTTTTCAGGTGCACCTACGGGGTACAGATTGTTTTTCATCACGTAGGGGTATAAAGAGCAGAAGTCGTAGTAATGGAGTTTCATGCCCTCCGTACGTGGAAAGTATAGTTTGAAGGGATTTTACGGTATCCGAACAAGCTATCACCGCATCTGAGAGGATCCAACATCATTGAACGCTTGATGGTGTTTATTTCCTCACGGTACTGTCCATCTGTCTCCATCCATGGTGCATCATACTCATGCTCCCAAAAGACCTTGTGAGTGAACTGGGAGCCCATAAGCTGATCGCGGGTGCGGGTCCATGCAAGACTGTCGGCAGGAGAGCTACCAAAGATATCTCGAATCCACACTCAGGACGTGGGCATCCGTGCCACCAGCAACCGTTAAAGGAGTACGCAGTCTTCTCACCATTAACACGGTCTTCGCTTAGACGATCAACCGAAAAAAAACGACCATTGACCTTAATGGGTACCTTCTCCGTGTTGCAGGCATGTTTTATGTATACACCGGTAAATAGCCTTATGCCCATAACTGCGAGGGTTGTTTCTGTGAATGACAGTTAAGGTGTCTTCAGGCATGAAATTGTTCTTCAACACCGTAAAGCACAATGAGGTGATCGTGGTTGCGACTTGCAACTGATCGCATTTGAAACGGTCTATGTACTGTATATCCTTTTAAAGGCCTAGAAGCATACTCTAAGCACGCGCACATCATTCACGCAATAACACTCACATTCATCAGCTATACTGTAAGGATCAGATTCATTAAAACTGTGGTGGTAGCCGTCAAAACCTTCACGTTCACCTGTACTCATACATTCATAGTTAAAGTAATGCTTGGGTGGAGGTAGTCCTACGTAATTTAAAGTATCGCTAGTGAGGAAAGTGTAAGGGAAATACCTTTTTGAAACTTCGACGGCTATGCCCATTACCTTGGGTAGCTTGGCTAATTTACAAGGTGAGAATAATAAAGTGTCTTTAAACTGCACATACCTCTTATTTGCATCTGTATAAGTTTGTTTCCTCTTTTCAAGGGATCGCCTGTAAATATCTCAGATGACTCGTGCTCAAGCAGCTCCTAATAAAGGAACGGTGTGTCAAATTTTTCCCCTTTATGAGCAAGAATATACAGTAATTTTTTTTAATTTGTCCGCTAACTTGACAAAATAGGACACAAAGAGTTTCACGGGACTGTCGCGTGCAATCGTTTTAAAAACGATTGTCCGTTTACCACATCTGTAACACTCACTACACTCGACTTCCATGCACTCATCACAGATTGTCTGGCTTAAAAATAGCTGTGAGATAAAATCTTTGGTTTCAGCAACTGTATATGTTTCTATATCGTAGTACAGAGTTATACAAGGTCTATTTTTAGGCTTAGCGTCTTTCATATAACATACATGTTTTACTCCATCCGCCTTATATTTCTCATAGCATGTAGAACAGTGAATTTCATGACATTTATGCTTGAAATTCCCCCAATTATCCATAATATGAAAATACCACATTCACAGATTCTCATTTTCCTGCACTTGTCAATTGACTTATGGAGCTCAAGACAGTTATTATTGAAAAATGTGCGTCTGCATACATTACAGTTCTTCTTCTCAGCTTCAACCACACGGCTTCACATTTGGAGCTTTTACACTGCCCACATACCATGTGGCATTCCTTACAATGCTTCACTATATCATCCGCAAACTCGAGACACCCCTTACACAAATCATGATGCCTTCCATTTTTTCGACTTTTATCATAACTCGTGTAGAGAGTCCTTATATTACTGATGGCGACGTTGAACCTGACAATCTTAAAATAAGTAGGGATCTTGTACGATCCCTCACACTGCTTTTAAAAACATACACAATCCTACGACGAGCATCCATTCCAAATACACTATAAGAACATTTATTTCCTCCTATTTCCTCCTCTACCCTTCTCAGCTCTTCAGGACCCATATTACAATCAAACTGAAACTTGCAATCTCAAGCCAGTTTACGGGCACGCTGCACAACCGTAGGCAACCAAATTTTTGGCGTCCGTGTATTTAGTACAGTAAACATACGGGCCAAGACTAATGCGATAAAGCCACAACTACGATCGGCGTTTATATGCCGTCTGTAAATAGCCTGAGAATTGAAGTTAAGAGTATAAAGTGTGGCACTATGACCCGCAACACGGAATACACGGTCAATATCTACCGTGAAGTTGTCCATATTGAAGACTACTACTTTGAGAGGCCTGCATTATACGGCCTAATATATTATATATCTACACCTGCCAAGCGTCTGAATGGTATTACTACCCAAAAATCATCTATATCCCCGTCATCTGTCCTGAACCCGAAGGATAGCCTCGTCCTGACTTCACGTTCGTGAATACGTACTGATTTCTAGTCAGGGCTGGGGTGGGGGTGGCGGTGCGCACCAACTCGAATGTTATACCTTCCTCTACAGCACGAGAAGCTGCTGCTGCTGTTGTGGAGCATGTTTCCGGAATTGAACAGGAATAATGGGACATATTTTTATTTAAGGAAGGAACTAGTGTGGAGGTTGTGTCGTAAGATGTAGAGGGTTGGGGCTTTGAATTGTCGCGTGGTGATGTTACAGGTGTCGCTGTTGTAGTCTCGTCAGCTCACCCGCAAGAACCCTAAGATTTGTTTAAATCTGGGGGCTGATGAAGAAGTGGGTGCAAAGCCCGTTGTGATTTATATTATGGGAACATACCTTCGCGTACGCCGTGTGAAATTAAGTTCGCCTAAACAAATAGGAATTGAGAAAAATTTACTACATGCCACAGTAAAATACCCAATTAACAGAGTACAGATCAAACTATACACGGTGCCAGCAGGGTTGGCCTCGAAAAAGCTAGAAAACGTGGCCCTGGGAGTTCTACCTAAAAGGCTATTAATTGGGATGCAGGAACACGCTTCGGTGAATGGAAAATATTAAAAGAACGCTTTTAAATTCGAGAATTTCGGCCTTAAAAATATAACTATACGTCAATGGCGTTGCGCTGGGCGGGGCAATGGATAAGGATTATTCATCAGACGCTGTGCTCCCGTTTCGCTTGAGGGCTTATACTAATCTGGCCCATATTGCAGGTGCTTGTGATGAGCTTGGGATTGGGGTAACGCAGAAAGAATTGATCGATCAATTTAATCTTTATCAGTTTGACATCACACTTCACTTATCTTCTAGTGTAAATACACACTTAAGTCTGCAGCAGAGTGGAAATATCTCAGTCAGACTCGAATTCGCCAAACCGATATACGCACCTATTAATGTACTAGTATAACTCGAATCACAAGCCCTAATAGAAATTGACAGATTTAAGGGCGTTGTCACTGACTTTTAAAATGGATGCGAATATACTTCAGAGCGTAATTAATAATGAACGAATCAGGCGCTCCAAATTTATCGGTGTGTTTGCGAAGAGTGAAACATTGAATTTGCCAACAACGAGAAAATGCGGCGGACTTATTGTAAACACAGGTAATATTGGTGGTGAAGGGAATCATTGATAGCTATCTACTTTAAAAATAGGGACCGCCTGTACTATTTTAATTCACTCGGGAGTCATCCATGGAATGACGTTATTATTGTAAAATTTCTCGAACAGTTACCCATTTCCGAATTGTCTGGAATCCTTACAGATTCCAGGGATACTTTAGTAACGTATGTGGCATGTATTGCCTTTCATTCTCTGGCGCATGTCACGTGGAAAGGAATTTATAAATTTTTACAAAATTATTCGACCCGGGTCACACTGAACGGAATGATCAAATGGTATGCAGAGAGATAAAAAAAAGGTTCCCGTTTGTGCGCATTCGATGTATTGTGTAAAGTTTCACGTGTATATAAATTGAATTGTAATTTGAGTGATTGTATCAATATTGTCTCCAATAATATTAGTTTGTGTATTCTGTAGCTTATTTAAAATGTAATGGAAACTAATTCTGTAACTGATTTAAGATAGATATAAAAATTTGTACTATTTTATAAAACATGATTTCTATCATTTAATAAATTGATGAAAATACACTGCATCGTCTTCTTACCCGAAATACATGAAAAAGAAAGAAAAAGCTCTTACCTAAAACACAAGAAAAAGAAAAAGCTTACATTATTTCGTTGATGATGTGGCAATCGCTGGGTTGACTGCGCGGCAAAACTTCCACCTCCGTGTGTATATATATATATATATATATATATCATCCTTTGGTTAGCGTCCGACCGAATTCTTTATTCTGACGAAGGTCAAGCCTTTCACTCCACCTTAGACCTACAGTTTAACATGGAATTCCCCCTAGTGGGAGCCGCCTTGTCGTGATGGGGAGGCTTGAGGTCCCGCTAATCTGATGAGCCACATCAGCGGGGGGCTTGTCCCCCTTCCTCCTGATCGAGGAAAGGGCTACCCATGGAGGGTCATCAGGGAGGGATGAGTCTAAATGGTTCCCAAGGTGCGTCGTTAGCCATGAGAGCGGGCTGGTGACCCTTCCTCCAGCCTAGTCCACCAAGGGCTAGAGAGTCGTAGCTCTCCCACGTGTTTGCCGTGCGTGGTGACCCGTATGGCTGGGAGACGGGAGTCGTGGAGGCTGAGTGATGTCGCACGCCGCGCCCTGCGGCTAGCAACGCGCCTTTTTGGTTCCTTATTCCGGCTAGACGGGCGGCTTGACTATTACAGGCTCGGTCAAGGTAATCGGCTGGTCTTCTTATTGGTAGAGTCAAGCTTCCACCACGAGGTCGGCGCCCCATTTGGTTCCGCGGGTGCCATCAGACTTACAGGTGGCTGCGTATACCTCTCCACTACACCTGTTGTCTATATGGCTCCCCCTTTTTGGGCTCCTTGGTGGGTGGGGAGGTGGAGTGCGAATATTTAGTTATATGTTTATGGAAACATACACTCCCCATCTCTCTCGGTCTGACCTTTCTCCTGACGACCCCGGCATGTCCTCGGACCTTTCTCTTATCACTCCCGAGTTGTCCTCTGGCCTCTCTCCAGTCGACCCTGGCATCTCTGCTGCTCTCTCTCCTGACGACCCTGGCATGTCCACGGACCTCGTTCAAGGCGCTTCCCTTATAGCCACCCTGGAACCCTTCCGGGCCGCGGGTAGCTCCGATGGAAGGCAGGCCTCTGCCCCCTCCGTTTCGGCCTCGCTTGCTGCCAAGCCGAAGCGTGTTAAGGCTACCCCGAACGCACAGAATTCCAAGAGCTCTCACCGGAGGAGTAAGAGTCCTACCCGATCTGTCACTGAAGTTTTACCAGGGTATTTGAACCCAGAAACTACCAGAAATATTTAGTAGTCAAAGCTTTGGAAGGTCAGTCCATCATGGACCTTGACATTTTTTATGGCAGTGTGCGGCCGTGAACCAAGAGTCTCTGCCCAAAGGGATGGTAGCCTCCTTATTGAGGTGTCATCCCCAGAGGAGAGTGCTCGGTTGCGCGCTGTATCGGCTGTGCCAGGTGCTGATGTCTCTTGTGCTCCCCATGCTACGCTCAACCAGTGTAGGGGGGTTGTATTCTCCCATGACCTGGTGCGTTATTCTGAGGAAAAGCTTGTCAGGGAGTTGAAGGACCAGCATGTTGTGAAAGTAGAACGTTTCCAAAAGAAGGTGGGTGGCGTTCTAACCCCAACCCCAACACTACTTATAGCCTTTGATAGGTTTGACTTGCCTGAATTCAGAACGGTGGCATGGTTTCGATTCCCTTTCCTGTCAAGTCGTATGTCCCCAACCCTTGGCGATGTTTCAATTGCCAAACGTATGGACATGTCAGCCACTTCTGCCTCCGCCTGCAGAATGGCCTCCCTGCTCTGTGTGTGAATTGTGGGAAGTGTGGGCATGAGAGTGTGGACTGTGGGAGTCCAGCCTCGTGCTACCACTGCCATGGGGACCATCCTGCTCCTCCAGAGACTGTGACCAGTCCAAACTGAAGAAGTCTATTCTAACCATAAGGGCGAGGGACGGGGTAAGCTTTGCTGAAGCAAAGAGCATGGCACTTTCCCAGCATGTTCGTCCTGGGATATCTTATGCTTCGGTGATGTCACGCCATGCTGCCAGTCGTCTCTCTGCTCCAAAGTCGTCTCGTCCTCAGCCATTCAAACAGCCAAAGGCTCCATTAGCGCGATCTACGTCACTCAGTACTATCCCGACTTCTGGCACTTCCACTTCTAAAATTATACCAAAACCATCTATGACGTCTGTTGCAACTTCCAGGGTGGTAGATCCACCCACAAGGAAGAGATTCCTTAGTGACGGGTCCCTCGATGGGACTCCACTATTCAAAGTTCAGCCTTCGAGAACTTCTGGTGGGTCTCTGAAGCCACCCCGGGTGTCAGTTCCCACCGTCACCCCTCTCCCAGTGGCACCGACTGCTCTTTCGGATGTCTCTGGTGATCTGGCTCCTGCTGCCACTCCACCGGCAGCAGAGGCCCCTTGGCCACGGGATCGAGGTCCTGCGGCATCCTCACTGGTGGGTGGCTCTGTACCGGTGTCCTTGGGCTCCTATATGTCCCCTACATCTGGATCACCCAAACACGTGGCTCCGACATCGGCCTTTGGGCTGGGGAAGGACCCAGATACAACAAAACGCTCCTCCACCTCCAAGATACCACTTGCCTCTGATGGCAAGGGTAAGATTAATTATGGAAAGGCCCTCTTCAAGGGCATTTCCAGAAGCGAACCCACCTAGGATTTTCAAGGTTCTTCAGTGGATTTGTCGTGGGTTACGGGCCAACTGGGAGGAGCTTCTGCTACTCCTAAACCAGGTGTCCCCAGTATATGTGTGCTTGCAGGAGACGATGGTGGGAGACAAGGGTTATCCTGCCCTTAGGGGGTACACCATTCTCCACTCGACTCCTGATCCAGCCAGTGGCCATCATGGCGGCTCTGCCATCCTTCACCGCCGAGATGTCCCTTTTACCACCTTACCCATCAGATCTCCACTACAGGTTGTTGCTGGGAGATGTTTTCTGACACGATGGTACACGGTGTGTTCCCTGTACTTGCCTTCTAACACCGTCGTGCAACGTGGTGATCTCGAGGGGCTATTACGCCATCTCCCACGCCCCTACATTCTCCTTGGCGATCTGAATTGCCGTCAACCTCTGTGGGGAGATATCATCTCCAACCTCAGGGGTGACCTCCTCGCCTCTATTTTCGATGATTGTGAGCTTTATGTTTTAAACACTGGTGACCCTACGCACTTCCATATTCAGACAGGAACCTACACTGCAATAAACCTATCAATATGCACCCACAGACATTGCTCTTACTTTTCAGTGGGAGGTGGCTGCCGACCTTCATGTCAGTGATCACTTCCCAGTCATTCTAAGCGCTACGGGAAGTCCACCAGTTTCCCGACTCCCAAAGTGGTGCCTGGACAGGGCCGACTGGAACCGGTTTTCGGACTTGGGCACCTTACAACTGCGGGTGGAACTTTCCCACGGTTGATGAGGCTGTGAAATATTTCACGGATAGCTTCATCACTGCCGCTCTCCAGAGTATACCAAGGACATCTGGAACATTTTCGCGACGCCCTGTTCTCTGGTGGAATCAGGAGTGTGCTGTGGCACGTGGAGTAATGTAGGTTGATTTTCCGCATTTGTTTAGATATCGACTTTGGACTAGTCGAGGTAGTCAGGGCTTAATATGATAATAACGGACAAAAACTTTCAGATCCCTAGCTTTAACCGTTTTTTGAGGAAACCGTTTCAAAAATCGTCAAAAAATCGTACCGAAAAATATCGCAATTTTCGGCCGAAAAAATCATGCTATTTTCATAAAAAAATCCTGAAAGAAGTTACAATTTTATTGAAAAAAGTAAAAAAAACATGTACAGAGTCAAATAGACACATTTAGATCCCAAGATCATCATAATTTTCACTGTAAGAGCCCTTAGAAGCAAAGGAAAGCCTCATCTGGCGGCTTAGGGCTTTGGCCAGAATGTGTTTGTGCCTTGATTCGAGTCCATAAACAGTATGGGAAGCTTCAGATGTCAGCTTCACGGCCCTTTCAACACTCTGAGAATGTGAAGGCAGATCAGGCAGCTCCAGCTTGGTGCCATTCAGCAATGCTTCTTGAAGCTCCTGGTCAGAAAAGTCTTCTGTGAGAGCAGGTTCACAGATGCCACCTTGAGAAAGGTTGATTAGTTCTGACCAGTGGGTAGCTTCAATGTTGATGGCTGTGATCTTCTTCAGCCTCTTCTTGGCTGGCTTTCCACTTCTGAAAGAATAATTATTAATTTATTTTTTATTCCAGTTTAAGATTTAATCCCTATTAGTCTCAGAATTGCTGTTTTAATTTAACTTAAATTAAAAAAAAAAAAACCCGAGTTCTATAAATCCCCATAATCGAATTTTTTTTCAGAACGAAGGTAAGATTATTTCCATTATCAGAGGGGAGGGGGGAATTGGGAAAAAAAAATATATCACCTCTCCTGATTCTCCTGAGCTGGATTCAAAAGAAATATCTTGTGAAGGTGTGGAGGCAAAAGTGGCCAAATCCACTTCCTGCTGCTGTTGAATCTGGCTCTGTAATCTTTCTGCTTCAGCTGCAGCCCTCTGGTCTCTCTTCACAGCAGCTTTATCCACAGATCCCAGCTGGAAAGACCCCTTGGGTCCTATTTTGGCCCTCTGATCTCTCAAGTGTTCCCTCTCCTCTACTGGAACCTGAAATATTAAAGTATATTAAATAGCGGATCTAAAATAAGAGATAAAATCCTGAAAAAAATTGATTATTAATTTCTATTACCAGGGGGGGGGGGAAGGAAGATTACAGGAGGAAAATGCGGATATTTTTCAATTACAAGCATTGAATTTCCTTCCATTTAAAAGACACCTAATCGCACTAAGTTAGGCCAGTTAAAAGTTAAAAAATAATAGCATTACCTTCTTACTGGGAGGACAAGTGCAGATTATGTGCTGTGTTTGACAATTTTCTTTCTTGCACTTCACAGCATTGTCAACACAGGGACGAACAGGTAGCTTACAGGTGCAAGCAGAAATGTCAAAAAGTTTATCCAGCTTTTCCTCCAGATTCTGCTCCTGCACTGTAGAAAGAGATTTCCTGTTTATCTCTTTTGATTTCTTGAAGCACACTTTATCCAGCAATTTCACTACATAATATTCCTCATACAGGGGCAGCCGCGGGTTCACTGCCTGCCAGATGTGAATCACATCCTTTGCTATCATTTTAGCAATATCATAGTCTTTCAAGTCCGGGTGGCTGTTTTGGAGGAAATAACTGCACTGAATAACTTGGCGGAAGGTAGGAGGCTCTGTTTTATCCAAAGGGGAAGGCTGGCCACTGAATTTTTTGGCACTATCACTTCGAGTTAACACTGCAGACTTCCGTTTTTTGCCCATTTTTATGAAATATCTGAAAATAAACACAATTAAATGAACGCATCATAAAATAACTTAATTTAATACACATTTTATAGGTAAATATCATTAAAAATACAAAATAATTCACTAATAAACAACTATAATGCCACGCTTCTCAAACTAGGGGTCGCGTAAATATTATTGGGGGTCGCAGAAACATTTGAAAATATTATTTTTTTCATAAATATACAGTGTTAGTACCTATTGCTTTTATGATATTGAGTGAAGGGTCGCGAAAAAATTTATCTGATCCAAAGGGGTCGCAAGTGAAAAAAGTTTGAGAAGCCCTGCTATAATGCATTTACAATAAGTTTCAAGCATCGTTTTTTTAAAAAAGCCGAATTTTAATTGATTATTTTGATGAAATAAGGTCCGATATTTTGTTTGTTTACATTGCGCGAATGCCGCGCGCGCGATTTTACGCGTAAAATTCGGCAATTTTACAACTTAAAATTAATTAACAATCCTCAGAAAATACAATCATTT
This sequence comes from Bathynomus jamesi, assembly GCA_023014485.1. Taxonomy (NCBI): domain Eukaryota; kingdom Metazoa; phylum Arthropoda; class Malacostraca; order Isopoda; family Cirolanidae; genus Bathynomus; species Bathynomus jamesi. The sequence goes on from JAJOZX010002599.1 coordinate 169,139, forward strand.
TCACAAATATGAGTTGGTGCAACGTTTTTTATACATTAATACCTTTCTATCTAGACTAGTCCAAGATCACAGTTTCAAAATCAACCTACCTTAACGTGGAGTGTACAGGTGAGCTGCTACGCGCTATCGTGCCCACAGACACAATGACTTTTTAAAAGCAGAATTTCGTAGGGCCAGGGCTCACTATAGGTGATTCATGGGCCTCCTTTGTGGGGACCGTACGCTCTTCCACACCCACGTCCCTAGTGTGGAAGAAGGTGCGGAAGATATTAAGTAAACACACCCAGTTCTCCACCTATTTTAAAAATTAATGGCACTCCTGTGGCTGAGCTTGACGCGGTGGCTGGCGCATTTGCGGAGACCTTTGCTGGGATATCCAGGAGAGATCCACAGTCTCCCTATGCTGCACAGCGTCGGCGTCGGGAATCTATTTTAATTAATTTTATTTCTCGTGGGGGGAAGAGCTATAACGTTGTTTTTAGTAACCGTGAGATGCGAGAGGCTCTGAGAGGGTGCAGTGACACTTCTCCAGAGCACGACGACATCCCCTATGCCATGTTGCGCCACCTTCCTGACGGGACGATGGCGTTCATCCTTGACCTTTTCAATAGAATTTGGCAGGAAGGGGTCTTTCCTGACAGTTGGCGGTTGGCAATAGTGATCCCCATCCCTAAGCCGGGTAAGGATCACCCTCTTCCGACCATCTTCCGCCCCATTGCCCTCACGTCGTGCCTCTGTAAGGTTATGGAGAAAATGGTAACCGTCCGGCTAATGTACCACCTAGAAAGAAAAGGTCTCCTGTCCCCGACTCAGTCTAGTTTCCGCAGAATTCGTTCTACCACTGACGCATTACTGCGGCTTGAATCCTCAGTTTCTGAAGTCTTTGCTTCCAAACAATATTACAGTCTATTTACTTGTTGGCGATATTTGCAGATTATTTTTAGATTTATTATGTATATTTAATTATGTTTCAGTTATGTTGCATGAATATTTGTTATATATATATATATATATATATATATATAGAAAGAGAGAGAGAGAGAGAGAGAGAGAGAGAGCCTGTGTTGGAGGCTATTTACTTGTTGAAGATAATTTACAGTTTGTTTATTTTTCTATTTAAAATAAATTATATTTCAGCTAACGTTTCATCGTCTCCTTTGGTGTGTGTGTGTGTGTGTGTGTACAAGAAAAAATCTAAGCACCGCCCACTGTATGGGGCAGGCCAATCAAAAGGGTCACGTGACTCCTGCTACTAATCGGGACATATCTCCGCCCTGCGTGCTCAGTTGACCTCAGCAAGCCCTGGTTCTCAGACGTGTATTTTACCTGTTGAAAAATTCTCGCATAGCCGGAAAATAGTGATGGAAACCTCTGATATTACCTGCTCGACCTTCATGAAGTGGTACTCGATAAAGTCTACAGATGTGGTGAACACTCAAAAAATCCCTAGTCATCCCTCCTTTGAAGCTTTTAAGGCCACATTGAATCGTGTGAAGCGTGAGGAGCAAGACGTCCAAATACTCTATGGATATTCTGGTGAGAGCGTTGCGGGCTTTCGTGGCTCAAAAGCTGTAATGGACTATGTTGTAGAATTAAACTTTGTAAAGGAACACCTACATCGTGAAGTGAAAGAATCAACACGTGCAGAAGAGCAACAGCGGGTGTGGGTTATGAACCATGTTGATGATTGGTTGACAAGAGGTATTATGTCATGTTACTTCATACCGAGTACGCGTACACTGTGATGGAGAATGTAAATCTTGTGATTATGAAGAGTTTAAAATATTTCTACGATTACATCCATATATATCATGAGGTTCGCAGTGAAATTGTAGCTAAAGGCTTGTGCAAGTTTTTAATAGAGTTTGTGATGAGTATCGTTTGTTAAAAAAAAAGGATAAGTATGGATACATGTTTCTCTCAAGTAGTTCGCCTGAGTGTTAATAAATGTGCATAATTCGAGAAAATACAAATGTTGAATACTCCTGAACGAAGATGTATGGTGCGCATTCTGGGAAGTGTGTGTGATAAAACATTAAAGCTGATATTACTTAATGTATCGCAGATGGAAAAATTTTCTAAACACCTGACCGGTATACTGTAATGGGTTACAAATATTTGTATGATTCACCAGCGCGCCTAGGTTCTTTCATGTTGGAACATACCCGTACACGCAACATTAACGCTTGGTATTCCCTCACACCTCCCGCCGACCAAACAGCGGACCGGCAGCTCATAATCACCTCAGAGCTTGACCCGACTGGACGTGCTCTCCTCACAATAGAAGACTAATAAAAGATGGAGCCTCTGTTGAGCAGTATCCTCAATGCAGTATACGATGTGTCCGTGTCGAAGTCAGTGCGTGTGTTCAGGGGTAATACCGGTGCTATTAATTATGTACTTGAAACGATATGTAGACAGCCAAACTCTGGTAAACGGCATGTTACTGATTTAAGTGTTGAGGAGATGAACAGAATCTTCGTGGTGGTCGAGAAGTGGGACGAGGACAGTTATAAAATATCTGTAGGTGTAGGTACAAAAAGAGAACAGATTAGTGATGCACCCTTATACGACATTATTTGTACGTTGTGCATAAATCGTGATACAAACCATGTATCACGATGTGGAAGAATGCTGCTGACAATACCGCCCTTATCCCCACGCGAAACCGTTTTATTCTCGAGAGAATGTTTGAGGTCGTCGGTTTCTACAAACTAAAACCTATATTAGACGCACGTGTTGCTGATATACGTTATTTTGACACGGTGCTTGAATACGCGTACACCGTCGTGCTTGATGATTTTACCAAGTGTAGGGAGGAACAAGGCGAGAATTGTTTGGAACTGGATGCGTATTTAGAAGGCACAGACTCTTCGAAATATCACGCACTTTGGTACAAAGGACTTTAGCAGTACAGGCCTGACCTCACCTTCACTGTTCACCCTGAAGAACTATTTCTTCATATAAAGCGCAGTTGTCTGCACGATTTAGAAGCATACTTCAATTGTCGATATGAGTTGTGAAGAAGATTTTATTGTTGAAAAGGTCAGCTCGGAAAGAATAAACCCCCGTTTGGAAAGGAGAGTTTATAAACTTGAATTTAATGATGATGTTCTGGCAAACGATGCCATCTTTGTGCGTGCTTTTGATTGTATTCTATCTGCGTTTAAAGAGCGTGATGGTTTGACTCCCAATTGTAAAGTGGGTCCAAAAATAGTGTTAAACGATTTGAAAGCCCTTTATATTGAATATAGATATCCACATACTTTGAGTGGTGAATTAATGTTAAAGCGTATTTATTTTGTCGGACAAAGCAATGAGAATGTAACTGTGGACTCGATTACGTGTGAGTTTAGTATTTTATTTAAGCGTGATAAAACTTAGTGTATTTTGATGTGTGTGTATATATATATATATATATATATATATATATATATATATATATATATATATATATATGCACATTAATCCTGTATTGTATATAGAATTCTTCTGCAGTATCTGTATTATTTTTGATGCATGTATATATAATAGGGGCACTCAATATATTTTGGCCCACCCTTTTTCTTAGCTAAATAATAGGCCATGGGGCTGAAATGTCTTTTGGGCCATAAGTTTGAACTTTTTGCACTTCACATAACTGGATTTTTCCACTTTGAACCTCCCCTCCTTGTATAAAACCGCTTTTAAACGCCCTTGTATAAAACCGATGGTTAACTCAGTTTCGAAATTGGCGTCTGACGGTGATGAGCGTTGTAAACAGAGAGCTCTTATCGAGTTATTAACCGCAGAGAAGGAAACAGTTGGAAATATTCACAAACGTCTACAAAACGTTTACAGAGATGCTGTTGTTGATCGAAGCACAGTTGGACGCTGGCCTAAACGTATGAGATCGTCGGAGAGAATGAGAGCCAGCCACGATGATGAGCCACGCAGCGGTCGCCCGTCATCGGCTGTGACATCCCATACTGTGCAACGTGCTAACAGCATCATTCGATCAAATCGGCGCGTCATATACAAGGAGCTATCATTGGAACTAGGAATTAGTGAAGGAAGTGTTAATACGATAATTCAGCAACTGGTATACTCAAAAATGTGCTCACGGTTTGTTCCTCGCGAACTGACTGAAGATCACAAAGCCCGAAGAAAAGAAAATGCTTCTGAGTCGTTGTTTCGATACGAGACAGAAGGGGAGGACTTTCTTTCACGAATTATGACTGGGGATGAGACTTGGGTACACCACTTTGAACCTGAAACAAAACGCCAATCCATGGAGTGGCATCACGCAGACTCCCCACGCAAGAAAAAGTTCAAAATGGCTCTCTCTGCAGGAAAGGTTATGGCCACCATCTTCTGGGACATGAAAGGGGTGATTCTGGTGGATATTATGAAAAAAGGACAAACAATCAACTCAGAGGCATATATTGCTACCCTACAGAGACTCCAGAGACGTATAAAGCGAGTTCGATCAGAGAGAAAATTGGAAGATGTACTTCTTTTTCACGATAACGCAAGACCACACAACAGTTTGCAAACAATAGAGACCATCACTAAAATGCGCTTGACTGTGTTACCCCACCCTCCATACAACCCCGATCTGGCACCTTCAGACTCCCATTTGTTTGGGCCAATGAAGGATGCTATTCGTGGAAGAAAGTTTCAGAGTGACGATGAGGTTGTTGAGGAGGTTAAGAGGTGGCTCCAGTAGAAGTCAGCGGACTTTTATCAGCAATGAATAAAGGCCCTTGTTTCGAGGTAGAGGAAAGCCGTAGAAAAGGATGGAGACTATGTGGAAAAATAAAAACTTGTAAAAAAGGTATGTAACTACTTGTGTACAAAATTTCTGGAACTTCCAAGGAATCTTGGAAAGAAAAAAGAAGGTGGGGCAAAATATATTGAGTGGCCCTCGTATTAAACGTGTATTGTATATAGATTTCTTCTGTACTAGCTGTATTATTTTTGATTGTATATTTATTTAATATATATTCCCCGAGCTGAATAAATATATGTGTATACAATATATGTTAACCCCTTCGTCTATGGCCTTGGTTGGTTCGAAGTTGATGGGGGTTCTGGTTAGGTGGCAGCCTCGGATTTGTTACTCTGGAGTATCTGGTACTGTAAGGGACTCGCAGAAGTTTCTCTTAGACTACTCTCCGATTTCTTCTTGTAGCGGATCGGAGGATTCTGTGAGGATTACTAAATTCTCTGAAGGTTCCCCGATTCTTCTTGTAACGTATCGGGAAATTATTTTTCTCTATTTAAGACTAAGTTCTCTGAAGAGAGCAAGGCTCGAAGGAGAAGACAAAGGTATTCTCTTACTGTAGTTTACTGCTAAAATGTTACAAGTAATGCTCAGCCTCTAAGTTAGATCAGAGAATCAGAATGAATACTTGAAAAATTGTTCGGCTTTACATACTAAATTTTTGGTGACATCATTATTATTTAATGTTGACTTGTTTTGTTTTTTATTCTCAATAGGCTGCATTATTTTGTAAAATATTTGAAGATAAGGTAAATATTTTAGCTATAGCAGTGTCTAGACAGATAAGCAAGATATTTGAAGATGAAGCCATATTTTTATTTTAAATCGCATATTGACAGATCTGATGTTATCATGATCTGCCGAGTTAACTAAAAATGGAAAATGAAATATGCATTTTATTATGCATTGCAATTAAACATGCATATGAGCAAAAATTAAATGCTTAAGATTTAAAATTAAACGTTAAGCAAGACATGACTTCATCTTTTACAACGAGGAGAGAATGTATACAGAAAGTGAATATTGCAGAATTTAACAAGATTACATTATTAAGCTAAATCTAAAAAAATGATTAACTTATTTAAAAAGAACTAATTCATCAGTTATTCAGCAAAAATAAAAGAAAGAAAATAAAAAATGTATCGAAACTTGTGTCAGCGTTATGCGAATTTGGACTCTACTGTATATGTAAAAATGAATATAAGAATATAAATATGTAAGTATAAAAGGATTATATAAATATAAGGATTATATAAATACAAGGATTATATAAATACAAGGATTATATAAATATACGAATTTTATAAATATACGAATTATATAAATGAATATAAGAATTATACGAATGAATATAAGAATTATATAAATGAATATAAGAATTATATAAATATAGGAATTATTCATTGTTCATTTTTACACACACACATATATATATACATATACATATATATATATATATATATATATATATATATATATATATATATATTAATATATGTTAAATAATTATTCCTCTTTTTGTGTCTAATGCAATTCTTTTCTACTGTTCGTGTATATATATATCGTGTGCTTATATATATCGTTCGTGTTTTGCTATTTTTGAAGCACCGTAATGTGCAATTTAATTCTTCTTTATATGTACGTACAAGGAAATAACTGTGTTGATGGTATATATATATATATATATTTATAAACGATACAGTATGCATGTGTGCTTTGCTATTTTTGCGCCAGAGCGATGTGCGTTTGAATTCTCCGATTTGGAGCTAGATAAATAAATATATCTGTATACATTACGCAATCATTCCTGCCGGTGGCAGCGCCACCAGCTGCCAGCTGGCTTCCTCTACAGACTTGTACATTAATATATATATATATATGTATACACTACGCCAAGAAGATTGGCTGATTACGCATTCTATGCCAACTGACTGTGATGCTAAAGTAGGCTGACCATATTTCCTTGAGACAAAAACCGGACATTGGGATGGCAAAAAAGGGACGGGGGTTATGTAATATTCTGTATTCATGAAAAAGTAAGTACATAAACCGGGACAAAATTGACATTTTTTTTAAAACGACGGGACGGCCAGGAAATATTAAAAAAACGGTACTGTCCCGTTCAAAACGGTACGTATGGTCAGCCTATGCTAAAGCCACCCAGGATGGTTGTCAAGACACCATTATGCATCGAGACATGTTAACGTGAACAGCTTCTCTTCTCCTCTCTTTATTACATTAATATATATATATATATATATATATATACACTACACGAAGAGGATTGGCTGATTACGCTTTCTAAGCCAACTGGCTGTGATGCTAAAGCCGCCCAGGATGGCTGTCAAGCCCCCCATTTTGCGTCGAGACATGCCAGCGTAAACATCTTCTCTTCTCTCTCTCCTCTCTTTATTATCCTTCTTAGGTTAGGCTACCCCTTTGGAGGGACTACCCTCTCTCCCCCTTCATGCATACCCAACCCTTGGGTCTAACCCCCTCTCCCCCTCTTGTAAACCCCTCTCCCCCCACTTTGGAGGGTCCAACCCCTCTCCCCTACCATTATTGATCATCTTGCATTCAATTGATTTGCCCTCTACAGTTTTGCGAGGATACTACTGGCAGTTATTAGCAGCCGTTTTGCCAAGCCATTCGTCCATTGTAAACCAACTTAAGGAAAAATCGTTGAGACATTCGTTGTAGAAAATCAATGTTTTTTTATATATATCTGCAGACCTACCTCGCGCGTTCGTTGGATCTCACGGGATCAGGAAGGGCACTTTGTATTTGTTATGCAAGTGTACTGAGGGCCGTCTTAATGAGGGTTGAGAAAACCCAAACCAACCTGTTTTTCTTTGTATTGTTTTTCTTTTGGGAGGGGATACTAATTAACTCTTGACGACTTTGAAAAGTTTTCCCTTTGAGAATTTATGATTTGGACTACATTATTTACACTTCATTCAGTATTTTCAATAAAAATTTAAAATTGTAGGTTAAGTTTAAGTTTAAATCATACACTGAAAGATACTTTCCTACGATAACTAAATTAGCCTATGAAACATTAGTTAGGGTAGTTAATAGTTAGTAGTACTAGTTGGCTCCAAACTGTCACTTATTTTCTGCAGAATTTTGTCTAACTGTTTACATTCAAACAACTAGATGGCAGGAAGTTAACAATAGTTGTTCAGGGTAGAAGAAAACACCTCATTATCCATATTATTCTTTACAAAATGGAATTCAAATAGTTGACTTTATTTAGGATTACGTTGGGTGAATAGTAAGGTAATAACATTTTTGTTTTGAAAGTATCATATATAAATTAATATTTTTAGCTCATATACCTATAAACTGACACCATCACCAGTGAAATTAAAAGAAAACAACAACTTTTTTACATTATTTAACCAGGTTTTTATGTGGCAGGGGGAGGGGGTGTTATTGTCAACCCTGGTTCTAGTCGATTGGTTACAATTTACTAATTTCTTTATCTGTTAAAATTTATGATGGTGTGAAGCAAGATTTTGGGCTATCCGTTTCTCACCTTCACTGCAGTCTGGCTGCTCAAGATCGCAGTCGTAAATGGCGATATATAGATGTATGAATAACTTTAGCTGTCTACAAACTTTGATATATGACGTATTCCGTTTATAATCTAATCACACGTCAATAATTTTTCATGGTGCTTATATTGTTTTGATAGTCACTGTACATTTAAATAAAAATGTCCTTAAATTAAAATGTTTTGAAACCCAAACCTATTCTTTGGTTTCCAAACCAAATTTCGAAAATCACATGAAACAGATTCCATCGGCATGGCATTTGATATTTATTATTTTCCTGAGAAATACATTTTTGGGGGCCATTTTCCACTGGTTATCATTTCATCACCACATATGTTATTATTTGTTATAGTTTACATTTACTACTGAGGACAAAAATGTTTTGTGTGAGAAATGACGTAGTGAATTACTGTATAATGAAACATTATTACATTTTTGTTTCCATTTTATAGCAGGATTAAATTAACATCATAAATTTGTTACATCAACGTTCTCACAATGCGTTCGAAACTTTTTCATCTATAAATGTTCAGAATTAAAGTATAGGATAACGAAATTTAGGAAACTTATTGATATCTATGATCGCATTTTTTAATATGGAGTCAAATTTAGCGACAAAACTTTTGCGATATATTCTGATGCTTCGTAAGTTCTGGTTCTTAAATACTCCAGGAACAAAAACGTAACATCTGTAGTAGTTGTGGTACTAAGTCTGAAGGACAGAGACGGCAGATCATATTCAAATAATCGCAAAATTTGAAGCTGGCTTTAACTTGTTTTTGAGTACTTGAAAACAAATAACAAGGGTTAACCTTTTCCGAAACCTTTATTTCAATCACCTCTTCTTCCTTGAGAGAAATAATGTAGCTCTCCTCAAAGTTTGTGTGTAAGCACGATGCCTCTTCAATACTTTAAGGGCAAACAAGTGTTTTTCGTTGAGCTAAATCTACTAGACATCAAAATCTGGTTACTGAGAGAAAATCCTGAGTTTTTCAAAGGAAGGTAGGAAACAAAATTAGGTTTTAATCACAAGTACAGGAAGTATAGTAGAAGTAAAGAGCTCCATATAATAAAAAATGAAATATGCTCGACCCAGTTTCGACTCGTACAAAATTTGGCAAGCATGCTGCACAATACGAATTTTTAAAACTATGAACGTGTAATGTATAAAATATAGAATTTTTAAAAATTGTATTTATACAATTTGTAGTATACTGATATATTTGCTAAAATTAATCATTGTTATGGCAAGACCACAAATGTAATATTTGCCTGTCTATCTATCTATCTATCTATCTGTCTATCTATCTATCTATTTATCTACGTATGCATTTATTTATCTACCAAACTATCCATACAATTATTCATTTATTTATTTATCTACTTTCGTATAGAAAACATTTCTAAACAGAGTCTGTATAACTCTAATCCTGTAAATGTGAAGTACAAGCCAATAAGCAAACATCATCAGATGCAAATCTTTCTTTCGTGACAGAATTGCTGAAACACTTTCAAGAGAGCTTAATAAAAGGTAAAAATAGAATATATATAAATAAAACACCAGGCTTCAATAATTCTGGGATTCCAAGTCAACATAGCGAACACGAGTCCTTCTCTTACATATAATCCATCCGCTCTCCCTTGCCAAACGAGAAAATATTTCTTCCTCCCCTGTAAAACAAGAAAATTCTCTCCGAACACAAAAGTTCTTCTCTCTCACCCATGCGGAAGATTTTAAAAGCGCAGACAAAAGCACTAAAAGTGTCAAACAAATTCGCATTCTGAATCTTTCCCTTCTTTGAGATCTTAGACTACGGGCTGATAATCCCCCCCCCTCCGCACTTTCCTCACAATAATCGACGGAACTGAAACCCATTACTGGTGTATCAAATGAGCGAGTCTAATTTGAAAATACATTTATGAACAAATGAGAAAAGCAAAAGTACCTACTTAAAGATCACTTCATCTCTGAAGCAGACTTTCGCCAAGGCATTTTGCATGAACAAACCAAATAAATTGTAGGGGAAGCCACTTACTAGTAAGCTCCACCTCAGCATCTCGCAATATGTCACCTACAGTCGGTCCACCCACGGGGAATGCTATTAGAGGAAAAGAAATAGTTACCGTCATATCTTCCGAGGACCCGTACTTCCCATAGGTACGGGCCGATGCAGGTAGAGAATTTTAAATTCTTATTTTAATCTAACTTGAGAAAGGGTATTCGGTCTATAACCGTTTCATACATCTTTCAGATCTTACTTTCCACTTTACGGCGGTTGGTGATCTGCGGTTAAACTTACATAAAGTTTATTTTACTTAACCATAACATACTTGACGTTTCCAATTTGAGAGTTATTCATTAGGTAAAATTTACATAAGTTTTATCACTTCTTTTTTAAAGTTAATCACAGGACTTTGGGAAAAATAATGCATAATAGATTTAAATTCAGTTGCGGGTACAGTGAATACAGTAAATCTGCGTGTTTCTCACTATGTAATATGCAGAAGAAATCTTGACGTTTTGAACTGTATACATATATAATCGGCGAGTTTCCAGAATCAAAACGCATGCTGATGTATAACGTTATATAAATTTTTTCCTGTCCCAAACTTATATGACGTCATTCTAATGGAGTTACGTAATACGTGGTTCATAATTTTCAGTGAGACAAATGATTGTTTGAAGTACACGTGTTAAGATGACTGTGTGTAACTTGTTTAAAATATATTGGGAGGCGAATAAGAACTGCTGGCCTATTTACAGTTTAAGAACTAAATAAAAAATGAAAACTTGGGAGAAGTATTTTAGTAAGCGTAAAATGCACAAAATTGGCGAATTTATTTTATTTCAGTGTAGCCGGCGGAAGTTTAGTTTTCGTTATTCATTAAACATGGTTTGAGAATACAAGTTTTAAGTTACAGTAAAGTACTGCTCATTACATATGGGTTTGTACACAACAGGAGGGTTCAGTTAAAGAGGTGGAAATTGACGAAAGTTATTTTAGCGGTTTATATGTGAGGTTCCACACATCAGAAGAATTTGTTTGAAGGTTTCTTGGGTGAGGCAGGTCGTCGTCTCTACACTCGGTTTCTAAGATCTATTTAACCTAACAAGCCCGTAGCCAGGGGGTGGGTCGAACGCCCTCCCTTTGACAGGAAAGGTCCACTTTTATAACCATAGTTATAACTTATGATATGATATAATATAAAACATCATTTAGCAAATAAACATTTACATTTTTTTTTTTGCATTTTTTTAAACTACTCTAAACTCCCTCCGTAGTGACTAGGTCGTTGCACCAAAAGGTCCGCCTTTCTACAATTTCGAACCCTCCCCCCCGTTTGGGAAGTCTGGCTACGGCACTGCGTAATACTTTCAGCTTTGCTACGGCCCCACCAGATCCCATGCGGCAGCACCAGCGAATCCTTCTTCGGCTCCAATTGGCTGAAAGTATGATGACGTCATGTTTTCAGCCAATCAAACTGTGAGTGTGTCTTACGGGCTTTCTTCAAATGGCGTTTGCATCCTGAAATTTTACCCAGGATAAAAGGATAAAAGATGTTTGTAAACTAGCTCATCATTTATTATAAGAAACTAACACAAAGTTTCAGCCTATTCATCATTTGAAATGAATAACAGTAATAAACGTTTTTTTGTTTGTTTCATTCCAGGCTTATATTAGTATACAACTAAAATTAACCTTTGAAGCTCGATTTAAATACGAATTAGGAAAAAATATTTTCAGAAGAATCAAACACAAATGAAAGATTGCAGGGAAAACAGATAAGGGGTCTTTTCGGTTTTAGGTCCGGCATTAGATTTTTTCCATGTGTTTGGTGTAGACGTAGATTTTTACGCTGATTCCATTTCTGCAATCCGTTTCTCGGAGAAATAAACATGAAAAAAGTTATGGCCCAAAACTTGTATTCAAATATCCACCTATACTTAACCTACCCTACCCTACCCTACCCTACCCTACCCTACCCTACCCTAACCTAACCTACCCTGCGTATGAACGCATCGAACAGCTCGAAGGGTACAGCTTCAGTCACAAAACAGTGAACCACAGCGAAAACTTCGTGGACCCTTCAACTGGAGCACACACGCAACGGATAGATTCGACGTGGAACCAACTTAAAACGCGGTAACAAGCGCCGGTGTGGTACGCACCGTTCCATGATAGACTCATATCTCTGCGAGTTTCTCTGGCGTCGCCGACACGCAGGCAAAGATTTAGTGCACCAAATGCTGAACGATAATGCACAGTTTGGAAAGTAGCAAACTTTGGTTTGTGTTCCGTTCTGTTCTGGAAACCTGTAAACATAATAAACTTGCACATAACTTTTTTCTTGTCTATTTCTCCAAGAAACGGATTGCTGAAATGGAATCAGCGTACAAATCTACGTCTATACCAAAAATATGAAAAAATCCAATGCCGGACCTAAAACCGAAAAGATCCCAGATAAGCAACACGCCGCTTTCCAGAGATGGGCAGTAATGTATTTGATAAATACTTAAATATGTATTTAAATACAATTTGTATTCAAATACTGTATTTGTAAATACATTTTTCAGGGTATTTAATTGTGTATTTAAATACATTATTATTGATCTATTTTGTAATTATAAATACATAGTTTCAAGTACATTTTTAAATACATTTGCTAAAAATCCTCACTGTTGAGAATCAGCCAGAGACGCTTGAAACGAAGATGCTCAAATACTGCAATCCTCTTCTTGCCGCAGTAATTCAGGGTTTCAAGACTAGATTTTCTCACTATTTGAATCTTGAACTCAGAGTTAATGATGCAGTTGTCATAGCAGTCTCTCAAATGTTCTTTAAGCTCAGATGGGTAGGCTTGAAAAAGAGTTAGGATTACCAGACCACGACAGCAACTGTTCGTGATAAGCTCATCAATGTGGTCAAAGATATGACCGACGATATGAAAGGTGGCTCACCTCTCTCCTTAGAAAATGATGATGAGTATTTTCACTTTGATAAGACACTATCACCACAATGTGGAGAGGAAACTCCAGACATGGCCGTCATCAGATATCTGAACGACGCAGATACCAACTTGTCCTGCCTGTTCAACCACAAAGCCATTCAGAAAACCTTCATTAAGTACGCTGCCTTCATCAGTTCCAGTAGAGCGTCTTTTTTCTTTTGTCGGAATAATTCATTCACCCAGGAGAGGGAAGCTGTCTGACGGACTTTTTTGAGAGCTTGACAGTGATGAAGGCAAATATCTAGTGGAATGAAAGTGCTTAGAGGCTTAGGTCCGGGGTGGATGGATTTTTTTTTCCATTATTGGGAGTATTTTAGTCTCTCATGTTTTTCGTAAATCGAGAATTTATTTATTTTTCCTGTAACTGTTCCAAACTGTACTGCGTTATGTTTATTATAATTTATGTAATCCCTTCTTTCTGTTGCCTCTCTTTGAAATGCCTTTGTTGCGGATAGGAAGCCTCAAACTACTATAACAATAATAAACACTGAAAATGGGATGTATTTAGATTTTATTTAAATACATTTTTGAAGTAATGTATTTAATATTTAGTTACATTCCAGTTTAGAGTAATGTATTTGATATTTAAATACAAATTTGCGTGGTATTTAATATTTAAATACATTTTAAAGTATTTATGCCCATCTCTGCCGCTTTCCAGGTTTGCCAACCTAGTAGTTAAGTTCCAGAACAAGTGACACGTGGATTCAAATGGAGTCAATAGTCAAAATAGACGATTTACGCACAAAACACTATTATGGGTCTATATGAACCCGTTAGGCGGGAAAGGGTTAAGACCAAGTAAACATGTTAAGAGTGATCTAACAGAGATGCGGTTTAGCTGGAAGTTTATGTAATTTTGTTTCAGTTGTAACATTAACAAATAAGCAAAAATTTCATGTTTTCGAATAAAAATTTACTGCAAGTACTAACGACTACAGCAGATTAGCTGTTATAGTATTTGTTTGTTTGCATGTTGGCAGTAGTAGTATTGTGAAGCCGTCCGTGCTCGACAACCACTTTTCTCTCAATGGAAGCCTCTGACTATTGTTGTTGTAAGTTTATGCAGAGATCTATGTTCACATAATGACTAAATTGTTTCTTCTTCTCGAAACTTTTCCATGTTTTTCTTCTGTTCTTAATTTCGCTGATGTGCTTCACTTCTTCAAGTAACTATTCTCCGTAACTTGCTGATATGAAGTAATTTTTCCTTTTTAAAAAATAATTAATTTACTTGGCAGGATTTTGCCACCATTTCGTTTTCATACTGGAATCAGTTTGAAATTTTCCTGACATCTTAATCAAATAAATTCGACATGATTTCTATGATTGGTATAATTTTAGAAACACAAAAATATGCATGAAGGGGGAGAGAGGGTAGTCCCTCCAAAGGGGTAGCCTAACCTAAGAAGGATAATAAAGAGAGGAGAGAGAGAAGAGAAGATGTTTACGCTGGCATGTCTCGACGCAAAATGGGGGGCTTGACAGCCATCCTGGGCGGCTTTAGCATCACAGCCAGTTGGCTTAGAAAGCGTAATCAGCCAATCCTCTTCGTGTAGTGTATATATATATATATATATATATATATATATATATATATATATATTAATATAATAAAGAGAGGAGAAGAGAAGCTGTTCACGTTAACATGTCTCTATGCATAATGGTGTTTTGACAACCATCCTGGGTGGCTTTAGCATAGGCTGACCATACGTACCGTTTTGAACGGGACAGTACCGTTTTTTTAATATTTCCTGGCCGTCCCGTCGTTTTAAAAAAAATGTCAATTTTGTCCCGGTTTATGTACTTACTTTTTCATGAATACAGAATATTACATAACCCCCGTCCCTTTTTTGCCATCCCAATGTCCCGTTTTTGTCTCAAGGAAATATGGTCAGCCTACTTTAGCATCACAGCCAGTTGGCATAGAATGCGTAATCAGCCAATCTTCTTGGCGTAGTGTATACATATATATTATATATATTAATGTACAAGCCTGTAGAGGAAGCCAGCTGGCAGCTGGTGGCGCTGCCACCGGCAGGAATGATTGCGTAATGTATACAGATATATTTATTTATCTAGCTCCAAATCGGAGAATTCAAACGCACATCGCTCTGGCGCAAAAATAGCAAAGCACACATGCATACTGTATCGTTTATAAATATATATATATATATATACCATTAACACAGTTATTTCCTTGTACGTACATATAAAGAAGAATTAAATTGCACATTACGGTGCTTCAAAAATAGCAAAGCACACGAACGATATATATAAGCACACGATATATATATATCACGAACAGTAGAAAAGAATTGCATTAGACACAAAAAGAGGAATAATTATTTAACATATATATATATATATATATATATATATATATATATATATATATATATTATATGTATATGTATATATATATATGTGTGTGTGTAAAAATGAACAATGAATAATTCCTATATTTATATAATTCTTATATTCATTTATATAATTCTTATATTCATTCGTATAATTCTTATATTCATTTATATAATTCGTATATTTATAAAATTCGTATATTTATATAATCCTTGTATTTATATAATCCTTGTATTTATATAATCCTTATATTTATATAATCCTTTTATACTTACATATTTATATTCTTATATTCATTTTTACATATACAGTAGAGTCCAAATTCGCATAACGCTGACACAAGTTTCGATACATTTTTTATTTTCTTTCTTTTATTTTTGCTGAATAACTGATGAATTAGTTCTTTTTAAATAAGTTAATCATTTTTTTAGATTTAGCTTAATAATGTAATCTTGTTAAATTCTGCAATATTCACTTTCTGTATACATTCTCTCCTCGTTGTAAAAGATGAAGTCATGTCTTTCTTAACGTTTAATTTTAAATCTTAAGCATTTAATTTTTGCTCATATGCATGTTTAATTGTAATGCATAATAAAATGCATATTTCATTTTCCATTTTTAGTTAACTCGGCAGATCATAACAACATCAGATCTGTCAATATGTGGTTTAAAATAAAAATATGGCTTCATCTTCAAATATCTTGCTTATCTGTCTAGACACTGCTATAGCTAAAATATTTACCTTATCTTCAAATATTTTACAAAATAATGCAGCCTATTGAGAATAAAAAAACAAAACAAGTCAACATTAAATAATAATGATGTCACCAAAAATTTAGTATATAAAGCCGAACAATTTTTCAAGTATTCATTCTGATTCTCTGATCTAACTTAGAGGCTGAGCATTACTTGTAACATTTTAGCAGTAAACTACAGTAAGAGAATACCTTTGTCTTCTCCTTCGAGCCTTGCTCTCTTCAGAGAACTTAGTCTTAAATAGAGAAAAATAATTTCCCGATACGTTACAAGAAGAATCGGGGAACCTTCAGAGAATTTAGTAATCCTCACAGAATCCTCCGATCCGCTACAAGAAGAAATCGGAGAGTAGTCTAAGAGAAACTTCTGCGAGTCCCTTACAGTACCAGATACTCCAGAGTAACAAATCCGAGGCTGCCACCTAACCAGAACCCCCATCAACTTCGAACCAACCAAGGCCATAGACGAAGGGGTTAACATATATTGTATACACATATATTTATTCAGCTCGGGGAATATATATTAAATAAATATACAATCAAAAATAATACAGCTAGTACAGAAGAAATCTATATACAATACACGTTTAATACGAGGGCCACTCAATATATTTTGCCCCACCTTCTTTTTTCTTTCCAAGATTCCTTGGAAGTTCCAGAAATTTTGTACACAAGTAGTTACATACCTTTTTTACAAGTTTTTATTTTTCCACATAGTCTCCATCCTTTTCTACGGCTTTCCTCTACCTCGAAACAAGGGCCTTTATTCATTGCTGATAAAAGTCCGCTGACTTCTACTGGAGCCACCTCTTAACCTCCTCAACAACCTCATCGTCACTCTGAAACTTTCTTCCACGAATAGCATCCTTCATTGGCCCAAACAAATGGGAGTCTGAAGGTGCCAGATCGGGGTTGTATGGAGGGTGGGGTAACACAGTCAAGCGCATTTTAGTGATGGTCTCTATTGTTTGCAAACTGTTGTGTGGTCTTGCGTTATCGTGAAAAAGAAGTACATCTTCCAATTTTCTCTCTGATCGAACTCGCTTTATACGTCTCTGGAGTCTCTGTAGGGTAGCAATATATGCCTCTGAGTTGATTGTTTGTCCTTTTTTCATAATATCCACCAGAATCACCCCTTTCATGTCCCAGAAGATGGTGGCCATAACCTTTCCTGCAGAGAGAGCCATTTTGAACTTTTTCTTGCGTGGGGAGTCTGCGTGATGCCACTCCATGGATTGGCGTTTTGTTTCAGGTTCAAAGTGGTGTACCCAAGTCTCATCCCCAGTCATAATTCGTGAAAGAAAGTCCTCCCTTCTGTCTCGTATCGAAACAACGACTCAGAAGCATTTCTTTTCTTCGGGCTTTGTGATCTTCAGTCAGTTCGCGAGGAACAAACCGTGAGCACATTTTTGAGTATACCAGTTGCTGAATTATCGTATTAACACTTCCTTCACTAATTCCTAGTTCCAATGATAGCTCCTTGTATATGACGCGCCGATTTGATCGAATGATGCTGTTAGCACGTTGCACAGTATGGGATGTCACAGCCGATGACGGGCGACCGCTGCGTGGCTCATCATCGTGGCTGGCTCTCATTCTCTCCGACGATCTCATACGTTTAGGCCAGCGTCCAACTGTGCTTCGATCAACAACAGCATCTCTGTAAACGTTTTGTAGACGTTTGTGAATATTTCCAACTGTTTCCTTCTCTGCGGTTAATAACTCGATAAGAGCTCTCTGTTTACAACGCTCATCACCGTCAGACGCCAATTTCGAAACTGAGTTAACCATCGGTTTTATACAAGGGCGTTTAAAAGCGGTTTTATACAAGGAGGGGAGGTTCAAAGTGGAAAAATCCAGTTATGTGAAGTGCAAAAAGTTCAAACTTATGGCCCAAAAGACATTTCAGCCCCATGGCCTATTATTTAGCTAAGAAAAAAGGGTGGGCCAAAATATATTGAGTGCCCCTATTATATATACATGCATCAAAAATAATACAGATACTGCAGAAGAATTCTATATACAATACAGGATTAATGTGCATATATATATATATATATATATATCTATATATATATATACACACACATCAAAATACACTAAGTTTTTTCACGCTTAAATAAAATACTAAACTCACACGTAATCGAGTCCACAGTTACATTCTCATTGCTTTGTCCGACAAAATAAATACGCTTTAACATTAATTCACCACTCAAAGTATGTGGATATCTATATTCAATATAAAGGGCTTTCAAATCGTTTAACACTATTTTTGTACCCACTTTACAATTGGGAGTCAAACCATCACGCTCTTTAAACGCAGATAGAATACAATCAAAAGCACGCACAGAGATGGCATCGTTTGCCAGAACATCATCATTAAATTCAAGTTTATAAACTCTCCTTTCCAAACGGGGGTTTATTCTTTCCGAGCTGACCTTTTCAACCATAAAATCTTCTTCACAACTCATATCGACAATTGAAGTATGCTTCTAAATCGTGCCGACAACTGCGCTTTATATGAAGAAATAGTTATTCAGGGTGAACAGTGAAGGTGAGGTCAGGCCTGTACTGCTAAAGTCCTTTGTACCAAAGTGCGTGATATTTCGAAGAGTCTGTGCCTTCTAAATACGCATCCAGTTCCAAACCATTCTCGCCTTGTTCCTCCCTACACTTGGTAAAATCATCAAGCAGGGCGGTGTACGCGTATTCAAGCACCGTGTCAAAATAACGTATATCAGCAACACGTGCGTCTAATATAGGTTTTAGTTTGTAGAAACCGACGACCTCAAACATTCTCTCGAGAATAAAACGGTTTCGCGTGGGGATAAGGGCGGTATTGTCAGCAGCATTCTTCCACATCGTGATACATGGTTTGTATCACGATTTATGCACAACGTACAAATAATGTCGTATGAGGGTGCATCACTAATCTGTTCTCTTTTTGTACCTACACCTACAGATATTTTATAACTGTCCTCGTCCCACTTCTCGACCACCACGAAGATTCTGTTCATCTCCTCAACACTTAAATCAGTAACATGCCGTTTACCAGAGTTTGGCTGTCTACATATCGTTTCAAGTACATAATTAATAGCACCAGTATTACCCATGAACACACGCACTGACTTCGACACGGACACATCGTATACTGCATTGAAGATACTGCTCAACAGAGGCTCCATCTTTTATTAGTCTTCTATTGTGAGGAGAGCACGTCCAGTTGGGTCAAGCTCTGAGGTGATTATGAGCTGCCGGTCCGCTGTTTGGTCGGCGGGAGGTGTGGGGGAATACCAAGCGTTAATGTTGCGTGTACGGGTATGTTCCAACATGAAAGAACCTAGGCGCGCTGGTGAATCATACAAATATTTGTAACCCATTACAGTATACCGGTCAGGTGTTTAGAAAATTTTTCCATCTGCGATACATGAAGTAATATCAGCTTTAATGTTTTATCACACACACTTCCCAGAATGCGCACCATACATCTTCGTTCAGGAGTATTCAACATTTGTATTTTCTCGAACTATGCACATTTATTAACACTCAGGCGAACTACTTGAAAGAAACATGTATCTATACTTATCCTTTTTTTTTAACAAACGATACTCATCACAAACTCTATTAAAAACTTGTACAAACCTTTAGCTACAATTTCACTGCGAACCTCATGATATATATGGATGTAATGGTAGAAATATTTTAAACTCTTCATAATCACAAGATTTACATTCTCCATCACAGTGTACGCGTACTCGGTATGAAGTAACATGACATAATACCTCTTGTCACACCAATCATCAACAAGGTTCATAACCCACACCCGCTGTTGCTCTTCTGCACGTGTTGATTCTTTCACTTCACGATGTAGGTGTTCCTTTACAAAGTTTAATTCTACAACATAGTCCATTACAGCTTTTGAGCCACGAAAGCCCGCAACGCTCTCACCAGAATATCCATAGAGTATTTGGACGTCTTGCTCCTCACGCTTCACACGATTCAATGTGGCCTTAAAAGCTTCAAAGGAGGGATGACTAGGGATTTTTTGATTGTTCACCACATCTGTAGACTTTATCGAGTACCACTTCATGAAGGTCGAGCAGGTAATATCAGAGGTTTCCATCACTATTTTCCGGCTACGCGAGAATTTTTCAACAGGTAAAATACACGTCTGAGAACCAGGGCTTGCTGAGGTCAACTGAGCACGCAGGGCGGAGATATGTCCCGATTAGTAGCAGGAGTCACGTGACCCTTTTGATTGGCCTGCCCCATACAGTGGGCGGTGCTTAGATTTTTTCTTGTACACACACACACACACACACCAAAGGAGACGATGAAACGTTAGCTGAAATATAATTTATTTTAAATAGAAAAATAAACAAACTGTAAATTATCTTCAACAAGTAAATAGCCT
>JAJOZX010002599.1:192500-277500 GCA_023014485.1 Bathynomus jamesi
ACCACGAAGGAAAAAAGAAACACAAAGGGGTGCTCAAGCGCTTTCGTTTAATGACATCTTCAGGAACACTGGAGTGAAAGGACAGATCAAGGCAATATATAGGTTACAAAAATAAACATACATACATACATATTCATATATATATATACATATATATATATATATATATATACATATACATATATATAGTAAGCATAGAAAAAATTGTGGGAGGAGCAAACATTTATATGGGAGATTGACACCTTTAGCACTTCAGCCGACATTCAATATAAATTCAAATGGCTTGTTTATGAAACAGGTCACAAAAGAATAAAGAAATAAAAATAAATATAAATATAAATTGAGAAAAAATTAATTACAAAATAGTGCCTTAGTGATATATATGTCACAGCCTAAATAATCATAAAGAAATAAACAGGCAAATAAAAAAACCACAAATATATACACATACATATATATATATATATATATATATATATATATATATATATATATATATAAAAAGACACTTTTAGCACTTTGGCCGACCTTCAATATAAATTCAAATGGCTTGTTTATGGAACAGGTCACAAAAGAATAAAGAAATAAAAATAAATATAAATATTGTAAGTGGAGTCTACAAATTCAAGCTCAAAAGGGAAGTTTTACAATCAATTTAATAGATGATGCCAAATTGATATATATGTCACAAAGAAATAAAGAAATAAACCAAAAAAAAAAAATTAATTATTAAAAAAATAATAATAAAAAATAATAATAATAAATTGAAAGATAAATTTTAAGAGAGGCACACCAATTTATAAGGGAAAAATTACCACATATGCATATTATAGTCACAAACGAATAAAAAAGTACAAGTAAATATAAATTGGAAAACAAAATGATGCCTAGATGATATATAAAGAACAATAAAATATATATACAACATATATACGGTATATATACGAAATATAAACGCAATATATACAGAATATATATTATATATATGCATAAGGGAAAAAAATTACCAATTTGTTTTTATAATTATTGTCTGAAAAAAACGGTAGGTCGCAAAAGAATAAAGAAATAAAAATAAATATAAATTGAAAAAATTACAAATAATACACGTACACATGTATACCCGCATAACCAAATATATATACATATACACACATATATACAAACACACACACACACACACATATATATACAGTATATACACATACAAGCTTGACCTTCGCGAAATGAGAAATCATCGCGCAGAACCTTTGTGAGGTTGTAAGGTAAGGTAAGGTACATACACATATATATATATATATATATACATTTAACTGCATACATACATACATACATACATACATATACACACATACATACATACATATACACACATATACATACAAACACATTTAACTGCAATGACCACACACATACTCACATACACATACATACATACACATACACGCATACAGCAAAAAATTGAAAAATAAAATTGTAAGAGAAACAAAAGACAAAAACAAATTTTTTTACCAAAGATTTAACAACCTGCCCTTTTTGTTTAAATCCATTCTGAAGGAATTCAGAGCAACGGGATCGAGTTGAAACAGACCTTTACTCATGTTAAGGTTATTTGTAAGTTGAATTATAGCCGACTCAAGAATATTTCTATTAACAATGTTGCTAGAGTGAAACAAAACTGAAACATTATTCCAATCAATACAATGGGATAACTCTGACAAATGGACAAAAAGGGCACTGGACAACTGTCCCGTTCTAACGGAATATTGATGCTGTTTTACACGCGTTTGCAAATCCTTTCCCGTCTGACCTATGTAAAAGGAATCACATTGCTTACACCCAATTGTATAGATAATGCCTAAATTATTGGTAGGGCTATTTTTTACTATGATGTTTTTCACAATATTGTTATATGAAAAAACTACACTGATATCCAAAAGTTTAAGTACATTAGCAATGCCTAAGAAGCCCGGGAAAAACGGAAGTACTAAAATATTCTTTGACAAGGTGCGAGTGTTATTATTCACACGATAGAAGGTTCGTTTAGCCTTATTAAGACAAGATTCCATGAACGCAGATGGGTAACACAACTCACTTCCAATACCGTTGATATTTTCCAATTCGGCATCGATGTATTCCGGACTGGCGATCCTAAGAGCGCGGAGAAACATTGAGGAAAATATGGCCTTTTTAATAGGGGTGTCATGTCCAGAGTAAAAGTGTACGTAGGACAAATTGTTTGTTTTTTTCCGATAGATACTAAACTTAAAACCCGGGCTATCCCTATGAACACGCACATCCAAAAACGGGATTGAGTTGTCTTGTTCCACTTCTAAAGTAAATTTAATGGAGGGGACTTGGTCATTTAACTGAAGGAGGAAGTCATCCAGGTCACGATTCATGGGCCAGATACACAAAATATCGTCGACGTACCGCAACCAAGGGATGCCAACCCCCAGGATTCTCGGAATGTAAGTAATTTCAAAAAACTCCATATAAATATTGGAGAAGGGGCGACAAAGGGTTGCCCATGGCCATCCCAAAAACTTGTTGATAATGCTCGCCATTGAAAGTGAATTTACAATCCTTGATACAAAGCTTAATAAGCTCCAAAACAGTGTGTGCAGATAATGGTAAATCATAATTATGTAATTCTCTGGCGAGAAAGTCAAGCATATCATCAATCGGCACTTTTGTGAACAATGAACAAACGTCGAAACTGATCAATCTATCGTTGGTATTAATGCGAACATTATTCAATTTTTCAGTGAGATCCATGGAATTTTTTACGTGTGAATCAGAGACAGTTCCAAGAATGGGGGACAAAACATTAACAAGCCATTTGGAGAGTTTATAGGTAATAGAGCCCACCGAGCTAATAATAGGGCGCATAGGGTTACCCGGTTTGTGGGTTTTAATAAGACCATAAAGATAAGGCAGAGCAGGTGAAGTGGACAAAAAAAGGGGAATTAAATCCTTATGATCTTTGAGAATGCGTTTCAAGCCACTATTGAATGATTTGATGACATCATCCTGTGGGTTCTTCCTAAGTTTCACGTATGTGGCGGGGTCCTGAAGCAGCTCATTCATCTTTCCAATGTTTTTTTTCCTCCAATTTGTATCCACTTTCCATAATGACTAAGGTGTTAGCCTTGTCTGCTTTAGTAATATGGAGCTCACTATCTTTTTTTAATTGTGAAAGGCTATTGCGGAAACGTTTAGGAAAGTTATCTTCGTAAGAAATATTCGCAGCACCATAGACCAGGCCTTTAACTATGTTAACCAAAAACTGAGGAAGGTTACACTGTTTTTCAAAACGAGCAAGACTATGACAAATTTGTAAAGCAGTAGGTTTTTTAACAATATCAAAGGACATACAAATCCAAGGGCACTTTTTTGCATCGTCACTAATGTTTTTCGAAGAAAGGTTCAAAACACACTTTGAGCTTGCTTTTTTACTCCACTGACTATTTCGAATGAGACTTTTAATTTTGCGATCCAAAATGTTTCGAAGTGAAGAAGTTCTCCGACGCAACTCGTTGTAAATTTCATCAAACAAAGGTTGGATCCACGGTTGGGAATAACAGTCAAAACATTACGTTTGGCAATGCCTAAATTTTTGAAGGTGGACCACTCATTTTGTCTGGTGACTTCAATATGTTTCTTTAAAATTACTCTGCTAAGTTGTTGAACGGATGGTCGTCCATTTCTCTGAGGCGAATCGGAAGGAGGGGACTTGGGAAGGACCTGCTCCTCCAGACAATTAGTAAGAAACTTCGTCGGATCCGAATTGCATGCCCTTCATTAATGTAGAAGCAAACACCGACACAAACGGGACAATATAGAGGGAACAGCAAGGCGAAGGAACGCGTGGTGTTCATTATATGAAAAATTATTTCACGAAAGTGACACGTGAAAGTATTTATGATGAATAAAACCACGAAGGAAAAAAGAAACACAAAGGTGCTCAAGCGCTTTCGTCTAATGACATCCTCAGGAACACTGGAGTGAAAGGACAGATCAAGGCAATATATAGGTTACAAAAATAAACATACATACATCATATTCATTATATATATACATATATATATAATATATATATATTACATATATCTATATAGTAAGCCATAGAAAAAATTGTGGGAGGAGCAAACATTTATATGGGATTGACACTTTAGCACTTCAGCCGACATTCAATATAAATTCAAATGGCTTGTTTATGAAACAGGTCACAAAAGAATAAAGAAATAAAATAAATATAATATAAATTGAGAAAATTATATTACAAAATAGTGCCTTATGTATGTATGTCACAGCCTAAATAATCATAAAGAAATAAACAGGCAAATAAAAAAACACAAATATTATACATACATACATATATATATATATATATATATATATATAAAAAGACACTTTTAGCACTTTGGCCGACCTTCAATATAAATTCAAATGGCTTGTTTATGGAACAGGTCACAAAAGAATAAAGAAATAAAAATAAATATAAATATTGTAAGTGGAGTCTACAAATTCAAGCTCAAAAGGGAAGTTTTACAATCAATTTAATAGATGATGCCAAATTGATATATATGTCACAAAGAAATAAAGAAATAAACCAAAAAAAAAAAATTAATTATTAAAAAAATAAATAAAAAATAATAATAATAAATTGAAAGATAAATTTTAAGAGAGGCACACCAATTTATAAGGGAAAAATTACCACATATGCATATTATAGTCACAAACGAATAAAAAAGTACAAGTAAATATAAATTGGAAAACAAAATGATGCCTAGATGATATATAAAGAACAATAAAATATATATACAACATATATACGGTATATATACGAAATATAAACGCAATATATACAGAATATATATATATATATATATGCATAAGGGAAAAAAATTACCAAATTTGTTTTTATAATTATTGTCTGAAAAAACGGTAGGTCGCAAAAGAATAAAGAAATAAAAATAAATATAAATTGAAAAAATTACAAATAATACACGTACACATGTATACCCGCATAACCAAATATATATACATATACACACATATATACAAACACACACACACACACATATATATATATACACATACAAGCTTGACCTTCGCGAAATGAGAAATCATCGCGCAGAACCTTTGTGAGGTTGTAAGGTAAGGTAAGGTACATACACATATATATATATATATATATATATACATTTAACTGCATACATACATACATACATACATACATATACACACATACATACATACATATACACACATATACATACAAACACATTTAACTGCAATGACCACACACATACTCACATACACATACATACATACACATACACGCATACAGCAAAAAATTGAAAAATAAAATTGTAAGAGAAACAAAAGACAAAAACAAATTTTTTACCAAAGATTTAACAACCTGCCCTTTTTGTTTAAATCCATTCTGAAGGAATTCAGAGCAACGGGATCGAGTTGAAACAGACCTTTACTCATGTTAAGGTTATTTGTAAGTTGAATTATAGCCGACTCAAGAATATTTCTATTAACAATGTTGCTAGAGTGAAACAAAACTGAAACATTATTCCAATCAATACAATGGGATAACTCTGACAAATGGACAAAAAGGGCACTGGACAACTGTCCCGTTCTAACGGAATATTGATGCTGTTTACACGCGTTTGCAAATCCTTTCCCGTCTGACCTATGTAAAAGGAATCACATTGCTTACACCAATTTTATAGATAATGCCTAAATTATTGGTAGGGCTATTTTTTACTATGATGTTTTTCACAATATTGTTATATGAAAAAACTACACTGATATCCAAAAGTTTAAGTACATTAGCAATGCCTAAGAAGCCCGGGAAAAATGGAAGTACTAAAATATTCTTTGACAAGGTGCGAGTGTTATTATTCACACGATAGAAGGTTCGTTTAGCCTTATTAAGACAAGATTCCATGAACGCAGATGGGTAACACAACTCACTTCCAATACCGTTGATATTTTCCAATTCGGCATCGATGTATTCCGGACTGGCGATCCTAAGAGCGCGGAGAAACATTGAGGAAAATATGGCCTTTTTAATAGGGGTGTCATGTCCAGAGTAAAAGTGTACGTAGGACAAATTTTTTTTTTTTCCGATAGATACTAAACTTAAAACCCGGGCTATCCCTATGAACACGCACATCCAAAAACGGGATTGAGTTGTCTTGTTCCACTTCTAAAGATAAAATTGGGTGTAAGCAATGTGATTCCTTTTACATAGGTCAGACGGGAAAGGATTTGCAAACGCGTGTAAAACAGCATCAATATTCCGTTAGAACGGGACAGTTGTCCAGTGCCCTTTTTGTCCATTTGTCAGAGTTATCCCATTGTATTGATTGGAATAATGTTTCAGTTTTGTTTCACTCTAGCAACATTGTTAATAGAAATATTCTTGAGTCGGCTATAATTCAACTTACAAATAACCTTAACATGAGTAAAGGTCTGTTTCAACTCGATCCCGTTGCTCTGAATTCCTTCAGAATGGATTTAAAGAAAAAGGGCAGGTTGTTAAATCTTTGGTAAAAAAATTTGTTTTTGTCTTTTGTTTCTCTTACAATTTTATTTTTCATTTTTTGCTGTATGCGTGTATGTGTATGTATGTATGTGTATGTGAGTATGTGTGTGGTCATTGCAGTTAAATGTGTTTGTATGTATATGTGTGTATATGTATGTATGTATGTGTGTATATGTATGTATGTATGTATGTATGTATGCAGTTAAATGTGTATATATAATATATATATGTGTATGTACCTTACCTTACCTTACAACCTCACAAAGGTTCTGCGCGATGATTTCTCATTTCGCGAAGGTCAAGCTTGTATGTGTATATATATATATGTGTGTGTGTGTGTGTGTGTTTGTATATATGTGTGTATATGTATATATATTTGGTTATGCGGGTATACATGTGTATGTGTATTATTTGTAATTTTTTCAATTTATATTTATTTTTATTTCTTTATTCTTTTGCGACCTACCGTTTTTTCAGACAATAATTATAAAAACAAATTTGGTAATTTTTTCCCTTATGCATATATATATATATATTCTGTATATATTGCGTTTATATTTCGTATATATACCGTATATTGTTGTATATATATTTTATTGTTCTTTATATATCATCTAGGCATCATTTTGTTTTCCAATTTATATTTACTTGTACTTTTTTATTCGTTTGTGACTATAATATGCATATGTGGTAATTTTTCCCTTATAAATTGGTGTGCCTCTCTTAAAATTTATCTTTCAATTTATTATTATTATTTTTATTATTATTTTTTTAATAATTAATTTTTTTTTTTGGTTTATTTCTTTATTTCTTTGTGACATATATATCAATTTGGCATCATCTATTAAATTGATTGTAAAACTTCCCTTTTGAGCTTGAATTTGTAGGCTCCACTTACAATATTTATATTTATTTTTATTTCTTTATTCTTTTGTGACCTGTTCCATAAACAAGCCATTTGAATTTATATTGAAGGTCGGCCAAAGTGCTAAAAGTGTTTTTATATATATATATATATATATATATATATATATATATATATATATGTATGTGTATATATTTGTGGTTTTTTTATTTGCCTGTTTATTTCTTTATGATTATTTAGGCTGTGACATATATATCACTAAGGCACTATTTTGTAATTAATTTTTTCTCAATTTATATTTATATTATTTTTATTTCTTTATTCTTTTGTGACCTGTTTCATAAACAAGCCATTTGAATTTATATTGAATGTCGGCTGAAGTGCTAAAGGTGTCAATCTCCCATATAAATGTTTGCTCCTCCCACAATTTTTTCTATGCTTACTATATATATGTATATGTATATATATATATATATATATATGTATATATATATTTGAATATGTATGTATGTATGTTTATTTTTGTAACCTATATATTGCCTTGATCTGTCCTTTCACTCCAGTGTTCCTGAGGATGTCATTAGACGAAAGCGCTTGAGCACCCCTTTGTGTTTCTTTTTTCCTTCGTGGTTTTATTCATCATATATATATATATATATATATATATATATATATGCCATGTACCGTCGCAATAAGCGAGATCTGTGGGTTAGAAGTGCCTATAATTATTTTATATCAGTGCAAAAAAAAATTTTGCACCTAAATTTTTATCCTCTAAACTCTCTCTCTCTCTCTCTCTCTCTCTATATATATATATATATATATATATATATATATATGTTTTGTAAAATTATTGTCACTCCTATGTGTACGATAATGCATTGAAGCCACTATTACGTAAAAAAAATGTGTTGTATACAGTAGACGGAATTATATGCTAATTTATAAAAATATTTAAACTCACCCTTGGTTTTATTATTTAATAAAATGTTGAAAATATTTGGTTTATTCTTACCCCGACTCGCACAAACCTACGAGAAAAAAGATTAAAAGACTTACATCGTTCCTCCAGCAATCTTGAATTCCCCGGAAATATTTTCGCGTAGCGCCACGTAGTCGTCCCTAAAAAGAAAAAATATTACTCTAAGCGTCTATCTTCATATAATGCAATCGGGGCGTCCCTAAGAATAAAAAATATATACGTTTAGTTAGAAATATTATTATTAGAGTTTTAAGGATGTTTATTATTATTATCTCACAGAATAGAGAGAGAGATTTTAAAAATAAAAACTTCTTACCAGGTAAGGTCGATGGTTGGAGTTTCTAGACCCAACGTGCCCTCGTACACTAATACTCTCCGATATAGATCTACATCAGGGCTTTTAAAAAAATAGAAGATGTAATAAATATCTTACATCAAATTTTGCGTC
The DNA here is from genome assembly GCA_023014485.1 of Bathynomus jamesi. Lineage (NCBI taxonomy): Eukaryota > Metazoa > Arthropoda > Malacostraca > Isopoda > Cirolanidae > Bathynomus > Bathynomus jamesi. The sequence goes on from JAJOZX010002599.1 coordinate 201,361, forward strand.
CCTAAAAACCATATATATATATATATTAGGGGGGTTCGAAATTTTGTATTCTTATTCTACACACTGCTCGGAGTTTCCTTTGGGCCCCTGAACAACATACTGTAATTACACCGCTATGCGCCCCCCCCTACCCGTTGCCTATGCCCCCCCTTTTTTTAAATTGAAATGAAATTGAAACCAATTCTTTGAATAAAAAAACCTGATAAATGACAAAGATTAAAGTAAATAATGATATAAGTAAAGTTAAAGTAAGTTTTATATATATATATATATATATATATATATATATATATATATATAATAAGATCTTTCTCCGTATATTACCTAAAGAATCAATTGAAGCATACTAAAATCAAAATATTCACCTTAAGAAATTTAAAATCGTAAATTACTGACACCACTGGCCTTTCCATTGGAACACAGGTAGCTTTTTTTTCGACTCCAGTACATTCAAAATAAATTTATGTCTGTTTTCGTAACCAATTCTATCTTGTGATGCTTCTGTTACCACATTTACAGCATGTTCTACTCCCTGGCTGTGACAGGGAAAAGGAATAAGCTGAAGTGGTTCATTTCGAACTTTAAGATCATCATTTGTCAAATTCTGTAAAATAGGTGGAGGGGTGATGGTTTCGTTGTCCCAGTCGGTCATGTTAGGATAATCGTCTGCTTCAAAGTTCAGTGTTTTTGGCAGCTCAAAATTTCTCGAATTGGTGCTCCTAGTTCTTGTTCGAATGATGTGTTGAAGAGTCAGCTCTCTGACCTCTCTTCTTGTGTCTGTTATCATTGAGAGTAAGATATTCTCTGGGTGGGCAAAATAGGCGTTATTTCTGAGAACACGCTCCATAATCATCCGATGCTTTTTATCTAAGCCTTTAAGCAAGTGCATGATATACCAAAAATTAGATGCTCCCTCATTTGCCTTTGGATGAGACTTTATCCAAAACCAGCCTGGAGCGTAAACCAGCATTATAATTTTTACTAGGTCTTGGATGTTTTTGTCTGGATTCCGTGTAGAGACACATAAGCGCAGGATCCTGTTTGCTCGTGTTAGCCATCTTGCATGATGGAGGGCACCTGGGGATCCGGTGGCTAACGCTTGTGGGATGCGTCCAGATTGTATGCTAATGCACATTTCATATATATATTTTTGGTCACTGATGACACTTTTAACAATATCGGCCGAAACTTCTTTAATGTTGCCCTCTACAGGGGTATAATCAACTATATCCAACTATATCCCGAAGTTTTTCCATCAATTGCTTCAAATACGTGCCAGAAGGGCAGTTCGTTTGCATGCAAAAGGCAAATCAGCCATTGTACCGGCCTGTCCAGATATAATTCAATCAATTTTATCACTCCGCCAATCCTGCCAGTGTTCACTGTGGTGCCATCGCACAGCAAAGCTTTGAGGGATTTTTTGCTATTAGAATCAACTATAAAAGTTATTATTTCATCTGCAATACAACAAGCAGTTCCGTTATCTGGAGCTATATGATCCATGTAAATATCACCAGGTTCTTTGACTATTACATAATGTTCTTCGTACTCCATTCCCTTCTTTGTCTTAGTTTGATCTTTTCTACCATCAAATCCGATGCCTTCAATCTGTGTGTTCTCTGATTTCACTTTGATTATGTTCTTTTTACCCACACGTATTCTTTCTCTTTCCACTTTTTTCCTATCCAACATATTGGTTTCGTCTAATATTCCCATATCCTTCAAAGCTGCATTCACTATAGCTGCAATAGCTCTGTAACTTACACGGTATCTATCTGCTGTTATTGTTAAGTTATCATAAAGAATTCTGTTCTAATGGTTTTCTCTCAGTTCAAAATCCGGAACAAAGTCAATATCGTCGCTGTCATCATCAATTTCCATGCTCTCATCTTCCATAATATGTAAAGGGTCCACTTTGCTGGTTGAGGCGACATTCATATCTAGGCTTATCTTGGCTCTTCTTTCTAATCCTTTAACTCTATCGTGAGTCCTTTTTCTTGCGGAAGTCGTTAATCTGTCGATTGGTCCGAGTTGGTTTTTTCTTTGTTTCTGCCCGACAAAAGACTCCCACTCAATCATTGGAACTCTAATATCACATCTGCAATCCGTTCGACTGATTTTTTTATCGTAACAAGTACAAGTGCAAATATCAAACATTTCATCGAATGTCTCCACCTTCTGCTGAAAACTGTTGTTTCTTTGTTTTAATGGTACTTTATTTAGCTTTGCTGCAGATTCTATCAATCGTTCAACTTTTATAGCTATTCCTTCAAATCCTATATGTGGAAAGGAAAACTTCTCCCAAATGGCTTCCACATCTTTAGTGACAATTCTGTCACATTCTTTTGCTGTCCTAGAACCTTTCGAAATCAGTTCTTCTCGTTTTCTTACCAATAAATAATGCCTAATTACGTTAGCCTTTGAAGGAGTCATTGAAGGTGGAAATTCTGCAGGGTGACCAAATGTTGAATTGTGCGTTTTGCTTCTTGTCGCCATGATTTCACTTATTTAGGCCTAGTAGCATTAATAACAAGAAACTAATTGTTAAATTCTAGCAATTGAATCATTCAATCTGAATTTAATATAACTCATTCGGAATTAAATCATAACTCATTCAATCATAAACAATCTGAAAATAACAATCTGAAACTAAACAAAAAACGTGACAATAATTTATATAATTCATCTAATCTATCTAAATTAATCTACACTATGTAATCTATTCAATCTATCAAAAACTCTATCTAAATAATCTATCCAAATTAATCTAATCTACTTAATAAGACTTAATATAATGCATGATTGTCACATTTGGGGTTTAAATCTGTGGAGAGAATAAAATGGGGGGGATGCTATGGAAGGGGTAAGGGGGGTCGCATATACTAACTTTTTTTTACAAGATGTTGAGATCATCATTTCCAACTACGTGCATACTGTCGAATTGAAGAAACTCGATTTTTGATATGTTTCGACCCCCCTAATATATATACATAAAGTTGTGACGCATACGCTAAATGAAATTCATAACTGTCTCCCATTCAATTTATAAAATGTAACAGCAATACCTTTTTAAATACAGAACAAAACCTTGGCTTTATTAATTAATAAATGAAGTACCCGGGTTATTCAGCATAAGGATGTTTATTATTATCTCGCAGAATAGAGAGAGATTTTAAAAATAAAAGCAACTTCTTACCCAGTAAGGTCCCAAAAGTCACCTAGGGCTTTGAAATATTAATAACTTTTTTACTAATAATTTTTTTAGATTTTTCTTTTCAGATATTTAATTACTAATTTTGGAAATTCACCCATGGAAAAATTCACAACAGAACAAAGAACTAAAATCGTGGAATTTTATTTTGAATTTAGGGGATCAAGTGTTCTCACCCAAAGAGCATATCGCCGACATTTCAATGTCTGAAAGGCGCCTTCGGATTTCATGATTCGTCGGTTGATTCAACGTTTTCAGCAATATGGCTCCGTCAGTGACTTGCCACGAACTGGAAGACCACGTTCAGCCCGTACGCAGGAAAATCGTGAACGTGTGCGAGAGAATATTCAAGAAGAACCAGAAACATCGATCCGCAGACGTTCTGGCCAGTTGGGGATGTCTCGGACGTCACTGCATCGCGTTATGAGAAATGATTTGCACCTGTACCCATACAAAGTGCAATTTGTGCAAAATTTGAAACCGACTGATTATGATCAAAGCTTAAATTACTCAGTCCACATTCAGCGGCTGGCCAATGAAGAAAACGAATTTGTTCATCAATTGATTATGAGCGATGAAGCACATTTCAATCTGAACGGTCTTGTGAACAAGCAGAACTGTAGGTTCTGGGGATTAGAGAATCCTAGGGTTATTCACCAACGCCAGTTGCATCCCCTCAAGTGCACTGTGTGGTGTGGTGTAACGTCTCAAAGGATCATCGGGCCTTACTTTTTTTAAAATGAGGATGGCAATGCAACGACGGTCACTAGCGTACGATATCAAGCCATGATCGAGAATTTAGTGCGCCCTGCGGTGCAGGACAGGCCTGAGATGTGGTTTCAGCAAGATGGAGCAACTCCCCACACGGCCCGAGTCACGATGGAGCTCCTAAGGCAAATTTTCGGTCACCGAATAATTTCGCGTAATTCAGCCGTTCCTTGGCCACCACGCTCGCCTGATTTGACGGCTCCCGATTATTTTCTTTGGGGTTACCTGAAGGAGCGTGTGTACGTGAATAAGTCCCAGACAATTCAGCAGCTCAAAGACAGCATCTGTCCAGAAATTCGAGCGCTGCAGCCAGAGTTATTGGCAGCCGTCATGGAAAATGCTGTCGAAAGAGCCCGTCTTTGCGAAGCCGAAAATGGAGGACATCTAAGTAGCATCGTTTTTCATAAATAATTAAAATTCTTCTTCATTTTCTAAATTTTCTTTTGATAAATAAATAATTATAAAAAAATTATTAGTAAAAAGTTATTAATATTTCAAAGCCCTAGGTGACTTTTGGGACACCCGTTACACTCCAAAGTAGTGCGGCGTCAGGGTTAAAATGTTGAAAATAAAAACTAATGCGCTATTCATTTCAAAAGAGGTTTTATGTAAGAGAAAAGTTGCACGATATTTTCTAATATTTTAACCGACTGTTTTGAGATACTTATGTTTAGTGTTGATATTGAAGCATAAATGTTGTAATTATTAGTTAATTCAAAAAATTTACAAATTCCATGGTTAAATGACACTTTATCTAAGATGTTCGACGTCTTCCAGAACGTTGTTTTTGTAAGTTTTGCACAGTGCCGTCGGTTTCAAACTTATCTCGTTTACGTGCAAAAATATTAGAAAATATCGCACATGAAGTCTCGAAAATAATAATTATAATTTAAACATCTGTAACTTTTTTGTTTTTCAATTTTTAATAAAATAATTACATATTTAGATTCAGGAGAAAATTCTTTATTAAAAAACATATAAAAAGTAATATATTTATTATCCTCATAGCTGGTATTATCGAACAAAGTGGGTATACATTTCTTTGGGACACGCTGTATATATAGAGTATATATATATATATATATATATATATATATATATATATATATATATATATTTCGCCAATATATATAGATGAAAATGCTACTTTCACTGTATCACCACATAGATACAACTCGGGAGTTGTATATTCGCTTAGACACGCGTGTATGCAAGAGTCGGACCTTTCAGATATAAACAATAATAGATTAAAATTATGCACGAAAACTGCACAAAGAAAAACACACTTCTACATAAATGATGACAGAGGAGAGATAGATTCCATGTATTTCACTCAGAGCACTATTGAATAAGTTTATTTGCGTAGAGCGCAATGTATCCACGTAGAATAACTTACAACGGTATTCGGGAATTCATCGGACAACATTTCTTGCTTATAAATTTGTTCGGATTAACTGAGCACCACTTAGAGTAGGGCATGATGAAGAAAAGACTTCCCACCCTCCTCACACTTTCAGAAAGCAGAACACTGATTGGCTGAACGTGTTTTGGTGGGCGGATTGTGAACGACGTTTAGTGGGAGGTCCTTAAGTTTTTGCCAACCCATTAGAAAGATAGAGAGAGAAGGTTTATAATTAATTTAATAGAAGTAATGAATAGCTAAGCATATATATATTATAACCTTTCTCTATCAGAATTTTAATTATGATTATACGAGGGCCAATCAATATATTTTGCCCCACCTTTTTTTTTTCCAAGTTTCCTTGTAAGTTCCAGAAATTTTGTACACTACTAGTCACATTCCTTTTTTACAAGTTTTTATTTTTCCACATAGTCTCCATGCTTTTCCACTTTTTCTACGACTTTTCTCCACCTCGAAACAAGGGCCTTTATTCCTTGATGGTAAAAGTCCGCTGGCTTCCACTGGAGCCACCTCTTAACCTCCTCAACAACCTCATCGTCACTCTGAAACTTTCTTCCACGAATAGCATCCTTCATTGGCCCAAACAAATGGAAGTCTGAAGGTGACAGATACGGGATGTATGGAAGATGGGGCAACACAGTCAAGCGCATTTTCGTGATGTCTTCTCTAGTTTTCAAACTGTTGTGTGGTCTTGCGTTATCATGCGAAAGAAGGACGTCTTCCAGTTTTCTCTCTGATCGAACTCGCTTTATACGTCTCTGGAGTCTCTGTAGGGTAGCAATATATGCCTCTGAGTTGATTGTTTGTCCTTTCTTCATAATGTCCACCAGAATCACCCCTTTCATGTCCCAGAAGATGGTGGCTATAACCTTTCCTGCAGAGAGAGCCATTTTGAACTTTTTCTTGCGTGGGGAGTCTGCGTGATGCCACTCCATGGATTGGCGTTTTGTTTCAGGTTCAAAGTGGTTTACCCAAGTCTCACCCCCAGTCACAATTCGTGAAAGGAAGTCCTCCCCTTCTGTCTCGTATCGAACCAACGACTCAGAAGCAATTTCTTTCCTTTGGGCTTTGTGATCTTCAGTCATTTCGCGAGGAACAAACCGTGAACACCCTTTTGAGTAACCCAGTTGCTGAATTATCGTATTAACACTTCCTTCACTAATTCCTAGTTCCAGTGATAACTCCTTGTATGTGACGCGCCGATTTGATCGAATGATGCTGTTAGCACGTTGCACAGTGTGAGATGTCGCAGCCGATGCCGAACGACCGCTACGTGGATCATCATCGAGGCTGGCTCTTCCTCCTCCGATGATGTAGTACGTTTAGACCAGCGTCCAACTGTGCTTCGATCAACAACAGAATCTCCGTAAACCTTTTGTAGACGTTTTTTAATATTTCCAACTGTTTCCTTCTCTGCGGTTAAGAACTCAATAACAGCTCTCTGTTTACGACGCACATCACTGTCAGACGCCATTTTCGAAACTGCGTTAACCATCGGTTTTATACAAGGGCGTTTTAAAGCGGTTTTATACAAGGAGGGGAGGTTCAAAATGGAAAAATCCGGTTATGTGAAGCGCAGAAAGTTCAAACTTACGACACAAAAAGACATTTCAGCCCTATGGCCAATTATTTAGCTAAGAAAAAAGGATGGGCCAAAATATATTGAGTGCCCCTAGTATATATGCTAATATCTATCATGCAGGCTACGGTTTGTCATTAAGCTTTTCATATTTTAGTGTCAGAGATAGTATTCAGAGCGGTAAAGAGGGAGAGAGAGAGAAACAGAGAGAGAGACAGAGGCAGAGAGAGAGAAAAAGCGAGAGTGAGTGAGAGAGACGTGGAGTCTATTATTTTAAATGTCATGGAGAGAAAGAGAAAGAGAAGGTTTATAATTTAATAGATGTGCGTAGAAAATGTATTGTGCGTGTATATATACAGTGTATATATATACCGGGTGTCCGAGAATTATCTGTACAATTTTTGGCTGTTATTAAAAGTCAACCATGAAGTGTAGAAATTCCAGTGTTGTCCCATTTTACAGAGAATCTCATTAAGTTTTTTCTGATACCAAGTTTTGACAAGTTTTTTAGAAATGTACGCGGGTGACAGACATTGATGATTTAAAAGCAAGAATCACAGCTGCTATTGAGCGAATTGATGTGGATATGCTGCAGCGTACATGGCAACATTTGGAGTATCGATTGGATGTTTTGCGAATCACTAATGGTGCACATATCGAATGTTTGTAACAACGTTACTTTAATAAAAGAAACTTTTGAAAACACAGATTCTAAATAATCTTGTTTAAGAATTTTACGTGTGTTATCAAGAATTTTATTAAAAGATGAAATTGTACAGATAATTTTCGGACACACTGGAATTTCTAAAAAACTTGTCAAAACTTGGTATCAGAAAAAACTTAGAGATTCTCTATAAAATGGGACAACACTGGAATTTATACACTTCATGGTTGACTTTTAATAACAGCCAAAAGCAAACAACCACAGGGAAAAGGAAACACGAAGTCCGAGCCCTTTCGTGAATATATCACGAAAGCGCTCGGACTTCGTGTTTCCTTTTCCCTGTGGTTGTTTGCTTATATATTATAATATATATATATATATATATATATTATTAAAATGTTAACCACTTAGAACATTTAAACATTTGTCTTTAAAATATCTATCACTATATTCATTTAAAAAAGATAGTTAATTCTATGAGACTATTCTATAATTTGCCGAAAAAACACTTGGAAAAAAGCTGGAATTTATTTTTCAAATATTAGTGCCAGAGATAGTGTTCAGAGATAGACGTGGAGTCTACTATTTTAAATGTCACGGTGAGAGAGAGAGAGAGAGAGAGAGAGAGAGAGAGAGAGAGAGAGAGAGAGAGAGAGAGTTTATAATTTAATATATTCGCTTAAAAAAAGATTGTTGTTTAAAATGTAGAATTCTTTTGATTTCGCCAAGTTTAGCTGAACTGTCGTTAAAACTTTCAATTCATATGAATATAAACAAATGCTTAATATATAATAGAGCTTGTATATTTTAAATAAAGCAGCATATATATATATAATATATATATATATATATATATATATATATATATATATATATATGTATAAAAATGTAAACCACTTAGAACATTTAAACGTTTCTATGTCTCTAAAATATCTATCACCATATTCGCTTAAAAAAAGAATTCTATAAGTGCAATATTATAACATGCATATTTCTATGGAGAAATATTATATTTCGCTTTCAACGGTCTACGCATTATAAACTGTTTTTAAAAATGTATTGTTTCCTATATTTTCGATTAAAATGTCAAAGAATATTTAAACGTTTCTATATCTTTAAAATATCTATCACTATATTCGTTTACTTTGAAATGAATGTTTACGTTGGACGCGTATTAGGTCTGAATATAATAATAATAATAATAATAATAATAATAATAATAATAATGGTCAGGTGTTTTATTTAGGGTCCCTGCCTAATTATGATAAAACGGTCTGAGATAGTAACCAGAACGTTAAAGGGTGGGACGTAAAATATTCCACTCGTGCCGTACGTATACATCACTATTTTACGCTAGAGTGCGAATTCGCTAAATATCAAAAGTGGGGGATTTAAAAGTATCGGATGTCACTGGGGAGAGAGATGTGAGGAATATTTCCCCAAAGCGCGCGCCGGACTATATGCAATATGCATGTTTTACACTACAGTGTGAAAACGGGGAGATATCAGAAATGTACAGTTAATGCAGCTAGTGTGTGTTTCTTTAAAAAGTATCGCTCGATTTAAATATAATTTTGACACTGCCTCGTTTGGTGTTAAATTAAGGTTGAGGAATATTCCACTCGTGTGTGTTTTTACATTAGAATGCTAAATCACAGAGCATTTAAAAGTAGAAGGATAAGACTCCAATTAAGTTTGGTGCTAAATTAGTGTACAGCTCTTCGTGTTTTCCTGTTCGCGTTTTTCCTGGTGCCTTATCAGTGTATCTCGCACTTTAGTGCTACAAGCATATATTTCAGCGTTCGTGTTACATGAGCGGTTTTAAGGGACTCGTCCAGCTTTGACAATCTCGAATTAAATTTAGTGTTAAATTAAGATGTACCCATGTTTCGAAAATGGGCTAGTTATCAGTTGTAGCAATAAACTTTTCTTTATTTTGGTGGAATGACCAAATCGAATAATTGGGGGAAAATATCGCATATTTAATTAATATATTGAATTGGGATGCAGTAGAAAATAAAAAGCGCGCATGGAAATAACTATTAATTCAAAAAATATTTGCTCATATATACAGTACACCCCGATTTGTGACTGTTGCATATATACTGTATAATTCTTTTGATTTGTGGGTGTTTTAATTGAAAGCTTCATCTCAATATATGTTAGTGTCAATGATGTATTCATCTGAATATAAAAAGGGCGCATGGAAATAACTTTATTAATTCCAAAAAATATTTATTTAATATATTTTCCCGATTTCTTGGAACGTTTCGGGGGATGATTGCAAGTGTGTCTTCAGGCATGAAATTATTCTTGAATACGGTGAAACTCAATTTTTCTCTACTGATCGTGTAAATTATTACTGTTTTAGGGTTTAATATAGTTCTTCTCTCTCTCTCTCTCTCTCTCTCTCTCTCTGTCTATATATATATATATATATAAACGATACATTGTGCGTGTGTGCTTTGCTATTTTTGCGCCAGAGCGATGTGCGTTTTAACTCTCCGATTTGGATGTAGATAAATAAATATATATATATATATACATTACGCCATCATTCCTGCCGCTGGCAGCTGGTGGCGCTGCCAGCTGGCTTCCTCTACATTTTATTACATTAATATATATATATATATATATGTATACACTACGCCAAGACGATTGGCTGATTACGCCTTCTAAGCCAACTGGCTGTGATACTAAAGCCGCCTAGGATGGCTGTCAAGAACCCCATTATGCGTCGAGACATGCCAGCGTGAACATCTTTTCTTCTCTCTCCCCTCTCTTTATTATCCTTGTTAGGTTAGGCTACCCCTTTGGGGGGACTACCCCTCTCCCCCCTTCATGCATACCCCCCTTGGGGATCTAATCTCCTCTTCCCCTGTTGCATACCCCCTTCCCACACCTTGGAGGGTCTAACCCCCCTCTCCCAACATTATTGATCAGCTTGCATTCAACTGACTTGCACTCTACATTTTTGCGGATACTTCTCTGTCAATGCAAAACGCAACTTAACATCCATGGATATGATGCACATACTATGGAATTCTGGAGATTTGCACATGATTGGTTATGAAAAATAGCTAATCATGTATTTCAGAATACTGTATTTGTTACACTAGAACCGTCACTCAATGGCTGAAAGAGGCCATTAAGTTCCTTCTCGAGCACCTAAAGAAGTTCTGACATAAAACATACGATTATTCTAAATTCATGGAATTTATAACTCCGTTTAAGTTTGTCATAAAATTTGTTTAGATTACCTTGTAAAAATAAAATTCCACTCGTATATTTAAACTCAAAACATTTAATCTCTTAATTAAAAATAAGTATGATAGTTTCAGAAAAAATTCGCCTATAAATATAAAAAATTTAAAAGCATAAAAAATCATTAATCGTTAATAATTGGGTTTTGTTTAAAATTTTATTTGTGGCACCAAAAGGAAAATATCAAAAGGAAAACAGAATATTACTAATTAGTAATATTTTGATACTTTTTAGAAATTTCATGTTTCTATTCGAACATATTACTGAAACTGTGCGTAATAACACAGGAAATTGCATATGAATTTATAATTTAATAATCTTTGTCAACGTTTGCAAAATGACAGATAATTGCTCTCCTTGAAGAAAGGCTAATTGCCTTAGTAAAGATTTGGTCATTAGATACATGAAATTCGAGAGAAATTAAGACATTCTAATGAGCTTTGCGGAGACTAAGAAGATTTCATAGGACTCTGACTCATTCGGAATTCGATCAAAGAGTTTTTAATCACATTAGAAAGTCTCTAACCATATTTGCACTGAGTAATCACATTATAAGGTCTCTAACCATATTTGCACTGACATATGGGACTGATTTAAAATATAATAAATTAAAAAATTATAATGTAATCTCAAATGATACGAACTTGAAAGAGTAAATTTAAATGTCAAAATTTAAAATTTATTCCTAAATTTATTTCTAAATAATATATATGAAACAGTGGAGTAAAAATAAATCTATAGACATAAGACTCAAACGAAATGTAGATCCGGAAGTTAATAATATGCAATTAATAATATGCAAAAATTAAATTCAGTTGAAATTGAAACCTTATGATTTGACAAAAGACTGAACTTTGAATAAACGAGCTTCAAACTAGAGTATTCGTGAAGTTGTACTGAAGTTATTACATTTTCTTCAAATAATAATATTCATTCATGAAGGACAAAAACTGACACAGCGCTCAGGTCAACTAATACGTACCATTAAGCTACCTCCTGAACTATTGTTACCAGCACCATCGAGAGTCGAAACTCCAACTTCAGTGCCTTCGCTTCGCTTTCAGGTAAAGCGTTACTCACTAAACTATGGGCGATGGCCATGTACTTGTATGTAAAAAGTGTCCAGTAACTAAACCAATTGTCACTGAAAAGTTAAGACTTCAAAGATTAAAATCATAAAGCTTTATTTCCTGAATAAAATTGTTTCTTCCAGTATTTCAATTTTCTTTTATGGTTTTACGAGAAAGTGGGTGGCGTAATTGGCTATTGATGTAATTTCACTCGAGATCATTTTAATTTTATAGATTATTGGGGTTTAAGGATGATACTAAAAGGGAGGGGCTCAGTTTACGTAATGGTTCGAGTTAGACTTAAAAAATTAAATTATATATAGTTAATCTTAAATAAAAATGCAAACTTATAAATTCATTGAATAGATCAGCGATTTTCAAACCGTAGTACTACAGTATATACGGGGCTCCAATAAACCTTAGCCCCCCCACCCATGGCCTAAACCATTAGAGGTACAGTAAAACTAAACATACCTTACAAAAGAGAATTTAATCCTGCATTTAATGAGAAACAATTAAAACTTGGTGTTCCAGCCATTGGCTTCCAAGACAGCTTGAATTCGCTTTGGGTAGCTTGCCAAAAGTGACGTGAATAGATCTTGATCGTTACGCAAATTTGCTAAAACAGTTTCAGTGTGTTGCGTCATTGTATCCTTCGAAAATCGATTTGCTGCAGGTTCTTGAAACAAGAGACATTCAACCTTGTCCTTTATAACTGATCCAATGTGTTCACAGACGTTCAGGTCAGGAGAATTTCTTGGCCATTCTTCATTTCCAAAGAAATCGATCTCATGGTTCCGCAACAACTGCTGAGTGGCTAATGCCTTAAAGCAGGGGGCCTTATCGTGCAGAAGTGTGACCTGATCGACATCCATAACATTGTTTGGGTTTCTTAGAAAAGGAATGACCTGCTGGGATAGAATAATATCACGAAAATACTGTCCATCCCAACTCTGACCATTTGGCTTCAGCACCCACATGAGCTTCTTTGCAGTGAACAAAACAAACACACCAACACAGTCTGGACTTTTTAATAATTCGCGATAATGTTCATTGTCATCGATTTCATCTGGTGTTGTGGCCCACACTCGATCATTTTGGTAGTTAGGCCGACGTGTTACGTAAACAAAAAATTCATCGGAGACAGCTAAATGCATGAAATCATCTACATCCCAATCTTCAAGATAATGGGCAAACCACATTCTGTCATCGATGTTACAGTAAGTTGAGTTTTTCTTGGCTTTGAAAGTTCATGCCAAGGCTTTAAACCTTGCCTATGACGGTACAGTCGAATGATCTCACCACTAACGATCTTTCCTCTCAACACTTCGATCTCTCTAGAAAGTTTAGCACAGCTGTTTTTTCCGCTTACGCGTACCGCTTTCAATGATGTCCTTTGTTTCCTGAGAGAGTTGCAAATTTGGGCGGCCAGATTTGGTTGTATCCATTTCACATTCATCCAAAGTTTTATTCCAATTTCTTTTGACGAAATCCTCACTTCTTCGCAACTTTTTGGCAACCCATGAACGTATTATAAAGGTGGCTCCAGCATCACGAGCTTCCTGAAATGTTATTGCTCGTATGCGATCTATCACACGTTGCCTCTCCGAATCAACAATTAATTGAGAAGCCATTATATTATCACTTTATCAGCTAGAGTAATTTTAATACCTGCAATAAATAAAGAATTTTATATATTTTTGTAATCACTAAAAACTTTTCGATATAAGTAAACATGTAAGCTGCAAATGGGGGGTTAAGGTTTTTTGGAACCCCTTACTCATACTGCTGGTGGTACGCGAGGTACTGCTTCGTGGCACATAAATATATTAAAAACTAAATCTCGGATAACCAAAAAAATAAAAAATGTAGATAGATTTATAGTTTGTAGCGTCACGAAGTAAAAATGCCTCTTATAATAATAGGTATAGGTTTGCCGAGAAAAACTTTTTTGTTTTGCTGTAGCCGGTACAAGAAAATAAGTTTGGGAATCCTTGGAACAGAGAGCATAAAATATAAATTAAATCTAATTCGTGTTTTCTTGCCATTGAAATATATGGGCATAAAACTGACGAAGAAACTCTAAAATTATAACGTTTTTGTCTTCGTTGTTGGTGTTGCATCGGTCGAAAAGTTAATGATTATTCACCAGCCATTAAAATTAGAAAATTATAGGTTATTTACTCCAAAAAACATTGTTTTTCGCGTCTACTGTACAGTATATCGCAAAAAAATTCAAGCATACTTCTCTCCATTTGTGACATTATGAAGCTTTTACATAGTCGACAGTTATAAAAAATAATTTCATAACCCCCTTTGACTTTTGACATCTGTTGAAGGTGTCTGATACCGAGAAATTATCCGAAATATCTATTGTGGTTTCTGTACGTTTCTCGTATCGATCAAAGTGATTTTAAAATGACATCTCACGAGATGGTGAGTTTCTAAAATATCAGTTTGATGGGATTTCTTTTGAGTTTTCCTGGTTATTATTTTGGAAAAAATGGTATTACGGGCGACAGTTCTCTTTTAATATACCTCTATTCCAAAAATCTTCCCTTTCGAAACTTCTCGATTGGAGTTAAAGCTTCAATTTTTGTTATACCTAAAAAGCGTAAAAAATTAAGGTACTTTTGCATTATCCTACCAACACTAAATTTTGTTTATAACGGCTAACGCCTGCGGCGGGTTGTTTTTACCGTAACCTAACCTAACCTAACCTAACCTAACCTAATACCAACACTAATTTTTTTTATAATGGAAGGAAAATAAAGTACCATAACCAAAACCAAACTAACATTATATAAAAAAATTAGTGTTGGGAGGATAATGCAAAAGAACCAAAATTAATAATCCATTATAAGTAGGCTTCTGGGGACTTTATTACTGTCACCAAAATGAATGGATTATCCAAACAAAAAACAGAATACAGTACAGCATCGATTTTATCGGAAGTAATTGGGACCAAGCCATTTCGGATAACCGATTTTTTCAGATAATCACTACTGTACAGTACATTTTGAGGAAGATGGTCTATAGAATAAAACAGAATAAATGGAACTGTACTGTACAGTACTGTATTTGTTTAAACATTACTATACAGTCGTGTTTATCCATAAATATGTACACTTGCGTTCATTATTCTTAGGACACTCTTGAAAACAGATAGCATCACCTGGCATATATTTGTTGTATGTACGACAAATGGTTGTAACATTTTATGAATGAATGTTTAGTGAGTGAGCGCTGATTGGTTGCTTGACTCATTGCCAAATGTCTTTAGCACATAATTATTTCCGTTCATCACTCTGGTTTACATATTACTAAGGAAACATAAATGAATAATTAAATATAAATTCAAGAAGGGAATATATATTAACAAGGAGAATGTCAATGAAGTGAATAAAAAATGGTCTTGTAAAAACTAAAAAAAACCTTCGGACGTCATAACAGTGTTCATGGTATTGGCAAACCTAAACGAACTGAAGTTTCAATGTATAAAAATAAAACCGTTGGTAGACATTATTGCGCCCTGAGCAAATTCCAAATTTATTTATTTATTTACATTTAATACTGAACATATTTACAAATATTATTTTGTGTTATAACAAAAACAGAGCAAAAACCGGACCACTTTAACATATTGCTTCCCAAAGCATTCGGGAAGCAATATGTTAAAGTGATTAACACTGGGAAGCAATATGTTAAAAAGAGAAAGGTTGGTTGGTTAGAAAGAGGTTGGTAATCTAGGAGATAACCTACCGACCGTAAACAAAGCTATAAATGCCCTAACCAGGCATTCTTTATATATTTAATGTAGGTTAACTGAATGCCCGGTTAGGTCAACTGAATGCCTGGTTAGGTCAACTGTACGCCCTTGATGATTGGTTTGGTTAAGTCGTGATATTTTCGTTAGTTTTAACGAAAATATCACAACTTAACCTAACCAATCGTCAAGGGCGTATAGTTGACCAACCGGGCATTCAGTTAACCTACATTAAATATATAAAGAAAATGAAACGATGCAAAAACGAGCTACTCGACAAATGATGTGGCGTGACCGATTCTTCCGAAATCCATATTTTAATTTGTGTGACCAGATAGCGCAACAATTCTAATAAATTTACTTTCAATCCAATATTTTAACATGTTATGATTTACTTTTTATGCCTTTACTTTATTAAAGCGAACATTTTTTATCGTACTCCTTATCCTAAATATTGGAAAGCAATATGTTAAAGTGATATACACTGGGAACCAATATATTAAAAAGAGGTTCCTGGGAAGCAATATGTTAAAGTGATCCCAAAAACCTGCTATATATGTACATACATATATAGGCGGTTTATGAATGATAATGGTCTGCAGTAAACCTCCCTTCCGTTTTGGTGAGCTCTCCTTCACCATATAGATGAATCCATCCCCACATGTTACAGGTGACATGACCGCTACGTGCTTCCTCATGGATGTGCTCTTGAGTATATCGAGTATTATTTCTCCTTCAACAATGAAGACGGCCATGGGATGTGGAGGGAAAGATTTTTTCGTGGGTAAATATCACTCGACTCCAAAAGTCAAGTCCTTTGTCAACATGTTGCTGAGAAAATCGAAGTCTATTTTGTCGATGTTGCTGATTTAACTTCTTGATAGCCGGGATCCGATGGTGTAACCCAGTTTCATGTAGCCGCCGCCTTACTGTCATTGCTGAAACATCAAGCTGCAATTGTTCCTTTATGGCAACAGCAGTGGTAAAGGATTGGGCTTCGGCAACATTGCAGATCCTCCGATCATCCGCATCAGTTGTTAGTCGAGGTTTCCCCGTTCTGCGGTGATCTCGTAGATTCCCTTCCTCTTGCCACTTCTTCAACGATATATAAACAGCGTTTCTAGAAATTCCAAGTTCTCTTGTATTTTGAGTTGGAGACAGCCCGCTCTCCTTCATGCCGATGATTCTTTCCCTCTCAGTAATTTTCTAGTGATGATAATCCATTCTGCAGAGTAGTTGCTTCAGTGAGATTCAGGAATAGTGTGAGCTTATTCTCAGTCACCATACCTGTTAACACCTCTGTCATGACGTCATGTGATGTCACGTGATATGTTAAAAGTCAGGTGGAATTGTTGGAATGCGGAAACAGTTTGGAAAATGGTCATTAAGCTGCTACACTAGCGGTTCCCAAACTTTTTTTGTGATTACTCCTTTTGGTTAATCACCAAATGGAAATTACCCTCCCCTGCAAAAAGCACAGGAAACTTCATTTTACTAAGCATGAGAATAATTATTCAAATTTTATAAAACTAATACTCGTATATTTCTATACAGGGTGTTTATAAAGTCCCTATCTATTTCAGTGAAAACCTAGCAAAAAGGGTAAAATTCGATAACAATATAATAGAAGGCATACATTTAATGAATACTTAAGCGTATGATTCTACATGAGCACCATCAGTATCTCTACAGAGTTCGAATCTGTCAGCAGCATTGCGGAACACATTTTGGAGCATGACAGGGGTAATTTTTGTAACTGCTGTTACGATACGAGCACATAAATCTTGCAGATCTGTAATTCTCATTTGATAGACGTTTGATTTGATAAAGCCACATGCAAAGAAATCCAAGGGCGTTAGGTCAGGAGATCTAGCCGCCCAGGGCCTGTTGCCTCCACGTCCAATCCACCAACTTGGAACTCGTTCAATTATGTACTCCCGAACAATGTTTGCGTAATGACAAAGGGGCCCCATCTTGTTGAAAGACGACGTTGTTTAAAATGCCATCTGAATGAAGCTGAGACATTTACGTGCTCGTATCGTAACAGCAGTTACAAATATAACCCCTGTCATGCTCCAAAATGTGTTCCGCAATGCTGCTGACAGATTTTAACTCTGTAGAGATACGCTTAAGTATTCATTAAATGTATGCCTTCTATTATATTGCTATTGAATTTTACCCTTTTTTGCTACGTTTTCACTAAAATAGATAGGAACTTTATAAACATCCTGTATATACAATCCCTTATGTATAAGTTAAACACATATGATATTGATCAAAGAATGGCTACAACAACATTACATAGGAAGTAAGTAAAACGCGTCACCACCAACTACTAGACTAGTGCGAGAGATGCAACTGTTTCTGCTGAACTAACGCCTGAATTTTGGGTTCAGTTTCGCTCAAGGCGCAGCGTAAATCGACTTCAATGTGCAGCCGATTTCGCAGTTTGTTCTCTATGACCATCATTGCTGAAAAGCCTGCCTCACAACGATAACTTCTCGCAAAAGGCACCAGCACTTTCTTTGCCTCTTCAGCAAGCAAAGGATATTCCCCATCCACTTTTGCCCAAAATGTCTCGATTTTTTTCTTTGTAAACTCAAACTTCAGAATAAGATCTTGCCGCATTTTCAGGAATTCTGCTTTCAGTTCAGTGGAGTCACTGTTTTTTAGGACGTAATAAGTGAATGGCCTCTTTTTTAGATAGCATGGCTGTGTATTAACTATACTTCTGTACCACATCGACTGCAGGAAGTCATAAACAACAACGGTGGCTGGACAAGATATTAAATTTGTTGTGTTCATGTACAAAATATCTCCCAAATACAATGGTAATTATGGATGTGTAACACCTTTGCAAAATTGTCAAATATCATTTTTTAAATGGCTCTATGTTTATTGATATGAATCACTGTAATAGTTTTATTTTCTGTAATTCTCTCATTTGAGGTGAGAGACCGCCCAGAGTCACAGCTGCAGTGGTTCAACACTTAGGTTGTAACATGGAACTTATTAATACAAAACAATTATATGCATTTATGATGCTGCCTCAATACAAAACATTCTTCGTTTCTAAATAATATTTCTTTCAGTGACTTTTTATTACTAGATCAGGGTTGCTGATCTAGAAATAGCATTTGCTCCGGATATAACAATGCCATACCAGTAGTATCCATTTAGCTGTCGTCCATTTGCCAATTGGAAAATATTCTAAGCAGTGGCGTATGAAACCTACAGATACCCATCAATCTGGTAATATTATAATGTTATTAAAATTTAATATGCATGAAAACATTTTTTTTCATTCATAAACCGCCTATATATGTTTGTACATATATATCAGGTTTTTTCTGTCTTTGTTATAACACAAAATAATATCTGAAAATATGTTCAGTATTAAATGTAAATAAATAAATAAATAAATAAATTTGGAATTTGCTCAGGGCGCAATAATGTCTACTAACGGCTCTATTTTTATTCACTGAAACTTCAGTTCGTTCAGGTTTGCCAATACCATGAACACTGTCGTGACGTCCGAAGGTTTTTTTTTAGTTTTTACAAGACCATTTTTTATTCACTTCATTGACATCCCCCTTGTTAATAGGCGAGCGGCCAGACCCCGATTTAAACAATTTTAATTCCCCGCTTGTACAGAAAATTGTAATATGTTTTTTATTAGTCCTTAGAGTTCAGTGAACACATTTCTAAGTGTTGTCCTCAGGTTTTGATGTGCGGTTGCCATGGAAACGCCAATATAAACAAACACCTAGAAAATACCTGAAACTTTATCCAGATGATAATTTGTTTTAGTTTCGAACTGAAATACTGTTAATTAGTCAACCTTTACTGTTTATTATAAGTGTTTACTATCTAGATACACAATCCAATTATCACATTATAGTAAAACATAATACAATCATGTATTGTTATCGGTTAGGCCCAGTTTTAAATTTACTTCCTCTATTAGAATAAGACAAATGTGTGCTGTGACAAATATTGTGCAAATTTGTAATATTGTTGAAAACCACAGTTTAATTATTGTTATTTTTATTTCAGACGATCATCTATATCAAGCATGGCTGAACCTAACTCAAGTCTATTAAAATTTGTACAGGCGAAGAAACAGAGGCTGTCAACAAATTGGGAGAAATGAGTTATATGTCAGCAGAGTCGCAAAGAAAACCTGGTTGTACCCACAAAAGTGGGTATTGAAGCATTATTGTCAACATCATTGTTACTAGTCCGGTTGCATGGGGTGGGAACCCTGCACTGTTTATTATAAAGCAAATCTTGATATATTTTGAAAGCTTATATCACCCCATTCAAGAATCCATCGGGTGTACACCTGACCCCCGCTTGGCTTTTTCAATATGGCCGCCATTTTCCAAGATGGCCGGCGAAACTGAAAAATCCCATATCCTGGTCAATACTTGATGGATTTTGATGATCTTGGTGTCATTTCTAGGGGTTTTTAGGATGATGAGTCGATCTGGAGGGGTTGTAGATACTTTGGGAGTAGTTTTGACCCACATTCGTCAATACTCAAGGTCATTGGAGGTCAAACGCCCCCCGAAATAAGGAATATCCCATATCCCGGACAGTCGTGGAGATATTTTGGTGATCTTACTGTCGTTTTTATGGTTTTTGGCGAGACTGAGTGGTTCTATAGGCACATGATAACAGTAAGATATCATTTTGCAACTCCAAGGGTCAAGTCAAGGTCATTTGAGGTTAAAGTTTGGCCTTGAAATATGATAATGCCAAAGTTGACATCACTGTATTTGCTTTATTTCAGTGACAATTTCTACAATCTAGCTAACTGCTGAGCACTTAACATCTTTTCTGCAGAGAAAACCAGATCCTAATGCTTAAATGACATAACCCAGATTATATGGATATGGATATTCGGATATAAACCACAATTTATGCTGAAGTGCAGGGCACATGCATTCTATGGAAGGTTGCAAAGCTACAAGATATGACCTCGTAAGCAAAACAAAGCTCACACCTAGCTGGGGGATTGGTATTGACAACTTTGATGCAGTTATTCACATTAGGTAACCATTTATTGGGGGAAAATATCAAAAGACATGGTTGTGTCAGGATCGTCAGGATCATCAGTCTGCTCTTCGTTTGCGTTTTGGGTAGGCTGACCATACGTACCGTTTTGAACGGGACAGTACCGTTTGTTTTATATTTCCTGGCCGTCCCGTCGTTTTAATAAAAATGTCAATTTTGTCCCGGTTTATGTACTTACTTTTTCATGAATACAGAATATTACATATCCCCGTCCCTTTTTTGCCATCCCAATGTCCCGTTTTTGTCTCAAGGAAATATGGTCAGCCTAGTTTTGGGTCAATGGATTGTTGCAATCCAAGCCGCTTCCACATGCACAGAACATTGTGCAAGGGATTCCGCGTCCCATGCAGCCGCAGATCTAGCTCTTCTGCACGGTGAAGTGACACTTCGGCTGCTCTTGTAAGCTTCTCAGAAGGCTCAAATGAGCAGGTTGCCTCCATGGGCATAGGAGGTTTTTTCCGACCAGTGTATGGCACAACTTCCAGCTCACAATTTATGGGAACTGACATTTCTTGTTTTGATAGTCTAGGAATGACCTTCGCACTGTCGTTTTCAAGTGATCTGGGCTGTGTTACAATAGCTGCAAGGTTGTGACAGTTTAATCTACAATTTTGGGAGTGAATAACTGCATCAAAGTTGTCAATTATAACTTGCACAAGACCAGCAAGTGCAGCATCATTCAAACCCGACCACACAGCATCTCTTGCTGCAACAGCAGCAGCTGAGTGCATAAAACGCCGCACTTCATCATAAGAACAAGTTACATTGTACTTGTACAACTCTTTAATGATTTGCTTATGGTCACCTATGAGAACACGCAGTGCTATTTGGAGTGGACTAGGCTGATTTGTAACAACACTTGCTACAATGTTTCCAACCATTATGGATTGCAGGGAGTCAGAAAATTTCGAACTTACACGAGTAAGCATTTGCATAAGAACATCACTCATACATTCGGAAGCAATATATTTGTCTATGTGAGTACGATAAGAAGTGAATTTTTCCTTGTTCTTTTTGCACTCACTCGCGATTTGCTTGCCCAGCTTCTTCACACACTCATCAATATCAACAGATTCCTCACAATCTTTTGCAATATTCAGGTATGAGGCAGCATACTTTAGTTTTTGAAAACTAACAACGTAGCGATACCATCCCCCTGTAAGTCTACAATTTCGTCTTTGAAGTAATCTTTAACTTTTACAATGAGTGACCTACGTGACAACTCACCACCTAACTCTTTGTAAAGCTTCTCTACTTCAATTGAATTCCATGGTTTCATTTTGTTCTTCGACAATTCTACACACAAAGCAATGAAGGGGCGGTCTTCAGGTTCAACCCTTGACTTATTCTGGCAAGCTCTCTCAACCTCAACATGAAAGGTAGACATACAATCTTTATGGTATCGGGCTTCTTCGGCCGGTAAATCTCCTTTCATGCCCAACAACCTACTGAGTATAACTTGTCCCTGCTCATCATTTTTCAGTTTACACTTTTCTACGAATACATCTTTGTAATTTGTTTTTTTATCACCAAGCTTATCGGTCATAAACCTAGATGCTGGAATGCGGTATTGCACGGGAACATTGATGTCATATTTCTCGGGTAATATACACTCACTGACTTTCAAACAAAAGAGAGTGTTTTTTAGGGTCATATACTGGGCCTTCACTGAGAACAGCACTACGTAGTCTTTTTGGCTCCACTGTAAGGGTATCACATTCTCTCTTTTTCATGAATGCTGATAAATTCCGCTTGGACACATAAGTGGAAACACAGTTCTTGTGACAACAAAGGATTTTTGCTCCATCTTCCAAGAGAGGCTCTAGTCTCGCTCGAACATCTGGCTGCCCTCTGATGTCGCTGCTCTCTATGATTTTCTGAATCCTCCCACATTTTGAAAGACCTTTCTGACCTCCAGGACAGCTACGCAGGAAATCCTTGAAGAAACATTCATCTGCAGCTTTTGTAGAACCTGAAAAATAAGAATTTTGTTTACTCATTCTTCAGGGTACAAATCGCATTGAAATAATTTATCCTCAGCAAATGAAAACTAAACAATGCTCACCTGGTATATTCTCCATATTCAAGTCAAAAAACAATTTTGGAATCAGCACAACCAAGACGTCATCAAACCACCAGGTGGCCAGCACCATCAGCAATAATCTCAACAACCTGAAAAAAATAAGAGGAATAATTAGACATATTGGAATTCACCTTACCATGGGAAAAATAATCCCTGATTTCATTTTAGACCCTATAGAACTACTCAGTCTCGCCCAAAACCATAAAAACGACAGTAAGATCACCAAAATATCTTCACGACTTTCCGGGATATGGGATATTCCTTATTTCGGGGGGCGTTTGACCTCCAATGACCTTGAGTATTGACGAATGTAGGTCAAAACGACTCCCAAAGTATCTGCAACCCCTCCAGATCGACTCATCATCCTAAAAGCCCCTAGAAATGACACCACGATCATCAAAATCCATCAAATATTGACCAGGATATGGGATTTTTCAGTTTCGCCGGCCAGATTGAAAAAACCAAGCGGGGGTCAGGTGTACACCCGATGGATTCTTGAATGGGGTGGTATAAGCTTCCAAAATATGTAAAAATTTGCTTTATAACAAACAATGCAGGGTTCCAGTAAAATCAGGGTCTGTGCTACCGGACTATACGGCAGGATAACCTTTTACAAAGACTTGAATCTGAGTTTGATGACCTTGCAAAATTACATAGTATGTCTGTTACATATCACCGTAGCTATTATCAATCATTTACAAGTAAGAAAAACATTTCTCAGGTTAGTAAAAAATGTAGCACGCATGATTCTGCATCACATGGTACTGAAGAACAAAGTGTTCGCACACGAGCTCAAACATCCAAGCTTACAGATTTTTCAATGTGTTTAATATGCAACGCGCGAAAGAGGGACAGCATACAAAAGGACAAACAACTACGTGTCAGAGTAATCTCTATCAAGCAGCACAAACTCGGAAGGACATTTCTATGCTTGCCGAAATTGAAGAAGACCTCATTGCAGCTGATGCTGTTTACCACAAATCCTGCATGGCAAGCTATACAAGCAAGCATAACATCAGTGCTTCAAGGAAAATGGAAGAAGGAGAGAACATATACGAGAAGGCATTTATGGCACTAGTAGGAGAAATAGACGTTAATCTACAACAAGGAAAAGCTTATAAGTTGAAAACCCTGCTAGACAAATTCCAACAACTGTTACCTAACCACATTGATACCCAAGCATACCGTGCAGAAAAACTTCAGCGCCATCTCATAAAGCTTAATGGTGATAAGTTAGGGCAGTCAAAAGTTGACCGAAAAAATTAAGAAAGTTGACCTTACGAATTGAAAAAATTGACTTATAAAGTTGCCTTTACTTTCAATAATAAAAACGATACTTTAATTACTTATTCTTGCTCTTCTACATCAGTTGACCGATTGTGGTAAATTATGAAGTATTTGCCGACATTTTCTGGCAAAAAATTGCGATCCTTACTTAATAATTTATTAAGCATGGAGAAAGATCTCTCTACAGCGGCAGTTGTTGGTTGACATTGCAAAAGCTGACCATAAACTGTTGGTGAGATTTCAGGTCTACTGAGGTTAATTATTTCACAAATACCATTTGTCTTGAGTCTTGTTTCAATGTATTGTTTGACTGAACACATATCTTCGCCAAGGTTGATAGAAGAAATGGTTTCATATGCCTCTCTAATGGTGCAATCAGATGCTTCCATCCTAGTCACTAAGCTAGCAATCAAACTATAATTCATTTTGATTGACATTAGTTGCTTTGGCAGTTTTTCATTAGCAACACTCTCTTTAGCCTTCTGAACAATGATTCCTTCATCTTCAAAATTTTCCACAATTGTCTTCACATTTGGAAAATTGTCTGCATAATAAAAAGCAGCGTTCAGCCAGCTTGCCCAACGTGTTACAATCGGTTCTGGAGGAGTTCCTATTTCAGCAAACAATTCCTTCCTTCTTTTGTTTTTAAGAGTAGAAGCCTTGACACATGCAATTAAAGTGTCAACATCACTATAAAATGCTCTTATTTGCATCGCACAATTATGTAACAGATGCGCAAGACACGTTACATGGAAAAGTCTTGGAAAAGGTTGCTTGAGTGTCGCTCCAGCTGACACCATGTAACGAGCTGCATCAGACAGAAGTAAACATAAATTTTCTCTTGGTATCTCGAATTCTTTTACAGTATCGTCAATCTTGTGTATGACAGTTCGTGCATTAACATTTCCAAGAAGAACATCGCACCTGATTAAATATGTTTTCTTGGGAACATCAATAGATCCAGCAAGTATGTTCAAATATTTTGAGCCCCTTACTTCACTTTCATCAACAATTAGGAAAACTAATTTACCCTCTAGCAAATGTTTTATTCTACTTAACTCGCTTTCTGCCTGTTTCATTGCTATTGATCTGCAAGTTGACACGCAAGGCACTGCTACACCTAATTCAGAGAACAATTGTTTCACATGAGGGTTGCTCAACTTATGAAGAGGTATGTTGGCTGACAGAAATGTAGTCACAAGTTTTTCCGAAAAATCTGAAGACTTGTACTTTAAAAGGGTTTGCGTCTTTTCATTTCTCACATTTTGGTCTATACCACTCTGGTGCTTTTGGGTAGAGCGATGTTTATCCACAAAAAAGGATTTGTCATGCTTGACCACAACACAACAAATCTGACAGTACAGCTCATTTTTTCCTGAACAAATGAATTCATTAGGATATTTTGCAATTATAGCGCGCACTTTAGCAATAGAACTAACTGCAACTTTTGGCATTTTAAATATCTGAAATCAAAAGAAATCGAAATCAGTGAAATCACAAATAAAAAAAAATAAAAAATCAAAAATGGTAACCAGTAACCACAATACATACAATACTATTGAAAAATTTATTGAAGAATTTATTATTTAGCTTGAGAGAGATTATTTTTATTTAGGTGTAATATTAAGGTTAAGTTTACTTTAAATAGACACAGTAATTATAGAAATAATAATGGCCATTTAGACACTGTCAACATAGCTACAGACTTTTTCACTGTAGGCTGCAGTGGTTTTCAGGTTAAAATTTGGTCAGCAGCCAGATTACTAACTTTGGTGAAGCTAAATTCATTAAAATTAATTTAGACTTACCAAAAATGAAGTTGCCAGTTGAACGTTACCCTTTCTGTTTCTAACTAATCCATAAGTTTCATTTAGTTTCCAGGTTTGAATTTTATTTGTTAAGTTTTAAGTTATTATTTAACACACTGCTAGGTTATTTATTTGTAGGGGCTATTTCCCAGACCTAGGTTTTGCAGGTTAAGTTAGGCTAGGGCTGTATTGCCCTTAAGTTTTTGTTTTTAAAGGTTTAAGGTTTAAGGTTTTGAAGGTTTTACTCAAGTTAAGTTAGGGCTATATTGCCTTTAAGTTTTAATAGGGGCTATAACAGCCATTTAATTATTGGTTAGGGCAGTTGTAGCCCGGTTCGAGTTTCTTCTAGGTACCTAGTTTTTCTCTTACCTTAGTTATTTTCTTTAATTAACTTACTTACATCTAGTTCTGATAGGCCTCTATTTAGTTAAACAGGGTTTTTGATTAATTGCAGTGGTTATTAAGGATAAGGTTTTAAAGGTTGACTAAGTTGCCCGGTTAGTTGGGAACCACGAGAATTTTTTTTACGAAAAAACTAGCCCGCTTCATGCAGTCAAAATTTTTCAAGAATGGACAAAGCTCCGTTTTTCTTTATCTCAGAAACTTTTTTCTTTCTTCTTTTTGTTAATTAGGGAAACCCAACTTCACTAGTTGGTTAGAAACGAGGGTTGTTATTTTTATTTATTTTGTTTATATTTTATTTGGAAATATATGCGGTTATTTCTAACCACTTTTTTTAACATTCCCCCCAAGGGGAAAAAATTTACCCAGAATTATATTCTTGGGAAATTTTATTTATTTATTTTTTGATGAATGAAAATGACATGCTCTACAGAAAAGTTCCTTTTAGGTGAAATATGAAAATGAAAGCGTCTTTTCTGTAGAACGTTAGTCCTAAGTTATAGCTATTTACAATTATTTACAATTTTCAATTTGTGGTCTTCACAAAGATCCACTCTGTATTTTCCTTTGCAGTTCTTCCCGAAATCTAACTGCAGCTTGTCTTTGTGGTCGGGGTTGAGTAGCGGCAGTAGTAGTGTCAGGAGAATCTACAGTTCCTGATTCTGTGGAAGAATTTTCCAGTTCTTCCAGGTCAATATTCGGTTTATCAGTTATTTCCAGTGGGTATAACCGATATATGTCTTCTGGAGAGATGACCATTGGGTGTTTTTACAGTTACATGCCTGATTATGCCATCTTCATCTGGGTGTAATGTTTCAATTACAGCAATCTTCCAGAAGTATTTGGGATTCATAGAATTTTCATCTAAGAGACACAGTTCTCCTACTTTAGGTTCTTTACTTACTGGTTGTTTGTGTTGTTGGTATTCTTTTTCCCTCAAACTACTCAAATATTCATATCGCCATCTTTTTTTGATTTCTTGAGATTGTTTAACTCCCTTATGAAAGTAATCCAGTATTTTCTTTCTTTCTTTGTCCTCTGTTGCTGTCATATAATCAGCATCCACCTGATCACCTTCATTAACAGCTTCTTGGGTATCATTAGTGGTTAAAAAGTTGAATTTGGTATTGTCATACCCAAAAAGCAACTTGAAAGGAGTTAGTAGATCAGAGGAGGGATCTTCATTTGATTAACATAAGTGAGTGGTCTTGAATTAATTGTATTCATTATTTCAAGAACAATTGTTTTTAGTTCAGTTAAAGGGATTTTTCTTCCTTTTAGGGAGGTATAGAGGGCTCTTTTGACTAAACCCACCATTCTTTCAGCTATTCCTAAGGTTCTGGGTGAATAGGCTGCTGTAAATTTCCACTGGATACCATGATCAGAGAGGTACTGAGACACAAGAACATTTTGGAACCAATGTTTAAGGTAATCTTCAGATCTTTTGAAGGTGGATTGATTGTCTGAAATCAAAACCTTTGGAAGGGAGTAGTTTAAGGACAAATGGTAAGTTCTCTTAAAAAGGTTTTAGCAGAAAGGTCAGTGCAGATGTGAAGGCTGGTGAATCTGGTGGCGCAGCAAGTGAACAATAATAAGTAGACTTTCATGAATTGGTTATTCTCATCCTGGACAGAAATTGGACCAGCATAGTCAAGGGCAGTTTTTTCAAAGGGTTTTTCATAGCTTAAACGTTCCGTTACTAATGGTCCAGTAGTAGGCACTTCATAAGCCATGGCAAAGTATTTTTGGCAAAACAGACATTGTTTCAGAACCTTTTTAACTACTTGCCTTATTTTGGGGATCCAGAATTCCTGTCTGAGGAAATTGCATGTGGTAGCTAAGGTTGCATGACTGGCTTTTGCATGACATTCAGTTACGATTAACGTTGTTAAATGAGAATTTTCAGGCAGTAGTACAGGATACCTAGCAGAATAGTTAAGGTTGGTTGCATATTTATATCTCCCCATTGTTCTGACTAACCCTTCTTTGTCAATGAAGAGTTTTAGATTCTTTTGCAGCTTTGTTAGGTCCTCAACTTTTTCTCCTTTATTTAGTTTGTTGATTATTTCTTTTTCTTTTGAGAAATGTTGTTGCTGGACTAATTTTATCCAGTAATTTGTGGCCTTAGTTTTGTAAGCTGTATGATTTTTCTCCAAAACAGCAATTTGTTCTTCCATTGTTAGGTTACATTTGGGGTTATATTTGTGAGTGCGGAAGTACTTTAAGTTTTCTATGAACCGTAGAACATAGGCAGTGATTCTGACCAGTTTTTTCCTGTTAGAGAATTTTTCCATGTTTAACAAGGGAGTTTTTTCATTTATTTCTTTACAAGTTGTTTGACACACATTTATTGTTGTCTGTAAGGTTTCGGTGGGGGTTAAAAATTAAGTTGGTTGGCCATTCAATTTCATTTCTCAAAAATGTGGGACCATGTTGGTAAAAGGGAAGAAGTTTTTGAAATTTCTTGAAAGATATTGGTCTGGTGAGTAGGTCTGCTGGGTTGTCTTCTCCTGCTACATGTCTGAATTCCAGGTGATGGTTTAAGTTTCTTGTTGCTTCCTGAATGTCTTTCACTCTGTTTTTTACAAAGATGGATTTCATTTTTAGAGATTTTTGAGCAATCCAATTTAAAGCCACCTGTGAGTCTGTCCAAATTATTGTTTTGAAGAACTTTTGGTTTTCTGAGTTTTCTTCTAGGTAGGTTTCTTTAAGGTATTCTAGTACTTTGGTTCCTAGGCAGATTGCCATTAATTCCAAGTTACAAATGGTCCAATTTTTTGATTTGGGGTTGACTCTTGATTTAGCGTAAATTAGTTCGGATTTTCCATTTCCAACTAGATAGCAACTTACTGCATAACCTTCTTGGCTGGCATCACAAAAGATGTGGAGTTGAAGATTTTCCATGAGAGGTTTGGGATTTTCAAAAGCTTGTCTAGGAAAATTCAGAAATTCCACTTTGTTTATTTCTTTACAAAGTTTTTTCCATTCACGCAGCATTTCAGGTTCTAGATATTCATCCCAATCTTTTTTGGTAGCTGCTACTTTCTGCATGAAGAGTTTTAATTTAAACACTAAGGGTGCAACAAATCCAATTGGATCAAACAATGATTGCACAGAACTTAGTATTTCTCTTTTAGTTTTGGCTTCTGAGTTCAAGTTTACAGTTTTTAGATGGAGTGTATCAGCATTTGTGTTCCAACCATATCCTAATAGTTTTACATTTTCTTTATCTTCTGAGGAGGCTATGTCATGTTTTTCAAATAGTCCTTGAAGTTCTGAGTGATTGGAGGCCCATTCATATAGCTTCAAATTATATTCAATTAAGGTGTTTACACTATAATTGTAAAGGTCTTTGAGTTCTGAGAGATTGTTGGCATTAATTAAAGCATTGTCGATGTAAAAGCGGTTGGCTAGGTAGTAGGGCGGGTCATACTATGCATTTTTTTAAATCAATGGAGAGGGGTGTTCAAATGACATATTTTGGTGTATAGAACACAATTCTGAAGAAAATATTTAATTCTGATAACCCTAACCTACATCATTTTGCAGTTGATTATTAAATTGTTGATTATTTTACTATTGTAGTTACCCCAGAATATGTCTTCTCACGTTTTCTATCATGGCTGCTCACGTTATCTCTCATAGAGCATTGTTCTAACTAATACATATAAACACATATAATGTAATTCATATAATAATAATAATATTTAAATACTCAAATAAAAAGGTGTGCCATTCCACTTAATTGTAATTATCATACAGTTTGGTATATGAAATATTTTGACGGTTTTCTGGCGCGCATAAGGCCATTTTCTGAGCCACCTTTCTCAGAGGCTAGAATGCAACGTTTCAGAACATTCTAAAACGTTTTGTGAAATATTTGAAGTGACTCATGATTTATGAAGCTATTTTACCACCTCGGCTTGCAGTGAGGGGATAGATTTAGTGATTATCTACTGATATTTTTTTTGTTACTGTTCACATGTGAGTATTATTCTGTTATATTTTAGAAAAAGCTATTTCTACGCATATTATAGTAGGGCGGGTCGTACTCAGGTGACAACATGAATCTGAAGGAAATCCTACCATCAGGGGTGTCCAAATTATGTGTTTTTACATGGGGAATTCAAATATGAGCTTATTGTTTGGATAGGATAACTCTAACCTACATCATTTTGTATTTCTAAATTGCCAATTTTACCCTTTTGAACCCCTTTATAATATATTAAAAGATATAAGGTAAATCATTTATATTGACAAGGCCAAATCAACTTTACATATATTTATTAATAGGTGAACTGCATGTATATCACTGGATATAATTACAAAGATCATTCTCCTGACATCTTGAACTTTGCCAGGTTGCACAAATCCTGCTTTGACTAAGACTTGGACATCAGCTTCCTGCTGGTCTCCTGAGCCCTGATCCCTCCATCCCTCTTTTCCTGTGAGAAGTACTTAGCAGAAGCCTCAGTCACCATTTTAACAACCCTCTCAATGCTTTGTGTGTGGCAAGGCCAGTTGCGCACCTCCATGGGGGTGTTGATGAAGTTTTTCACCTCTGAGGTGCTTAGAGAGCAGGTGAGAGGTGGCTCTGACACACCTTCTGACCAGCTGATCAAGTCACCGATGCTGGAAGCATCACAATTGATGTCAGGTGTCCTTCTGCTCCTAACAGAGGAGTCCCCCAGCTGAGTGTCCGGGTCCCCCTCTCCCCTGATGGCCAGGATTCTCTCCACCCCTTCTGATCCTCAGAGCAGAGTAGTGTTTGGAGGATGACTTCACTGTGGGCATACCAAGCAGATCTTCTCACAGTTGGCATCACAATATCCAGCACCTCCTTTCTCTGGGACTTGAGGCAGTCCAGCTGAAAGAGGATGTGCCTAGGCCCTTCGATCCAGGAGTGCTTGACCTTCACGTTGAACCAACATGGGTAATACACTCCAATGATGAATTCCACAATGAATTGCAGAATCTTCAGGTTCTTTCCTTTAAGTCCGTGCTTTGACACCCAGAGCCTGAGAAGTCTGTTCGCTGTGGTGAGCCAGCGGCTGTGGTTTACTGGTCCTATCTCTAACAGAGCCAGCCCTGCAGGAAGTACTCCATCCCTGACTGCACAGACAATTTTATAGCCATAGTATTGATCAGTTGAGAGATCTTGAATGACCTTGTCAGGAAGCTTGATCAGTGGAGGGCCAACAGAGATTCGGGTGAAGTTTGGATTGATATCAAAGTCTGTAGCAGAATCAAGGAGCTTTCCTATTGGCCCGGATAATTTTTTGTCTGACAGAGTAGGGCCATCAAGGTCAACAATGAGATGGCGCAGGGGAAGTTCAACAGTGTGCAGGTTGCACACCAACCAGACCAGCTTTCTCCCCAGGTGCAGCTCCAGCTTCCGCATTACTCCAGCTTTCACACCAGTGTTGACATTTGTTGAGTCTCCTCCAATGGCCAACAAGGTCTTATCATAACCCCTCTCTTTCAGCCAGGCAAACGGGACCTTAGCAATCTTCTCCGCATGTGACTCCTCTTTAGTTGCTTTCTCTGGGGTAAAGTGGAACAGATAGTAGCTGCCAGGCTCACTAACAACACTATAGTGGTCTTCCTTGATCTTTGCGGGAAAAGATTGGTCACTGCCCTCAGCTTCCATCATCACATTGGTCAGGTCAATCCGCCCATCAAAGAGGATGCAAGAGATCCCCCCCTCCTCCCTGCACTTCTTCTCGAACTGTTCCCCCAGCTCTCTCATCAACTTCTCCTGTGCTCTCTTGACCTTGCTCTTATCAATCACTTTACTTGTATTGTCTTTTGTGATGATTCCTGCGTCAAAATATTTCATATACCAAACTGTATGATAATTACAATTAAGTGGAATGGCACACCTTTTTATTTGAGTATTTAAATATTATTATTATTATATGAATTACATTATATGTGTTTATATGAATTAGTTAGAACAATGCTCTATGAGAGATAACGTGAGCAGCCATGATAGAAAACGTGAGAAGACATATTCTGGGGTAACTACAATAGTAAAATAATCAACAATTTAATAATAATCAACTGCAAAGTGATGTAGGTTAGGGTTATCAGAATTAAATATTTTCTTCAGAATTGTGTTCTATACACCAAAATATGTCATTTGAACACCCCTCTCCATTGATTTAAAAAAAATGCATAGTATGATCCACCCTAATATTATAGTGATACATTGAGCAAAATTTAATTAACAACTTTGATTTGAGCTAAAATTAGGTGGTTCATTTTTAGTACAACTGATCAGTATGAGGCCTATTTCAATGTTCTAAAGAATATTTTTAGGATGTGTTTCTTTAGTTTTTTTAGAGTACATGAACAAATTATTTGCATTACAGACAACAGATAAATTAGCATTTTATAACATTTTGAAACCAAAAAAGCATAATGTGTTTAGCATTTGCAGATAAATTTGTTCTTGCCCATTTCAGCTCTTTTTTTAACCAAGAATTTTGCGCTGAAAAGAGTTAATACCTGTC
This sequence comes from Bathynomus jamesi, assembly GCA_023014485.1. NCBI lineage: Eukaryota > Metazoa > Arthropoda > Malacostraca > Isopoda > Cirolanidae > Bathynomus > Bathynomus jamesi. Next base: position 234,280 of record JAJOZX010002599.1, read on the forward strand.
TGTAGTGGATACTTAACTGTTGTATTATTGTTTTTATTTCAGTGTGAACTCATTAAGAAAATGGCTCAAGTCAGAACAAGGACGAAATCAAGTTCTCATCTGAGTAATCTTGTTGGCACTGGCCGGGAGCTGTTGGTGTCTGAACTGCCAACTGTGAGGGATATCCTGAGGTATGGCATCTACTTGAGGAAGCAAAGTGAAGATGACAGGAGGAACTACCCAGTGGACAAGCTGGTGAGTGACATCTACCCTGGTCTGATTTGTCAGTGGAGCAAAGCTAATGCTCTTTTCAAGCCACCTGTTATCAATGAAAAAGTGACCATCATGTCCAAGCTCAAGGAGGTCTGGAATCAGGCAGTGAAGTTTTCTCTTGGGAAGGGCAAACTTGATGCCAAAGAGGTTCATTGTCAAGTTAGACAAGTTCTTTGATATTTTGACTTGCAAGTGTCAGATTACCAGTTGTGAGGGGGAGGCTGTGAGGGCTGTGTTATCCAAGCCCACATTAACTGTTCCTGCAGCAGAGAGAAAAAGATCCCTGTGAAAGATCTTGCCTACATCAAGGGACAGAAAGAGAAGGTTGGAAGTAAGGGACCCCACCAAAATAGGGGGTCCTGATCTACCAGAGCACAAGAGACAGGTGAGGACATTGAAAAGGCAGTGGATGGAAAGGAAGGCAGAGAAAAGGAGAAGGAGCAAGGAGGAAAGTGCTGCAGTAGCAGAGAAGGCAGCCAGGAAGGATGTTAAGAGATTTTTGGCAGATGGTGATGAGGATCTGGAATTGGAGAGAAGTGGTGATGAAGATGAGTTTGTTCCTGAAGTTGAGCTCTTCCCTCAAACTGACCCTGAGCCAGCAGCTTCGGCAAAGGTACAGAAAAACTATGATGAGATTCAAAACATTGCCCTTGCTAGTGTAAGGTATGACATAGGGCTGAGGCCAACTACAGCGATAGCAACAGCAGCTCTGATTGACGCAGGAATCATCACAGAAGACAATACAAGTAAAGTGATTGATAAGAGCAAGGTCAAGAGAGCACAGGAGAAGTTGATGAGAGAGCTGGGGAACAGTTCGAGAAGAAGTGCAGGGAAGGAGGGGGGGATCTCTTGCATCCTCTTTGATGGGCGGATTGACCTGACCAATGTGATGATGGAAGCTGAGGGCAGTGACCAATCTTTTCCCGCAAAGATCAAGGAAGAACACTATAGTGTTGTTAGTGAGCCTGGCAGCTACTATCTGTTCCACTTTACCCCAGAGAAAGCAACTAAAGAGGAGTCACATGCGGAGAAGATTGCTAAGGTCCCGTTTGCCTGGCTGAAAGAGAGGGGTTATGATAAGACCTTGTTGGCCATTGGAGGAGACTCAACAAATGTCAACACTGGTGTGAAAGCTGGAGTAATGCGGAAGCTGGAGCTGCACCTGGGGAGAAAGCTGGTCTGGTTGGTGTGCAACCTGCACACTGTTGAACTTCCCCTGCGCCATCTCATTGTTGACCTTGATGGCCCTACTCTGTCAGACAAAAAATTATCCGGGCCAATAGGAAAGCTCCTTGATTCTGCTACAGACTTTGATATCAATCCAAACTTCACCCGAATCTCTGTTGGCCCTCCACTGATCAAGCTTCCTGACAAGGTCATTCAAGATCTCTCAACTGATCAATACTATGGCTATAAAATTGTCTGTGCAGTCAGGGATGGAGTACTTCCTGCAGGGCTGGCTCTGTTAGAGATAGGACCAGTAAACCACAGCCGCTGGCTCACCACAGCGAACAGACTTCTCAGGCTCTGGGTGTCAAAGCACGGACTTAAAGGAAAGAACCTGAAGATTCTGAAATTCATTGTGGAATTCATCATTGGAGTGTATTACCCATTAGGGTGGAGCGAAAAATACTTTTTTTCTAGTATGAAGTTCTAATAGTGATTAAAAGTTGCATTTAGTAGACGAAATATGCCTGCCAAAATATGAGTTCATTTGTTTAAAATTTTCAGCTGCCACCAGGGGGCTAAAGTTAACACAATTTTGTGTAAAAGGAAAAAAATGCTTCTATTTTAGGTTTGTCAAACTATTATAAAATTTTATCTTAGAAGTATCTAATAGTTTGATTAAGATTCTTAAATGATAGGAATTCGTTTTGTAAAAATGCCTTTTCATATGCTTAATATCTTCAGCTGCCACAAGAGAGCTGAAGTTAACACAATTTAGAGTAACTGAGTCATGTTGAGACTACACTGAATGTTGTGGGGGAGGGTTTTGGTGTGAAGGAATTTCTTTCTGTGAGTCATTAGAACAGTGTGTTAACACTTGTCTTCTTAGGTAGTAGGCCTAGTCGTTCAGTTGATCGGAGAGTTTTTTAATATGATCGGAATATTATAAAACTTTATTTTAAAGTGATTTATATAGAGATAATATTGATTTTATTATAAAATGCTTGTTATAATGTATTATATAATTTTAGTTTATTTATATAATATATTATATATTTATATAATATATTATATATACTTATAAATATATTATATATATTAATTATATAATGTTTTCATGTTACAGGATATTTGTGATTGTGAATTTTTCTTAAAAATATGATGGCATCAAATACTAAATATAAACATTTCACTAGAGAACATATGAAGTGTGCCATATTTGAAGTACCTTGTGAGATGAGTGATATGCAACTACCAACTTATAACTGCATTATGAAAGATTACCTGTTCACAAAACATTTAGTGAAGGAGCAGATGAATAACAAGGAGCCTTCATTTTCTGAAATAGCAGAGGCAGTTTCCAAAAAGGTAGAAAATATTTGGAAGAAGGCCTCTTTGCCAATAGTTTCACATACACGCGTTTTACAGATGATGCGAGTGTACCATGATAAATACAGGTCCTTATTAAAGCCATACAAGTCACGCAAGGATCAGCCTAAGTACAAAAATCAGCTTGAAGAATTTGAAAACTCTTCAAAATGCACTTTGTTTGACATCTGCACCTGCAAATGTAAGGAGTTTAGGAGATGCTCATGTGAAAAGAGTAAGAAAGTCCCTCCAAAAGAGCAGGATTTTTTAAATGACCAACGAACACGCAGAATAATGGTGATAGGAAGCATTGACATAGCACACACAAGACGATTACAAGCAAGAGAACATCGAAAGGAAATGGAAAAAGCACGTCTGAAAAAGCACGTCTGGAATCCTCACAAACAACTAGTGCTGCTATAACCAATACGTCCAACTTACAAATCGAAACAGAGACAAGTGAACTTTAACAACTAGAAGAGATATCTGAAGATAATGAGGAAGATACAACCTCGACTCAATATTTAATATCAGAACAACAGATGCGTGAGCCACTGCCTTCATTAGCAATTACTTGTGATAGATTTAAAATGTCGGACAGAGCTGGGGCTGCTATTGCTTCTGCAGTATTGGCAGATCTTAAAATTGTTACTCCCGAATATTATAGACAGAAGTAAGCTAAGACGTGAAAGACAAAAACAGAGAAAGGAACTACAACAGATAGGAGAGCCAAAAACCATGCGGGGATTATACTTTGATGGCAGAAAGGATAAAACAATGATTCAAGTCCAGGAGAGTGATGGCTCTAACCACCAAAGAACCAAACGCGAAGAGCATATCAGCATAATATCTGAACCACACTCTCTGTACTTTGCACATGTGACACCTTCCAGTGGCAAAGCTAAATACATTTGCACAGCGCTAGTGAATTGCTTGAAAGAAAGGAATGTTGATATAGGGAACATCGTTGCAGTTGGCTGTGATTCGACAGTGGTTAACACTGGTAGTATTGGAGGCACAATAAGATTACTGGAAGAAGCCTTTAATAAGCCATTGCAGTGGCTGATATGCCTTTTACACCTTAATGAACTTCCATTGCGCCATCTGTTTCATCACTTGGATGGTACCACTACTGGACCAAGAGCATTTTCAGGAGAAATTGGCCGAGCACTTTCAGACTGTGAAAAGCTTCCCATAGTTAACTTCAAACCCATTGAAATTCAAGAGGACATGTGTGAAGTTGATGTAGATGACATAAGTACTGACCAGCAATACCTTCTTGAAATTCACATGGCTATATCAAGTGGAACATTCTCAAAGAGTCTTAGTCATAAGAGTCCAGGCAATATATCACATTCAAGGTGGCTCACCACAGCAAACAGGACTCTGCGGTTATATGCAAGCACAGAGAATCCTTCAGGCAATTTACAAGAATTAGCTACTTTCATTGTTAGGGTATACGCACCAATGTGGTTTCAGATAAAGCGTAAACCATTATGCCAATATGGTGCTAAACATATGTGGCATATGATTGCAAGAAGCCGGTATCTCCGTGAAGAACTTAGGAGAGTACATGACTCAGTCATTCAGCGAAATGCATATTACGCAAATCAAGAAAACATTCTCATTGCAATGATAGCTGATGAAAGGGAGCATGTGCGTCAGTTGGGATTTAGGCGTATCATAAAAGCAAGGGCATGCATTCAAGAAACAGATGTTATCAGGTATTTTAAGGTGCCAGAAATAAATTTTTATGCCAAAGACTATACAGATCTCATTATGTGGCAAGATTTTCAGATAGCAGAACCACCGATAACCAAAGGAGTTTCTCTTGATGATATTGAATCATGCATCAAACATGGTACTACTCTTCATTCAGAATTATTCAGTTTCCATGTCATACACAAGCCGTAGAGAGATGCGTCAAGCTCGTTACAGACGCTGCTGGATCAGTCTGCGGACCTACAAACAGAGACGGTTGGATTCGTGCTACATTAGAATCAAGGAAAAAACAACCAAAATTTGACACAAAAGCAAATTACTAAATAGTCTTCAGCAAGAACCCTTTCTAGAGGGAGGTTGGTTGGGGAACGGGTGGTAACTCCGCTAAGGCACGAAATAACGTTTCTTAACTGTCTCAAGTCAGTATAAAGGAGGAGAGACATCCTAATTTATTACTGTTCCCTTTTTCAAGTAAATACAGAATCATACTTAATTGTCATTTTTAAGTTAAGTTCAGCCCTCTTGTGGCAGCTGAAGATATTAAGCATATGAAAAGGCATTTTTACAAAACGAATTCTTATCATTTACGAATCTTAATCAAACTATTAGATAATTCTAAGATAAAATGTTTTAATAGTTTGATAAACCTAAAATAGAAGCATTTTTTTCCTTTTTACCCAAAATTGTGTTAACTTTAGCCCCCTGGTGGCAGCTGAAAATATTAAACAAATGAACTCATATTTTGGCAGGTATATACCGTCCACTAAATGCAACTTTTAATCACTATTAGAACTTCATACTAGAAAAAAAGTATTTTTCGCTCCACCCTATTACCCATGTTGGTTCAACGTGAAGGTCAAGCACTCCTGGATCGAAGGGCCTAGGCACATCCTCTTTCAGCTGGACTGCCTCAAGTCCCAGAGAAAGGAGGTGCTGGATATTGTGATGCCAACTGTGAGAAGATCTGCTTGGTATGCCCACAGTGAAGTCATCCTCCAAACACTACTCTGCTCTGAGGATCAGAAGGGGTGGAGAGAATCCTGGCCATCAGGGGAGAGGGGGACCCGGACACTCAGCTGGGGGACTCCTCTGTTAGGAGCAGAAGGACACCTGACATCAATTGTGATGCTTCCAGCATCGGTGACTTGATCAGCTGGTCAGAAGGTGTGTCAGAGCCACCTTTCACCTGCTCTCTAAGCACCTCAGAGGTGAAAAACTTCATCAACACCCCCATGGAGGTGCGCAACTGGCCTTGCCACACACAAAGCATTGAGAGGGTTGTTAAAATGGTGACTGAGGCTTCTGCTAAGTACTTCTCACAGGAAAAGAGGGATGGAGGGATCAGGGCTCAGGAGACCAGCAGGAAGCTGATGTCCAAGTCTTAGTCAAAGCAGGATTTGTGCAACCTGGCAAAGTTCAAGATGTCAGGAGAATGATCTTTGTAATTATATCCAGTGATATACATGCAGTTCACCTATTAATAAATATATGTAAAGTTGATTTGGCCTTGTCAATATAAATGATTTACCTTATATCTTTTAATATATTATAAAGGGGTTCAAAAGGGTAAAATTGGCAATTTAGAAATACAAAGATGTAGGTTAGAGTTATCCTATCCAAACAATAAGCTCATATTTGAATTCCCCATGTAAAAACACATAATTTGGACACCCATGATGGTAGGATTTCCTTCAGATTCATGTTGTCACCTGAGTACGACCCGCCCTACTAGGTAGTCTGCCACTTGGTTTTGTTGTTAATTAAAAATGTGTTGGAGAGATTGTTGTAGTAAAAATGGACTGCTTTTGTTGCCAAAGGTAACTCTTTTATATTTATAGCAGATCAGGTTGTCGTCATTTAGAGCCAATTGGGTATATTTTAACCACAGAATTTTGTGGGCATTGCAGTCAAATTCTGTTTGATATTTAAGTTGTAAATATGCTTTTTGAATGTCTCCAATCATCAAATATTTACCATGCCTTAATTTAATGCACAATTTTGCTAAATGAGGTAGGAGTGAAGGGCAGTCCACAGTAGCATCATTTACTGTTATTTCTTCTGGTTTGCTTTTACCCGAGGGATCTACTACAATCCTAACTTTAGTTGTTTGTACTCCAGGGCGAACTACTGGAAAATGAGGTAAAAAATTTCCTTCTTGTTTTAAGCTTTCTGTTAGGGCTACTTCTTCTATTATTCCTTCCTGGAATTGTTGTTCAAGGATGTCTGAATAAGGTTGCATTAAGTTATCTTTTTTTAATTTTTTGCAAGTGGACTTTAACCTGCTAATAGCATAGTTAAAGTTTGGTGAAATTTTATCTTTTTGGTCATTCCATGGTACCTTAACAGACAATCTTTCATCTTCTATTTTAACTTCCTTTTCAAAGTTTGCAATCAGATCTTTTTCTTTGTTTGAAAATGGTTCATCCCCAGAAATACCCAAGTTTTCTAGTTTGCTAAATTGTGCAATCTGGTGTTCAATTTTTTCTAGATCTTCATTAGAAGTTGTACTAGTAAGTAGAGGGTTGGTAATACAGAAGCTGATCTGATCTCTTATTGGTTCTTTTTCTTTTTCAAGGTAGTAATCTGAAGGGAAACCCAATAAAAGTATTCCATAGGGAGATTTATAACAAGAGGCAGTATGAATCTGATGAGTGCTGAGGGCAAAAAGTTTGTGGGTTGCAGCCCCAAAAATTAACATGAAGTCAGCCACTTCATCAGCTTCAAAGTGATCTGAAAGCTGATAATTTAAGGATTTTAAATAAGTTTGAAGTTTCAGTAATCCCGGAACTTCATATTTAATATTAATATCATCAATTATGATGGCTTCCATTTCTTGGTAGTTTCCAGGGTTTCTAGAATCCTCCAATTTAATTATAGCTACTTCATAATTTGGGTGTTTCTTGTTGGCTATAAATCCTGTTATGGTTAAGGATTCCTCGTAGTGTTTAGTTGGAAGATTTAATTTTTTCACAAGTTCCTTGGTAATGTAGCTGGCTTGACTACAATTATCCAAAAGTGCTCTGCATTTAATTGATTTTTCTGAGTTTCTTATTCTCATCTGCATGGAAGGAATTAATGCTACTTCTTGATCAGTGTTTTTTAAACTTAATAAGTTAGTAACTTGTTTCCCTTGTTTTGAGTTTTCTTTTTGGGTAGCTACTTCAGTACGGGTTTTGGTTTTCTTATCTTCCTCTGGTTTTCCTTTTTGTTTGGTACAAAGGAAGGATAAATGGTTAGAAAACCTACAAAATGAACAGGGTTGGAAAGAAATGGGGCATTCTTTGGCTTGGTGTTTAGATGAGGTGCATTTAGTACAGTAATTTAATTTAGCAAGTTTTTTCAGTTTATCCCAACTTTCAGGGAAAGAATCACATTTTGAGATTCTGTGAGAGTTTTTCTTACACAATTTGCAGTAAAGTTCTCTCTGGTCAGTATGTTGAGCTCTTCTTGAGGATTGTCTTTGGGTGGAAACTGCCAGAGTACCTGTAGTTTGGCCAGAATACCATGGTTTTCTGGCTGGTTCTGGAGAGAAGTTTCTTTTTTGTTTAGGTATTAAGGTGGTTAATTCACTTTGACTTAGATCAAAATTAACATTAGCTAAGGTTTTGGTAGCTTCAGCAATGGCTTCTTTAAATTTATCAAAGTGGTTATAAAGTTTAAAACCACAAGTTCTTAAAAATTCCTGAGTTTCTTGCCTTAGTTTATTATAATATACATACAAGAGTATATCTTCTAATTCTAATTTTTGAGTTTGCATTAAATTTAGGGTAGAGTGCATATCTGCTTGAAAGTCATGAAGTGATTTAAAATCTTTGGCTATTTGGGATTTGGTTAAAAGTGATTTTATTATGGAGAATTTAATTTGGCCTGGTGTTGCATAACAGCCCTCCAACTGCTGCCATGCTTCTTCATAAGATGTTTTACTTTCTTGCATGCAGTTTATTTAAATGGCGGGGTTCCACTCAAATGTTGTTTTAGGTAGGCAAATTTCTCTTCTTCGGAAAGACCTAAGTTATCATAAATGTTTCTGAATGAGGTCTTAAAGTTTTGAAATTTAGAGGGATTTCCATCAAATGGTAATATTTGAAGCTCAGGAATTTTAGTACCTATTCTTGGTTTAGGTTTGGCTTCAGCATTATTTTCTTTTTTAGTTGTTAATGCTTGTATCATTTGATCTATTTCAATTTGGTAATAACTGTTTTTTTCATCTAGTTTTTCTTGTTTAGCCTCTGAGAAACCTTCGGAACAAACATACATACTAAGGATTTCCTCATCTAAATTTTGTAACTTGTCCAGTTGTGAGGACAAAAGCCGAGCATATGAATTTTTTTGTTCCTCAGTCCAATCATCCAATCTCTCTTTGATTGTAGCTAAAAGTTTAGTAGCTGAGGCTCTGATTGCTCCCCTCTTTTTTACCAATTTACTAGTTTCAAGTGCTTCCACATCACTTCCCAATCATGTCTCCATACTTTTTCCTGGAGTGGCTTCAGTTTCATTAGCCATTTTTTAGGTTTAATATTATAAATGATATTATCAATGATATTTATAATTAAATTTTCAGATTATGTAAAAAATTTAATTCACTGGATTTAAAACTATTGTATCAGAAATAAAAAAAAAAGGGGTAACTAACTTCTCGACTGCCCACCCGGGGGCGCCATATTGAAAAATTTATTGAAGAATTTATTATTTAGCTTGAGAGAGATTATTTTTATTTAGGTGTAATATTAAGGTTAAGTTTACTTTAAATAGACACAGTAATTATAGAAATAATAATGGCCCATTTAGACACTCAACTTAGCTACAGACTTTTTCACTGTAGGCTGCAGTGGTTTTCAGGTTAAAATTTGGTCAGCAGCCAGATTACTAACTTTGGTGAAGCTAAATTCATTAAAATTAATTTAGACTTACCAAAAATGAAGTTGCCAGTTGAACGTTACCCTTTCTGTTTCTAACTAATCCATAAGTTTCATTTAGTTTCCAGGTTTGAATTTTATTTGTTAAGTTTTAAGTTATTATTTAACACACTGCTAGGTTATTTATTTGTAGGGGCTATTTCCCAGACCTAGGTTTTGCAGGTTAAGTTAGGCTAGGGCTGTATTGCCCTTAAGTTTTTGTTTTTAAAGGTTTAAGGTTTAAGGTTTTGAAGGTTTTACTCAAGTTAAGTTAGGGCTATATTGCCTTTAAGTTTTAATAGGGGCTATAACAGCCATTTAATTATTGGGTTAGGGCAGTTGTAGCCCGGTTCGAGTTTCTTCTAGGTACCTAGTTTTTCTCTTACCTTAGTTATTTTCTTTAATTAACTTACTTACATCTAGTTCTGATAGGCCTCTATTTAGTTAAACAGGGTTTTTGATTAATTGCATTGGTTATTAAGGATAAGGTTTAAAGGTTGACTAAGTTGCCCGGTTAGTTGGGTAACCACGAGAATTTTTCTTTACGAAAAAACTAGCCCGCTTCATGCACTCAAAATTTTTCAAGAATGGACAAAGCTCCGTTTTTCTTTATCTCAGAAACTTTTTTCCTTTCTTCTTTTTGTTAATTAGGGAAACCCAACTTCACTAGTTGGTTAGAAACGAGGGTTGTTATTTTTATTTATTTTGTTTATATTTTATTTGGAAACATATGCGGTTATTACTAACCACTTTTTTTAACAAACACAACCACATCCAAAACCAGAACGGACATAACTGAATAAGACAAATACGAGCAGCGAAGTTGCCAGTTAACGAAAAAGATGCCAATTTTTAGTTATTTTAATTATTTATTCCAAAAAATTGACTTTATTTACCTCATTGCTATTTTTTGACATAACAGGTAAAAGTTGACTTTTGGTTGACCTATTAACTTTGGTAATATACCCCCTACAGGTGTTTTTATTGCATTTTCAGTCGTTTCAGCGAAAGTGCCCCATAGGAAACAATTTGACTTTATTGACTTTTGACCGCCCTAGTGATAACATTGTTATTCATGCCCAGCGAGTGCAGGCCAAGTCAAGCATTGTTGTCAGTAGCCGTGTCAACTTAGGAGATGCTGTCAGAGCCTTTGCTCAACTGAAGGAAGATTTCAACTCTAATGAGATGACACGTAGTTCTGCTGAAGAACAATCAAATATTCCAGTGAATTCAGAAAGCTTACTTCATTCCGCCATTGGTATGCTTAGAAAAGAAATAGCACAAATTGAAAAGCCAACTGAGTACTATACAGCTGCTGAAATCGGCCTGAAAACATCCGAAGAATGTGTTCCAGCACTTTTACAGAAGGCGTTTCTCTGGTTGCTGAGCAAAGAGGCATTTGAATCGTGTGATTCAAATTACCAGCCAGCAGAAAAATTACAACGTGGAGTCTTAGCTCTTGCAGAAAGTGTTATTCATAGCAGTGACAGCAATATTATAACCCCCCTTCATCTAGGACTTGCAGCGCAACTCCATCATGATGGAAAACGAGATATAATAGACACTCTCCATGTCCATCGTTTCACCATAAGCTATGATCATCTTCGACGTTTTTTAACTGCCCTAGGAAAAGATGAGCTTAAAAGAATGCAAGATCGCATATACATACCAAATGGCTTTGTCTCACGTGAGACGTGAGTTATAACGTGAGTTATTCCCTAGTATGGGGTAGACTGCTAATAACGCATTGAATTGATATTGCGGGAGTCACCGAATACAGTATGCACTGTCTTACATGCAGTTTTGTAATTGAAAAACAAGTTGAGACTTTTAGTGGAAAGATTCCAATTTTAAGTAATGATTTCTGCTTTAAAGTTATTTAGTAGTTTGCTTCATAAAGATAAGAATTGTTAAAATTTACTTGGTTTAATTGATTTTAGTTGATTTAGCTGATTTTGTTATGTACATCGATATACGTATAGTAACTTAACTTTTGTTTTACAAAATTGACGTTCTTCAAATCTCAATATAGGTCCTTTCACACAGTTAATAATTCAAACTTTATTTTCAAGTGCAACATTATTATATATATACAGGGTGGTGCAAAAGTCTGGACCCATAGGCAATTTACTATATAAAAAATATCTTTCGATTTTTATCAGTGGTTTACGTTAACAAACCAAGAACAATACAAGCGCTAAAGGATAACATCACAACAGAAATTGAAGCCATAAGAACGAATATTACTATGCTTACAAATGTGCAAAGGTCTTGTGTCAACCGAGTAGAAAAGTGTTTGGAAGAAGATGGACATCAATTCGAACACGTATTGTAAATTCTGAACTAGAACGTTAAATTTAACATAATTTAGTCACTGGTGTATGGTTAATTAAATTTCATTTCATAATAAACTTCCTGCAGGACACACTTTTTTTCCATATAAACCGCCTATGGGTCCAGACTTTTGCACCACCCTGTATATATATATATATATATATATATATATATATTGTAATCATGCCAACATTTGCCTGTTTTTCATAACTGAACGATAAACCTTTCTGCTGGCATGCGAACAGAGGTGTTCATTATTAACCCATGTAGGCACAGTACTTTGTATGGTGATTCAACGTTTTAATAGGGCATTGTACTCGAAATTAGTTTTGTGTAACTCATATTAATCAGTTTTGTGAAACACTTGTATTTTAGGTGATATTTTTTGGGTCTAACGATAACGTTTCTTGGCAAAAAATAAAATATATCATGTAAATAATGTGTTTATAGATAAATTGATATGTTGTAGTGTAGCACTAGAGCTTTCAGAAAATGTATAACTTCATGGGAAATAAACCTTGTCTTCATTGTTCAATGTGTCTTCAAAGATTTCAGTTGTAATGCGTCAATTGAAAACATGAATACACGAGTACCTGTACAAAGTGTACATAGCTGATATGGAAAAACTACATATGCTTACAATATGGTATCGTATGTGACACCTTTATTTCTTAATTAAATACATATTATTAATTCATTGAATTAAATATCTACAAAATTGCCTCGGGATTGGCGACATAGCCTATTGGGAATGAAATTAATTGCCAAACATAGAACCCCATATGTAGGTATTGGGCCTGCAGAACAAGAAAAACGAATCATTTCATATAAAATTTTTCCATTGCTGACTCATGAAAATTACTTCGAGAGAAAAGTCAACGAACTTTGTAAAATCAGCGAATTCCTAAGAGGAAGATTTATATTTTTGCGCCACTGAGAGCTATTTATGTTAAGCAATGCTTTTAAGCAAGGAAGGTGTACTTAACCTTCCTATAAGTTCTGAGTGAATAACAAGTAATATAAACCTAATAACTCAAAAGGATAGGCCTATACATTCAGGAATTTAAATATAGTGATTGCCTATATTAATTAAATCAAATAAACTTGTTGTGTAACTCCATCGTACCACGGCCCTACATCGAAAAAGATCGTCGCGCCCCACAACCAGAAGCGAGGCCCAACGAAATAATAAGGTAAGGTAATTTCCTTCTTTACCATTAGGCAGCGCTAAAATACCGAAGGCAAATAAATTTAACATTAACCAATAAAAACACTACTTACCGAGGTCCTTTGAAAACCTCCACATACATAACTCTTTAACGAAAAAACGTATGGTTTTTGTCGTTAACTCTTCACTGAAATCTGCTGGAAATTTCCAACGGATGAGAGGTAACAGGCAATCAACCCATAGCTCAATATAGTTTTTTCAAATGGTGGTCCCCGTGTGGGGAAGGGAACCGACCCCTCTAAAATTTACACAAACACAAACTTTATCTTTACACTAACCGTAACTCTACCGTACCTAACGTAACAATCGGCGAAGGCTAAGGCCGATAATAACTGTAAACAAAGCCTTGTTCATTTAACAGGCTTAACTCATTTTAGGTCCTATAAAAATAGGAAAATTTCAACCTAAGCCTATTTAGTAGGCCCATTTTACTTTACCTTAACTAATAGGCCTAATATACTCATACACTAAAGGCCTACTTCAAACACTACAATTTGCAATTTAAATATACAAGAAGCCTACCTCACAAAGTAGACCATACTCTTTACACTCAAGGCCAATCCTAACGAAAAACACTTTATAAATTTTTAATTTAACCTGTGGTGTAGGTTATAAAATTTATTTCAGTAATTTAATCTCATTAAATTAACATCACAAAATTAAACTCAGAACTTTAACATCACAGAGACCTAAAGCAATTGCACGAACTCAAACCTATACCCACCTAACACCTATTCTAAGTCCTATTTGACATATAGGCATAACCTATTCTAAGTCCTATTTCACATATAAGCGCAACCTATTCTAAGTCCTATTTCACATAGAGGCGCAGCCTATTTTAAGTCCTATTTCACATATAGGCGCAACATTCTAAGTCCTAGTTCACATATAGGCATAAAACAGACAAGGCTTGATATAAGGGTCTCAAATGCAACATTTGAGGATCTTTACTCAGCCAAATTGGTTAACCTTACACAAAACTCAAAAATAAAACCCTACAACAAAATATACATTTACACACATAAATACAGTATATAAATATATACATACAACTCCACGCATCCAATTCTTCTTTTAAGGAAGAATCACTCAACAGATTTCATCAACAGACACACGTATTTCTTGCAAACAGATTGGATTCCTTCAAAACCCCAAACTTCCAGACCTACCTGTAAGACACATAACATTTACTCAATCATAACTACGGGTACTGACTTCACTGGAGTCGTGACTCCAAGTTTAGAAGACGAACTGAATTCAGAGGAATGCAATATATATATACATTTAACTGCAATGACCGCGCAGTATATTAACGTATAGAAACGACGTAAGTATAGAGGAGTGTTCTGCACACGAGGAAGAGAAATAACAAACAAATGAAAAATAAGGCACCCGCCCTGGAATCGAACCCAGGATCTTCCGATTGCCGGTCAGACGTGCTAACCACTACACTACGGAGCCACGATAGTCAGAAGTTGTAATTCTCCTACATAGGGCAGAAACCAATGCCTTGAGAGGGCACCCTCGCAAATCGTGAATATGTACATTTAACTGCAATGACCGCGCGGTATATTAACGTATAGAAACGACGTAAGTATAGAGGAGTGTTCTGCACACGAGGAAGAGAAATAACAAACAAATGAAAAATAAGGCACCCGCCCGGGAATCGAACCCAGGATCTTCCGATTGCCGGTCAGACGTGCTAACCACTACACTACGTCTGACCGGCAATCGGAAGATCCTGGGTTCGATTCCCGGGCGGGTGCCTTATTTTTCATTTGTTTGTTATTTCTCTTCCTCGTGTGCAGAACACTCCTCTATACTTACGTCGTTTCTATACGTTAATATACTGCGCGGTCATTGCAGTTAAATGTACATATTCACGATTTGCGAGGGTGCCCTCTCAAGGCATTGGTTTCTGCCCTATGTAGGAGAATTACAACTTCTGACTATCGTGGCTCCGTAGTGTAGTGGTTAGCACGTCTGACCGGCAATCGGAAGATCCTGGGTTCGATTCCCGGGCGGGTGCCTTATTTTTCATTTGTTTGTTATTTCTCTTCCTCGTGTGCAGAACACTCCTCTATACTTACGTCGTTTCTATACGTTAATATACTGCGCGGTCATTGCAGTTAAATGTACATATTCACGATTTGCGAGGGTGCCCTCTCAAGGCATTGGTTTCTGCCCTATGTAGGAGAATTACAACTTCTGACTATCGTGGCTCCGTAGTGTAGTGGTTAGCACGTCTGACCGGCAATCGGAAGATCCTGGGTTCGATTCCCGGGCGGGTGCCTTATTTTTCATTTGTTTGTTATTTCTCTTCCTCGTGTGCAGAACACTCCTCTATACTTACGTCGTTTCTATACATATATATATATATATATGGTTTCCTGAGGTTTTTTATGATACACACAGACCGTGCATGGAAGAAGGAACTCTTCTAGGAAAATTAAATCCACTATAGTCCGAATAAGTAATGGTAACTGGCAAATACCGGTACTAGTTTTTTCTTTTTCATGATGCTAGCCCGACGTGGGCAACGGGTCACTCGCAAAGAGGCCCCAAAAATATAGCTTCCCTCACCAGCTATCTGCAAAGCAGATAGGATCCAGCTTTGGGACAGGATCTAGGGTTTAAAGCAGCCTAGCCCAGCTATATTTAGAACCTCAATATAAGCAAAAGACTCGCTGCCTTCACGTCAGATTGAATACATAAAAAAAAAGGGGTAACTGTTATATTTTTAGCCAAAATCCAAAACTTAAACCTCAACTGGCAGAATTGAGCGTCCACTTTTCAAGGTACATAACATGTCCGTTTCATGACAACACAGTCTGACGTGAAGGCAGCGAGTCTTTTGCTTATATTGAGGTCCTAAATGTAGCTGGGCTAGGCTGCTTTAAACCCTAGATCCTGTCCCAAAGCTGGATCCTATCTGCTTTGCAAATAGCTGGTGAGGAAAGCTATATTTTTGGGACCTCTTTGCGAGTGACCCGTTGCCCACGTCGGGATAGCATCATGAAAAAGAAAAAACTATAGTATTTGTCAGTTATCATTATTTATTCGGACTATAGTGGATTTAATTTTCCTAGAAGAGTTCCTTGTTCCATGCACGGTCTGTGTGTATCATATATATATATTATATATATATATATATATATATATATAATATATACTCTTTACATGTGCCACAAACACACAATCTGTCTGAACATAGCCAAGGATCGGAGAGTAAGGGCTTTTATTGCTGCGCTTTGGTTCTGTGCACATAATTTTGTGCCAAAAATTATATGGTTAGACAGTGGCACATACAAACAAGGGTCTTATGGTCTACTTTGGCCATAGCCAAAACTACTCAAAAGGGTCTTATAGCCTACTTTGGCCGAAGCCCAAACTACTCTAAAGGGTCTTATGGCCTACTTTGGCCATAGCCCAAACTACTCTAAAGGGTCTTATGGCCAACTTTGGCCATATCCCAAACTACTCTAAAGGGTCTTATGGCCTACCTTGACCATGGGCCGAACAACAAGGGTCTTATGGCCTACTTTGGCCATAGCCCAAACTACTCAAAAGGGTCTTATGGCCAACTTTGGCCATAGCCCAAACTACTCAAAAGGGTCTTATGACCTACTTTGGTCATAGCCCAAACTACTCTAAAGAGTCTTATGGCCTACTTTGTTCATAGCCAAAACTACTCAAAACGGTCTTATGGCCTATTTGGCCATAGCCCAAACTACTCTAAGGGATCTTATGGCCTACCTTGGCCATGGGCCGAACAACAAGGGTCTTATGGCCTCCCTTGGCCAGAAACCAAACAACACAAAACCAATACAGGATTGAAAACCTCAAGCCCTCCAGATCTACCCTTGGAGGAGTAACAAGGGTCTTATGGCCTACCTTGGCCATGGGCCAAACAACAAGGGTCTTATGGCCTCCCTTGGCCAGAGACCAAACAACACAAAACCAGTACAGGATTGAAAGCTTCAAGCCCTCCAGATCTACCCTTGGAGGTGTAACATTTACTCTACTAAAACTACGGGTATTGACTAGTTTGAAGTGGTAGGAGGTTTTAATACAATACAAACTCATTTAACCAAACAACACAATATGGAAGTACAATACATTTCAATTAACTCACCAACGTAGAAGTCCCTTTAAAACATAAATCGTTAACAAAACATGACAAAACTCCAAAACAACATTAGCAAACCAACATTTAAAAACTGGTGACTTATAAAACTTACACAAATAATGAGCAAATTTGAAATGATTAATAACTACTTTAATTCCATTAATTTCCTATACCTACGGGGAGTCAAACTGATTGACATAACTTTAACTAAACTTGAGAAGTTGGCCTCTTGAACTTTTATATCTAAATAGGTCTTCAGTAACCTTTCCTTTTCTAAGTTCCTACTTAATTCTTTTTAACTCATTTCACATGGCTTGAAAAACACACTGGGATACCTTTATTTCTTAATTAAATACATATTATTAATTCATTGAATTAAATATCTACAAAATTGCCTCAGGATTGGTGACATAGCCTATTGGGAATGAAATTAATTGCTATACATAGAACCCCATATGTAGGCATTGGGCCTGTAGAACAACAAGAAAAACGAATTATTTCATGTAAAAATTTTCCATTGCTGACTCATGAAAATTACTTCGAGCGAAGAGTCAACGAACTTTGTAAAATCAGCGAATTCCTAAGAGGAAGATTTATATTTTTGCGCCACTGAGAGCTGTTTAGGTAATTTTTTACTATCAGTCCGGTCTCTGGAAACTGAAAATAAAGTTTACCATAAGACTCTTTACATTTTTTTAAACAACTTTTATTAAGTACAATATGAAGGCAAATGCCAATTAAAGCTATAAAATTAATGTTAAGAAATTATTTTTTTGAGCGATAAAATCGCGGATCATGTTTTTGGGAGTGATAAAATGGCTGATCCCACAAAGGTTAGGAAAGTACCGCTAACAAAATTGTGTGGTTTGACCTGAACTCATAAGATTTTAGTGTCACGATGGCTGTAATTACTCACTGTGTTTAACTTCATGCAAATTTTTTGATGATGAAGAGGCTGCATTTAATTTTTATGTAGAACACGGTGTATTGCTAAAAGAATTTATTTGTCCTAAGAAAAACAAGGAAGGTATTGTTTGTGGTAATAAGTGTGTGTTCGATAAAAACAGAAAAGCATTTCGTTGCCATAGGTCGGTGCGTGATAAGAAACGGAGAAGGGGAACACGCAAGGTTAGGTAGGTTAGGTTAGGTAGGTTAGGTTAGTATAGTTTTACGGTATATATAATATATACAGTGTTCGTTTTACTACATATATATAAATGTATATATTAGTGATGTAGGTCACATGCATCCGCATCCGCATCCGCGGAACATCCGCACATTTTCTCGCATCCGCATCCGCACCCGCATCCGCACTTTGGACTGCGGATGTCGTGCGGATGTGGACCGTTGAGTTAAAATGTCATTAATAAGCGGAAATTATCAAATTCTACTATATTAATAGAACTAGTTCATTGTGCGCAAAAGTGATGCAAGCGACAAGACGAGAGGCTGTTTTTGTATGAAGTTACTCTCTTGCAACCTACTTAGATCCACGTTACAAAGCTAAGTTATTTTCACCTAGTACATTAGAACGAGTTAAATCATCACTTGGCAAAGCAGTTGAAGAGCTTCAATCTCTTGAATCTGTCGCTTCGCCACCCACCAAAAGAATAAAAGTTTCAGTGACAGAACCAACACCTTCAACAAGCAAATCTATCACAGAATCTGTCTCTCAGTTTCTTGAGTCAAGCAGCAATGACGAGACCTACGCGATGTCAAAAGATGTAGTAAAAATGATCGAGAGCTATCACCAAGAAAAACGCCTGGCTGCATGTGACAATCCTATTAGTTGGTGGAAAAATACGCAGAATATCTATCCATACTTGAGTAAACTTGCAAGGAAACATTTAGCTTGTCCTCCAACAAACGTACCAAGCGAGAGATTATTTAACAGTGCTGGATTAATGTATGATGAAAAGAGAAACAGACTGGCAGCAGAAAAGGCAGAAAAATTAATGTTTCTTAAGCATAACCTTCCTATAATTAAGTTTGAACATTAAACGATGAACATCTTAGTTTACTTTATATTAATTACTCATTTATAAATATGCCTAATAAAACTTTAAACTTAATATAAATAGTTATGAAGCTAATTAAAGATCTCTTTCTATAAGGGTAGAGGTTGGGGAAAGAGGTCGGTGGGGTGCATTTGAGTTGGGTTCACGTCCCGCATCCTGGTAACACAATTATGGTTTCTAATTGTGGCTGAAACTCAACAAAATATAACGAATTTATTTGCAGACGAATTCACTAATTGATTTCTATATTAGTTAGATGCTTGATATTATTTTATATGTTCAGAGAAAAGTACAGCAATTATTGTACAATTAATCAATTATACTACATTATAGCTACAGCTCTCTCTATATAATAACTTATTACATACGTTAAACACAACAAATCTCGAATATATCCTAAAAAATAACGAAAATGTAGACATCCGCATCCGCATCCTCATCCGCGGATGTTGAAATCAAACATCCTCATCCGCATCCGCATCCGCGGATGTGAAAAAAATGACATCCGCTACATCACTAGTATATATATACCTTTTAGGTCACTCATGCTGGCTGTTTCTACAATTTCCATAATTTATATATCAATGGATTCGTTTTTACATCGCGAATGCGCCCTAGATAGTCTCTACTGAAGGAATTACCCGCATTTTAGGGTATTTTTTCACACTTATACCCCAAAACAAACTTCGTGTCCTAACTTTGTTTTGGGCCAGTTCCCTCACTTGAGACTATCCAAATCGCATTCCTGGTGTAATAACGAATCCATTGATCTATAAATTATGGGAATTGAAGAAACCGGAGTGATAGTAAAAAATTACCGCTGTTTATGTTAAGCAATGCTTTTAAGCAAGGAAAGTGTAATTAATCTTCCTCTAAGTTCTGAGTGAATAACAAGTAATATAAACCTAATAACTCAAAAGGATAGGCCTATACATTCAGGAATTTAAATATAGTGATTGTCTATATTAATTAAATCAAATAAACTTGTGTAACTCCATTGTACCACGGCCCTACATCGAAAAAAGATCGTCGCGCCCCACAACCAGAAGCGAGGCCCAACGAAATAATAAGGTAAGGTAATTTCTTTCTTTACTATTAGGCAGCGCTAAAATACCGAAGGCAAATAAATTTAACATTAACCAATAAAAACACTACTTACCGAGGTCCTTTGAAGACTTCCACATACATAACTCTTTAACGGGAAAACGTAGGGTTTTTGTCGTTAACTCTCCACTGAAATCTGCTGGAAATTTCCAACGGATGAGAGGTAACAGGCAATCAACCCATACCCCTATATAGTTTTTTCAAAGCTGAAGTTAATGGCTGATTTTACTATCTTAGCATACTCAGAATGGAGGACAACATGCCAAACTTATATGTCTAGATGGTGCAGACCATTTTAGGACATGTTGTACATTTCTGGACGAGGGGGGTATTAAACTCAAAAAATATGGCCTCTTATCAGGCCCTTCTTGAATTTATATTTAATTATTCATTTATGTTTCCTTAGTAATATGTAAACCAGGGTGATGAATGGAAATAATTATGTTCTATAAACATTTGGCAATGAGTCAAGCAGCCAATCAGCGCTCACTCACTAAACATCATTCATAAAATGTTACAACCGTTTGTAGTACACACAAAAAATAAATGCCAGGTGTCGCTATCTGTTCTCATGCGTGTCCTACGAATAATGAGGGCAACTGTACATTAGGGTGTATCATGCTCATTGAAGCGCGAATTTCAAGATTGGCAGTATGTATTCTTCTGTAAAATTAAATTTTAGGAGGGGTTTGTTTACTTGAACTTTTGCTAAAAATCACGTTTAAGTTTTCAAATTTCCACTTTTTCATTTTCTGGTTATGTACAGAACAGCTGTGCAGGACATACTCTGTAGTTCAAATGTAACAGACCAGTTTCTTACCAAACAAAACCATTGTAACAGCTGTTATAGGCTACTCGAGTTTCACTGTGATAATTTTCTGTTTCAGATACAAAGCTTGGTGAAGATTGTGTAGCCATCATGGCTAAGCAAGGACGAAAGACCAGAAAAAGTTCTGGTTCAAAGCTGAGTGATCTGGTGGGTCCAGGCAAGCAGTTATTTCCCACAGAAATTCCAACCTGGAGAGCTGTGTTTCAGAGAGGAATCCTCCTCCAGGAAGAGAAGCTGCTTCTGGATGATATGAAGAGAGGTCAGTACCCTCTGCAAGACTTGGCTAAGGACTTGGCATCACTGGTACTGGCACAGTGGCGCAAAAGCATGCCAAGTTCACTCCTCCTGTGATCATTCAAGAGAGATCCATTGCCAGGAAGATTCTTGTCAGGTGGAATGAAATGATTGTCCTAGTGAATGGCAGAGTGAAGGCTGCAAAGAGAGAGAAGAGAATATCTGAACTTGATACATTGTTTGGCATAACAACCTGCAGACATGATATCACTCTCTGTGGAACTGGAGCATCTGGCTGCTCTGGCTGTGCTGCTAGAGTTCATGTCAACTGTGACTGTCCTCTGCCTCAGAAGATTCCAAAGCTAGAGCTAGAGTGGCTCCATTACCAGAGGATCAAAACCTCAGAAGTTTCTGACTTCCGGATGGCATCTGTTGATGTGAATGAAACAGTGAAGCAGGTGAAGGCTGCTAAGAGGAAAGAGGAAGAACAGAAGGCAGCTGAGAAGAGGAACAGAAAAGAGGAAGAAGAAAAGGAGCTACTGCTTAGAGCTGATGATGATGTAGATGAGGTGACTTCCTTGCAAAAGTCTCCAGGCAGAGCAGCTCCTACTGCTGACACAGATTTTTCCAGTACTGCAACAGGCACAAGCTCCAGTGTCAACACTGGCAAAGTCTCCACCTCTGCCAGGAAGAACTACATGGATATCTCAAGCACTGCTGCCGCTGCAGTCAGGTTCAAGGTGGCAAACACTCCTGCAGCAGCCATTGCAACTGGTTTCTTGCAAGATCTCATCAAAAATGGCCATCTATCTGCTGATAAGGCATATCTAGCTGTTTACAGGATGAAGATGTGAGAGCGCAAGGAGTCTGTAATAGGTGCCTCGGTGGAAGCCCTGGAGAAAAGGACAGAGGGAGAGGAGATTAAGGGAATTTTCTTTGATGGAAAACAAGATAAGAAGACAAAGATCATGAGGTACAATGAAGAAACTTGCCGCTTCCATCCTGATATTACAACTGAAGAGCACTATAGTGTTACGTGGGAACCTGAGGGGAAGTATCTCTTCCACTGTACACCAGAAGAACCTGAAGGAAATGAGAAACCTGCACTGAAGATAGCTCAGACTGTTTGAGTGGATTAGTGCTCATGGTGCTAAAGATACTATTGTGGTCCTTGGTGGTGACTCCACCAACACAAACACAGGACCTGATGGAGGAGCCATCACTCACTTGGAGAGACTGCTAGGTCACAAGTGTCACTGGCTGATATGCCAGTTGCATATTAATGAACTCAGCCTCAGGCACATGATCATCAAGCTTGATGATCCCTACACGCACAAGTCTGGGTTCAGTGGCCCAATAGGAAAACTTTTGGAGAAGATCAATGACATACCTGTCAACTTTAGCTTCAAGGCTCTGCCAGAAGAAGAAGATATAATTGAACTGCCAGAAGACATTGTATAGAACCTTAGCACTGACTAGAAAAACTGCTACCTATTGATCAAAGCTCCCAAGACAGGAGATTTGAGCAAGGAAATTGCTGGTCTGAAGTGTGGACCACTGAATCAGTCACGCTGGCTGACTACAGGTGAGGCTTTGTTGATGCTGGGGATGAGGCAGCATGGTCTGTAGGGGGTGTTGAAGAAGCTGGAGGTGCTGCTGAAGTTTTGCCTGGACTTCTACTTCAAGATGTATTTTGAGATCAAGGTGAAACACCACATGAGGTATGGACCTCACCATATTGTGACCGCTCTGGGACTGCTGAGAAGCCAGACCTCTGAAGTCAGGAACATAATCACTCATGTGATAGTTCGTGGAGCATATCATGCTCACAGTGAGAACCTCATTGCCTCCTTCCTGTGCAGTGAGGATGAGGAGGAGAGGGCATGGGGGTTGAGATGATCAAGAAGATCAGAGGTAAGTCTGAGTATGGAGACATGAGTCTGAGAACTCATAGAAACCCTAAACTGAATTTTGATGCCACTTCTCCAATTACTCTGATTAATTGGGATAAGGAGAAACTGTATGAGCCACTCTTCACTTGTAAGATGTCAAGAGGAGAAGTTGAGGAGCTTCTCAGGTCTCCACTTGAAGTTGAGAACTTCTCAGTTCACACTCAAAGCTGTGAAAGAGCGGTCCAGGAAGTTTCAGCTGCAGCTCATGTAGTGTATGGGCAAGAGAGAAGAGATGGTTTTGCTCGTGCTAGGATCGATCACAGAGAATTGTTGCCAGTTTTCAAGTCAAAGCAACACATTATGAACATTTTTAGATCTCTACAAGACCTGCTAGACAAATCAAGATGCTTTCAGAAGAAAAAATCTCAAAACATTCAGTTGACCAGCATATTATTACAAGTTGGGGGTGGAGGAGGGACTTATACAAATATTAAAGAAGAATTGCAATTGTAAAAAAAAGGTTGAACGTCACAGGAGCTTGCGGAAAGGTGGGGGCAGCTGCCATCACACTCAGTGATGCCGAAAAAATAAAATAATAAAATTGGTGGAGTTTCTACAAAAAAGGAAATGCAAGACCAAGAAAGAAGAACAAAAAGATTCTTCTTGATGAAGAGAACAGCCGCGAAATGTGGTGTATAGGAGACTAAAAATCATACAATTCCTTAGTTTTGGGCCATTTTGGGTGATTTTGATTATTTTAGGGGTTATGAACCACTTTGGCTGATCTTAAATGGGTCCAAGCCTGCCCCTAGAAATGCTTAAGGGTGTATGTGAGCAATATGGGACATATGGAGGTCATTTGAGGCTACCAAGTCTTTGAAATTGGCCAAAAATCCCATTTTTCGACAAAAAGGTGCGATTTTGAACACGTAAAATTCAATTTTACATAGGAATACATACTGCCAATCTTCAAATTCCAAGTTTTTCAATATTCGACCTGAGCATGATACACCCTACTGTACATACAGTACACTTCATGTCTACTCAAGAATTTAAAAAAAAGTAGGTCCCTTTTTATAAACTCAAGAGAGTTTTCGCAGCTGCTAAATCACGGTTTCTCTTTAATGAAAGAAGAAACATCTTGTCAGGTTTTTGTAATTCAAACCACTCAGGTTCTGTCTCAATAAGGTGACCAGATTTTCTGGAGTTAAAAGCGGGACATCTTTTGAATAATGAATAGAAAAAATTGCCCTCGCTCACATCCAATAGCCTACTGGTATAAAATAGGTTGTAACATAAAATTATATTTACTGAATGCACAAAAATCATAATTAACAAAACATAATTAACAAAAAATATAGCAGACATATAGCTCAAAAGCGGGACAGTCCCGCGGAAATCGAGACGTCTCGTCTGGTCAGCTTATCAGTATCAAGGACTTCAAAAGCCTCGTAGGGAGAGGGACCTGGTATTGTCAATTTTGCCTCTTCATCTTTACTGACGTCCTCTTCATCTTACATTGACATCACAATCTCATCCTCAGTCTGCAGTTGATAGCTTAAATCACCCTCATCTGTTTGTATGTCTTCAGAACACGTGAAATTCTGGAACGTGTATAAGCTGGACAAAAGAAACTGGTTGAGTGTCAGAGTCATTCGAGTCCGAGTTTACGACATTTCCTCATTTCGGATAATCGATATTTTGGATAACCGTTTTTCGAATAATCGATGGTCTACTATATTACAAATTATTGTTTTATGCTTTTTAGAAATATTAAGTTTCAAGGCGCACTTTTTTTTCCAAAACTGTACCCTGTTGTAACCTAATTATTTCACTCTGGACTCATGGTTTTTTTTTTTATGCGGGAAGGAGGGGTCAAGGGCAAATGCCCGCAAAAGCGCTCCTCCCATAGAAGAAGAGAGCCAAAATCAAGGTCCGGGTTTTCCGAGATGCCTAGACACTCTGAGTTTGAAAGATGGGAGGTCATAGACAGGAGGAAAGATGGATTGAGGAAGATTGTTCCAGAGTTCACCGGTTGAGTAGTTGAAAGACTGAAAATACCAATTAACCATTGCATTAGATAGTTGGACAGAATAGGAATGAGAAAGTGTAGAAAGTCTGGTACTGCGCGTTCTCCTTAAAGGAGGAGGCATGCAGTTAGAGTTCAGAAGAGCAATGTCCGTTATGATAGCGATAGTAAAAAGAGAGTGAGGCAACAAAGCGGGGAAGAGAGAGAGATTGAAGACAATCAGTAAGAGGCGGGGAAATGATGAGACGAAAAGCCTTTGATTCCACCCGGTCAAGTATAGCTGTATGGGTTGAGCCACCTCACACATGAGAAGCATACTCCATACACGGGCGAACAAGATCCTTGTACAGAGACAACAACTGAGTGAGAGTGAAGAAATTGCGGAGGCGGTACAGCACACCCAACCTCTTAGAAGCTGTTTTAGAAAGAGAATATATGTGATCTTTCCAGGAAAAATCACGAGAAAAGGAAATGCCAAGAATGTTAAGAGAAGAGGAAGGATTGATTTTTGTGTTGTTGAAGGTAAGGGGATAGTCGTGTGGAAGATTGTGACGGGTAGACAGATGGAGAAACTGAATTTTTGAGGCATTGAAAGCCACAAGGTTTTCTCTGCCCCAATCAGATATAGCGGGAAGATCAGGGATCAGGTGCCCCATAGCCGCCTCACGCGAATCATGAAGCGACTGCTGTGAGGGACGCTTTGGGAAGCGGGTGGAGTGAATAGGACAGGAAGAGCGAATTACTGGACATAATGCAATTTCTTTCTTTATCTCGGCCCCAGGCAAACACGGAATGTTACAGTATATACAGTATGAACAATACTTTTACATAAAATCAACGTAGATGACAAAATAAAAAATACATCAGCTTTCTTTGTTTAATAATATAACTTGTATATAACCTGAAGAGGACTTGTCTGATTTGAAAATTATTGATTTTTAAAAAATATTTTGTCCTTAAAAACAAAGTATAATTGTTATGACATGACTTCACACTTGGGAGATTTTGGGTCATAACATTTAGAGAGTTTTCACCTCTTAAAACCTCTTGTGTGTTCGGTTTGAAAAATGCTTTTAGAATCAAACATTTTCTTGTGTGGGCTCAAGGGACAAACACCATTAACTCTCTCTCTCTCTCTCTCTCTCTCTCTCTCTCTCTCTCTCTCTCTCTCTCGTTCTGAGGAAGAAGATTTCGATGTCATTGTTACTAAGGATTTAAAGTTTTCAAAACAATGTTCAGTCGCGAGCAGTAAAGCTAATCGAGAATCGGGTTTTGCATTTCTCGTAATTTAGGATATAAATCTAAAGATACTGTTTTGCCATTATATAAGTAGCTTGTACAGTTTTGGTTGGCCTGTATGAGTAAGGATGTAGAATTGGTAGAAATGGTTCAGCACTGTTTTACGTAGTAAAATATACGAAGATGGACTCAAAGAGCTGAATTTGTATACGCTTGAAGCTCTGAGTATGAGAGGCGAATTAATTCAGGTGTTCAAATTTTTTAATTGTTTTCATAACGTAAATGATGAGAATTTCTTTGCCTTAGACGATAGGGACATTAGGAGAAACAACGGTTTTAAAATAAGGGGCAAAAGATTTGAGGCAAACGTTGTGAGGGTTTTTTTCACCTATAAGATAGTCGAGAGATGGAATAGACTACCAGCGGGGGGTCGTGGCAAGCACTTCAGTTAATATGTTTAAGAATAGGGTCGATAGGCATTTTAGTAGCACAAATTTGCAGTGAAGGATGGATAAATTGGGGGTATATTTTTTAGTTATTGTAAGGAGTAGCGTGATTTTCCTGTTTGTTTAAATGTAGTAGGAGGTCTGGTCAGGTCTGGTTGTAGAGCATTGGGAGTTCTCAGATGATACTCCATTGGTAGAGACGAGGAGCTTGATGGGAATTCTGGTGAGACAAAACTTCCGAATAGTTAATTAAGTATAAAGGATGGCTACTTCTTTGGGTACATTGTGTTTATTTATTGAGACAGAAACGGTGGTTTCCCTTAAGATATAAACGTAGTAGTATTCTGGTCTGGTTACAAAGCATTGGGTGTTATCATTGTGAGAATGCTCCGGAGTCAAAGCCTCTGAACAAGCCTGCAAAGGAGGGTCATAAAGGGAGTTTGTTGGGGGTGGAGTTGGGGATGGAGATGTTCCCTTTTGATCGTAAATGTAGTAAGAGGCGCTGATCAGGTCTGGTATTAGAAGAGTGGGAGTTCTCAAATTATAGCTTTTTTATCACTTTTTATTTTTATTTACGTCTTTCTAAAAGACTGTAATTCTCGACAGTCAAAACCTTCGAATAGCTATACTAAATTATTTTAGGAAGCAACTCCTCTTTCCCCTTCTTTCTTTCTTTTGCTCCTTCGTTTTTTTATTATTAAAAGGAAGATGACTGAAGGAGGGCGGTAGTATAATTGCAAATGGGTCGAGTGCAATTGCAATGCAACATTGCATGCAACACGAAGAGACTGTTTTTAGCCACCTCCAGGGAGGAGTGGGGCTATGCAACAATACCCCAAAGGGTAACCTATCTTCAAGGGGTAACCTAACCTGGCTGCTAAAGCCCACAAAAAAAATATATATATGTGGGTGTGTATGCATGTATATAAAAACAAAGCTTCTTATATATATATATATATATATGTGTGTGTGTGTGAAATGTATATATGTGAGCTCCAAGGGGTATAGGGTAACCCAACATGGCTGCTCAGGCCCACCCAAAAATATATATATGAAATGTAGGTATGTATATATGTGGGTGTATATGCGTGTAAATGTGAGTAACCTAAAATAAAATACAAGAAGGAGAGAGATGAGATCCTTCCACTGCGGCGTCTCGGAGAATTTTGATGGTTTAAAAGACAGCCAGTAGTATTTGACATACACAGCTATTTCCTTTTACGTACATATAAAGGTGAATTACCATCGCTTTGCCTCAAACACAAACACACACACTGTATCGTCTATATATATATATATATATATATATATATATATATATATATATATATATATATATGTTGTTGTGCGCAACCCTTTTATTTATGTGCTGCGCACCTTTATTTCTATTGCAACTTATTTCTTACGGTCGTGTTCTTTTCGTTATATATGACTCGGCCTATCCACTCAGATGGCCCTTTAATTTGATATGCGTAAGTTCCTTCAGCTTACTGGAAGCCTACTTTGGATTTCAAACTTTAAATGTTAAGTTACCCTCAGCTTACAAGAGAGGCCTATTGCAAGGTAGCAGAAAAAACGACACACGCCCTCTTATAAAATTTATTAAATTTCACTCAAATTAGTAGATGAATTTAAAGAATTAGGCTGATGTATGATTACCAATTTTGCGTACAATAAAATCCAATTATTAATTTAAAAATGTTCACAAGTATTTTAGTCTAAAAAATCATTTATACAGAGAGGTTTTTTATTTTCGTGTAACAAAACAATTAACACTAAATGAAATTGTCGAAATCGAGGAATGAATTGAAAAATGGATTACTTACAGAAATCTGGAAAGTTATGCTTGACTGTTCTGCATAAGGACAGCAGATTTATTTTCAGGAAAAAAGTTCGTTCATGCAATTAGATTTCCCCGTACAGAAATGGAATAATTGTGCAACAACTTCGGGGCTTCCACCCAGCTCACTCCAACACAGGATATTGAATCGTCTCTGAGGAAACCTAATACGGCGCAAACTTCAAGTTAAACATTTGATGCAAAACAAAAAAAAATTAAATTTAAAAGGAATCTCGCCAAGTTCCTTTTTTCCTGGTCGCTGACAATAAGTTCTTATGTAAGTTCACGTACACAAACGGATTCAAATTTTAAGTACAATCGTGAGACAGTTCTAATTCAACTTAGAAACTTTCTATTTCACCACAAGTTCTAAGGAGTTATTTAAGCCACTGTTAACTTTCGGAGGAACGACTACAACTGACTTAAAAATCTCAAATCTACTTTACAATTTTTAAGGACCCGCCTTCTAATAGTTTGATGGACCTATCAACACACGTATTTGACACAAGGCCGCCCCCCCACCCGAAAGCTCTCCTCCACACCTAAGGAAAGAAAGAATCTGTACCGGGCGTTCCCAGAATCACTGTCCTCCTATTGGACCGTGTTCCCACTTCCCGGTACAGACCCCTCCTTTTCCCAAAAATACCTTTAAATAAAGTTATTCCTTCGAAGCTACTTGATTCCCAATTTTATGACCAACCTCATGGTCAAAGTTAGCAAGTGGCTTCGAATCTGTCTCTCAAAAATTGCACCACCAAGCGAAGGGAAAACCAACCATTTCTCATCTGAACCCAAATCCGCTGGTTTGTCCTTCCCTTTGGAGTGTAAAGTCATGGTTATAAATCTCGGCTACAAGGCTGGTTCCGGTTTATCTCTTTGTGAGAACACAAAATTAAATCGTACGAACGTTAAGCATTTTTGCAAATTTCTAAAACAAAAATTATTCACTCATTAATATTCATAAATCAAACCACCTTGTGTTGGAGACCTGAACAACAAAATCTTAAAACTAAAACTTCGGCTCTTATTTTGCAAAAGATTTCGGCATGCCAATTTTACCGTTACATCCCTCCCCTCCTTTAATTTTGCACTCCGATGCAAACTTTCTTAATTAGGGTCGGGTATCATCACTTTATTCACAATTTTCACTACTTTTTATTTGATTTATTTGTCCCCTTTATTGGGACACTAACAATGGCACATTTTATTTGTCCCCTTTATTGGCTAACACTGGCACATTTAGTTTTAATCATTTTCGGTTTCGTCGTAGTGTACTCGAGGTCTGGGCCTAAGAGCAAACGGACGCTCAAACGGTGGCCCTGTGAAAGCAGCCTGTCTGCTTTGTCCGGGGGACCCTATTCCCGCAAGGCCGCCGCGAGGAGGTAGTTCGGAAGCACCAGGCGGTTCCCGTCCGCCACTCGGTCCTGCCAGTGGGGAGGAGGTGCACTCCGGTTCACCTCCACTAGTCGATGTTTCTCCGTTTCAGGGGCGAAGCTCTCTGGGAGGAAGTAGTTCGGAAGCACTTGGCGGTTCCCGTTCCGCCACTCGGTCCTGCCAGTGGGCAGGAAGCGCACTCCGGTTCACTTCCCCGTGTTGATGTTTCTCCAGTGTCGAGGGCGAATCTCCAGAGAAGAGAGGCTGTGGCCCTTCCCCCATCTCATCCCCTGCGCCGTCCGCCCCGCCTTGTCGCTCGACGTCCCCTGGGGCATCGATGCTGCGGCGGATGCGGTCTCGATGGATCACTATCTGATGTTCAGTGATTATGTGCCGCAGGAGATAAGTGACTGGAGTCTTCTGTTCGATGATGATGTATGGACTCTCGTACCGGGGCTCCAACTTGCCTCTGCACGTTCGTGGGTAATCAATGTACACCAAGCCACGGGGCGCCTTTTCTTCGAACGGCTTCAATTCCTTGATTCCGTTAATCTTCTCGTAGCTACGCATGAACTCCTCCACTCGGCGGTAGATTTCGCTCAGACTCCTCTTTCGGTCTTCGGCGTACTCTTCTGGGTTGTACGGGCTTAGGCACGCCTCCTGTGGCATGCGAAATAGCTTTGAAGGTACATTGGGAGTTCGCCCGTACATAAAGAAGAATGGAGAATACCCCGTGGCTCGGTGTACTCGGATGTTCAGGGACAATTCCACGGTGTCGTGGATTTTATCCCAATCCCGTCCAGTTTCTTCACAAAGTATTCGGAGTTTGATGCATAGCTCTTTATTCAGACGTTCGATCTTCCCGTTGCTTTGGGGATGGTATGCGGCGGTCCGTTGGTGTTGTACTTCCCAAACCCGGAAGAGCTCCTGCAAGGTAGAGTTCCAAAACTCCTTACCTTGGTCGGATACTACTGCGGAAGGGGCGCCCAGTTTGCACAGTATTAAACGATGGAACTTGTCCGCCACCTCTTGGGCCGTCTTATCTTTTATTGCTGCCAGGATGGTAAACTTGCTGAAACTGTCCACACACGTGAGGATATAATTGCTGCCTTACCCGGTCGGAGAAAGGGGACCAACTAAGTCCACGTGCAGAAGTTCCCAAGGACTGTGGCCTCGCACACAAGGCATTGTTTCCACAGTCACTTTCCGCGTCTGTTTATTTCGCGCGCACGTGTCGCACTTTTGGACTACCTGCCGTGCTTGTTGAACCATACCTGGACAAAAATAGAGGTCCCGTAGGATTTCTGAAGTCCCCGCAGCTACAGGATGAATGCTCCCAACGTCCGTGTGTGCGTTCCAAATGAGCTGCTCTCTCAACTTTTTAGGAACTATGATGACCTCTCTTCCGTTCGCATCGATGTAAACCAGCACGTTCTTCTTCACAAGTTTGAATCTCGACGGCAGGATGGGCTTGGATACGGGCCAGCTGAAAGCCTTCCCTTCTTCGATGGCTGTTCGAATTGCCGCTATCTCAACGTCCTTCTTGCTCCTGCGCGAGTACTCCCCGATGGTTACCTGACTCGCGTCCGTGTTCAAAATGAACTCCTGCTCAAAACTTGGGTACGCCAGTACGATGTCAGTGGTCAGAGTATCTTTGAGTGCTTGCCATGCGGTCTCTTGTGGAGTGTCCCATCCCCAAGATTCCTTGGTGGACACTTCATTAAGAGGTCGCGCAACCTGACTCAATCCCTTTATAAACTTTCGGTAGTAGGAGGCGAGGCCTAAAAATTGCTTCAGTTCCGTTTTGTTAGTTGGCCTCTGGAAGTTTTTGATGGCCTCTACTTTGGATTCCTGTGGCTTCACCCCGTTCCTGGTGACCACATGGCCTAGATACTCCGTCTGGGACTGTAATAACTGACATTTTTCTAACTTGACCTTTAAGTTGGCGGTGCGTAGGCTATCCAAGGCTCGTCGTAACCTCTTGTCCTGTTCTTCTAAAGATCTTCCAAGGACAATGAGGTCATCCAAGTAAATCAGCACTTCCTATCAGCACTTCCTTGTCCATTTGCTCCAGAAAAATAAAATTCATTACTCTTTGGAACACTGGTGGACTATTGGACAACCCAAACGGGAACACCCTGAACTCGAAATGACTGCTTCCCGTTGAGAAGGCAGTTTTCGAGATGCTGTCGTCGTGAATAGCCAGCTGCCAATATCCCGAACGTAAATCCATGCTCGAGAAGTAATGAGTCCCGTGCAGCTTGGCCAAGGTTTCATCAATGATGGGTAGTGAATATTTGTCCTTGATGCAGATGGCGTTCAAAGGTTTATAGTCTACACAGAGCCTCAGGGCCCCACACTTTCCCTTTTTTCCGTTAATCGCTTCCCCCTCTAGACTCCTGTGGTCACTCTTCGTTCCTAGTGATCACGTGGTCCTGGTACTCTACCTGTGACGGTAGTAATCAATCTTGTCTTTCCCTCGTCCGTCTTCTTCATTTTGAGAGCGACGGACATCGGTAAACATGCGTCTTGAGGTGTGTCAATCTCTTCTTAGTCACTTGTGGAATTTTGACTCTTTCTCACAGTGACACTTGTTCCATTTTTTTCTTTTCGGGCGAGGAATCGAACGGCTGTTCCGACTAACCTCCCCGTTCTCGTTGCCTCAACCACCATACCGATGTCATCTTGTCTTCAAGGTAGTACTTGTCAGTCTCAGTCATCACTTTTATTTCTCAAGAGTAACTTTACCGCCTCCTTGGAAAGTGTTAACTTCCCGTTGAGATTTCTGCTCTGTGATACTTGCAAATCACGTTGAGCCTCACTGCACATCCCTTGCAGCGGAGAGTAGACGTCCAGGGGAACCCATATCCCCAAATTTGTCTTCGCTGTCTATTCCCATATCATTTAACTTCCCTTTGGGATTCTGCTCGACAACTTTCCCAAGTATCCTCGAGCCTCACTGCATATCCCATGCAGCGGAGAATTGACGTCCAGGGGAAACCATATCCCCAAATTTTCTTCACTGTCTATTCCCTTATTATTTAATTTCCGTTTGGGATTCTGCTCGACAACTTTCCCAAGTATTCTCGAGCCTCACTGCATATCCCATGCAGCGGAGAATAGACGTCCACGGGAACCGCGTCCCCGGGTTTCATTTTGACCCTCCTTGTCAGAATGATGCTGGCTTCTTTATTCTGTCTGCTCCCATTCCTGGTCTGGTTACCTCTTCGTTCAGAGTGACGACTCTTTTCTCTTCACAGTTACCTTTGTTTCGTTTTCATATCCTCCGAAACAACACGCCTATGGTCAAGTCTTGCTGAGCCTCTGGAATTATACAGACACAAAAGAATTCTTCAACCCCCCTTCCCATAGTCAAACTTAATTCTACTCCCTTACAGGAATGGGCTGATCCTGTGCAACCGTGTACTGAGAAGTTGGCAACTGTCCAAAGAAGGCTCCCGGTGTTCTTGTGCATAGCTTATGTCAATGTGACGGAAGCTCCACCATCGTCCAGCGCGGTGGAAGCTTGATGAGGGACGAATACTGGTAGGGTGATCAGCCCAAGCCGACGACTCGCTGCTACTTCCTCTGAAGCTATTCGGGAGGCTTCCCCTTCCAGTCCTGCTGAAGGTTTGCTCGAGGGCACGCCTCTTCCCAATGTCCCATTTGCTGGCAAATCTTGCACTGGCTCCGGCCACTTTCTTCCATTGTTTCCTCTTTTGAGTCACTGTGTTCGTTTGACTTGGTTTGTTTTCTCTTCTGGTTTCTCATGGGGTTGTAGTAGCATTCTTGAGTTGTGTTATTCCTCCTGTGACCTGTGCCACATTTCTTCATTCTGGGCTCTCCTCTTTTGATGGACTTGTCTCCGACGTTCACCTCCACATCCTTGATGTTGTCCTCCTTCGTGGCTGTGGCTGTTCTTTCTTCTGGATGTTGTGAGTTGCAGTTCCAGGATGTGGGAGGATTTTGCAGTTTATGCAGTCTTCGGCTTCTGTCTTGTGGCGTTTCTTCCCTTAGGACATCTTCATCTCTTAGTCCTAAGCTTGGGTTGTTTACCGAGAACTTTATTGATTCCATCCAATATTCCCGAAAGGGTGTTCCTGTGATGCAATTACAAGCATACTCCGGCATAACGGACTTCAACGCGTCCTTAAGTATGCCACTTTTAATATGTCTCCTTATAGGATTAGCCTGAACCAAGGCATTACCTGAACTTAATAATCTTGTGGCAAATATGTTGAGTGTCTCACCTTTTTCCCTCCTGGCGGCATTTGGGCTCGTTCCTGGGTTCTCTTGTGCCCGTTCGCCCATAAAGGTCAGCGAACTTCTTTCCAATGTGTGTCCAAAAGTCGTTTGCTCATGACCCCTTACTGCCTGTTCACGTTGCCAAGGTAAGCTAATACTCTGTAATACCTGTACGACGGCTTGTATATCCTTCTGCAAGTCTTCATCGGTGTGATGTTTCTCGGCGCTTGTATGGGTTCACTTCTGCAAAGGTTCTTTGGGATGGCTTCTGGGTTCTCTGGTCTCCACCCAACCCTTTCCTGCGTCGAAAGTTCTTCTTCTGTAAAGGGAGGAACTAGAGAGATTCTTCTGGGACGAATCCCCGACCTGCGGTTGTCCCAATACTCCAACCGCGGAGTAGTCATTACAAGGTCTTCCAGTTTCGACCCTCTTCGGTTTATTTCTTCCTCTAATTCCTTGCATTCCTTTAATAACCGATTAATGTTGGAAAAATTTATCCTTTTTAAATCTTCCAAACTTTCTGTACTCATTTCCTTTAAGTTCTTTGGTTCGGTATCACTAATGTCACTTACACTTTCTTCCCCGTTCGTTTCGTTATATCTACGCTCTTTACCGACATCGCGAAGCTTATTTATTTATTTATTTTATTTTAAAACCGTTCCTACTGTTAGCGACACTTTTCACTGTTCACAATTATTTTAGCGAATCACTGTTCCAAAATTTTACGTCAGTGCTTTTCTCTATCACGCAAATTTATTTTAACAAAAAAGTTACACTCTTGCTACCAATACCTTACAATAGGATCCCACTTCTACGACAACATTTACGTTGTGCGCAACCCTTTTATTTATGTGCTGCGCACCTTTATTTCTATTGCAACTTATTTCTTACGCGCGTGTTCTTTTCGTTCAGGATGACTCGGCCTATCTACTCGGATGGCCCTTTAATTTGATATGCGTAAGTTCCTTCAGCTTACTGGAAGCCTACTTTGGATTTCAAACTTTAAATGTTAAGTTACCCTCAGCTTACAAGAGAGGCCTATTGCAAGGTAGCAGAAAAAACGACACACGCCCTCTTATAAAGTTTATTAAATTTCACTCAAATTAGCACATGAATTTAAAGAATTAGGCTGATGTATGATTACCAATTTTGCGTACAATAAAATCCAATTATTAATTTAAAGAAAATGTTCACAAGTATTTTAGTCTAAAAAATCATTTATACAGAGAGGTTTTTTATTTTCATGTAACAAAACAATTAACACTAAATGAAATTGTCGAAATCGAGGAATGAATTGAAAAATGGATTACTTACAGAGATCTGGAAAGTTATGCTCGACTGTTCTGCGTAAGGACAGCAGATTTATTTCCAGGAAAAAAGTTCGTTCATACGATTAGATTTCCCCATACAGAAATGGAATAATCGTGCAACAACTTCGGGGCTTCCACCCAGCTCACTCCAACACAGGATATTGAATCGTCTCTGAGGAAACCTAATATGGCGCAAACTTCAAGTTGAACATTTGATGCAAAACAAAAAAAAATTAAATTTAAAAGGAATCTCGCCAAGTTTCTTTTTTCCTGGTCGCTGACAATAAGTTCTTATGTAAGTTCACGTACACAAACGGATTCAAATTTTAAGTACAATCGTGAGACAGTTCTAATTCAACTTAGAAACTTTCTATTTCACCACAAGTTCTTAAGCCACTGTTAACTTTCGGAGGAACGACTACAACTGACTTAAAAATCTCAAATCTACTTTACAACTTTTAAGGACCCGCCTTCTAATAGTTTGATGGACCTATCAACACACTTATTTGACACAAGGCCGCTCCCCACCCGAAGGCTCTCCTCCACACCTAAGGAAAGAAAGAATCTGTACCGGGCGTCCCCAGAATCACTGTCCTCCTATTGGACCGTGTTCCCACTTCCGGGTACAGACCCCTCCTTTTCCCAAAAATACCTTTAAATAAAGTTATTCCTTCGAAGCTACTTGATTCCCAATTTTATGACCAACCTCATGGTCAAAGTTAGCAGGTGGCTTCGAATCTGTCTCTCAAAAATTGCACCAACAAGCGAAGGGAAAACCAACCATTTCTCATCTGAACCCAAATCCGCTGGTTTGTCCTTCCCTTTGGAGTGTAAAGTCACGGTTATAAATCTCGGCTACAAGGCTGGTTCCGGTTTATCTCTTTGTGAGAACACAAAATTAAATCGTACGAACGTTAAGCATTTTTGCAAATTTCTAAAACAAAAATTATTCACTCATTAATATTCATAAATCAAACCACCTTGTGTTGGAGACCTGAACAACAAAATCTTAAAACTAAAACTTCGGCTCTTATTTTGCAAAAGATTTCGGCATGCCAATTTTACCGTTACAACAATATATATATATATAATATTATATATATATATATATATATATATATATATATACAGGGTGTCCCATAAGTCCGGCATCATAGGAGAAATTCATATTTTTCTATTTCTGCAAACCATAATTCATATTTTTGTCTTTCTACAGGCCATAATGTCTGTGAGCAATAGGGTAGGTTGATTTTGGAACTGTGATCTTGGACTTGTCTAGATAGAAAGGTATTAATGTATAAAAAACGTTGCCCCAACCGTGGCCGGTCGATTCGCCGACGGACGTTTTGCCGACAGACATTTTGCCGACGGACGTTTCGCCGAACGGACGATTCGCCGACGGCTGTTTCGCCGAACAGACGATTCGCCGAACGGACGATTCGCCGAACGGACGAGTCGCCGAATGGACTGTCATTAATAAAAAAAAACAAATATAATTTAAATACGAAAATTAGTTAACTTTTATAATTTAAGTCTTGCGTTTGTGCCTTTATAGTTTAAGGCTTTAAGCTATTCTGAAAAGTTTGTTCGTTTGTTGCCTTTTTTAAATCTTAGTAACTTATGTCTTAGGTTTTCGCACTTAAAATTGCAGTCATCCTGGAACTTTTACATTGTTCACTGTTCAGTAACCCACAATGCCTCTTCAATTTATTGATTCAGAGAAAGGCCATAAAAAGTTAGTACACCCTTGACGATTGGTTAGGTTAAGTCATGATATTTTCGTTAGTTTACTGTTAAAACATACGAAAATATCACGACTTAACCTAACCAATCGTCATTTTTTCAAATAATATTAGTAATAGTTTCTCTAGACAAATTGTATCTGTAGACAAATTATTGTAGTTAAATTGTATCTGTAGACTAATTGTTGTAGATAAATTGTTGCAGACAAATTGTTGTAGATGAATTGTATCTTTAGACAAATTGTTGTAGACAAATTCGCCGGACACCGTCAAAGTGAATTCCATGGTCTAAAACGAAAGTTTTAAATTATACAATATACAGCGAGAAAGATATATATATATATATATATATATATATATATATATATATATATATATATATAATATAAAAATGAACCATAAATAATTCCCATATTCCTATACTATCTTATTCTTCATGTAATTCTTGTATTCATTTATATAGTTCTTGTATCCATTTTAAGAAAAAGTATCCATTTTAAAAATTCATGTGTTATATGGTTCATGTATTTATATAATCCTGTATATTCTTATATATTTAACTTTATATAATGCCTATACTCATATGTATGTACGTGTGTGTATTCATTTTTACATAAGGACCAAAATCGCCCAACGCGAGTTTGGATAAAATTTTTGATTTGCTTTCTACTTTGCCAAATAATTGGTGACCTGTTGTTTTTTAAAATCTCATAATCATTTTTTTCGATTTCGCTTAATAAGGAATCGTGCTTAAGCTTTGCAATGTTCATATTTTGTATACATTCCTTTCGTTATAAAAGATGAGATCATGTCTTGCCTAAGCATTAAAATTGTACATCTTAAATATTAAAATTTTACTCATATGCATATTTTAGTGTAAAGATGCATAGTCCGATTTCCACTTTTAGTTAACTTGGCAGATCATGATAACATCAGATCTGAAAAGTCGCAGTTTAAGATAAAAATATGGTTTCGTCTTCAAATATTTTGTTTACTCGTTCAAGCCTTACCACAGCTAAAAATTTACTTTATTTTCGAATATTGTGCAAAAATAATACAGCCTTTTTAGCATTTAATAATAATGATGTCAGCAGTTTTTGGGTATATAAACCCACTAAAAATATTCCATTGGCATTCAGAAGCTAATTCAGAGGCTGAGCACTACCTGTACATTTTAGCAGTAAATTTACAGTTGAAGATAGTTTTTATCTTATCCTTCTAGCCTTGCTCTCTTCAGAAGAACTTAGTCATTAAACTTTCCGGATACGCTATAAGAAGAATCCGGAACCTTCAGCATTTTTAGTAAGTCTATCAAAGTCCTCCGAGCCACTATAGAAGAACTCGGAGAGTAATATAGAAGAAAACTACTGCAAGTCACACATCCGTTGCTGCCACCTAACCAGAACCCCCCGTCGATTCCGAACCACCCCAGGGCCATAGACGGAGAGGTTAACATATATATATATATATAGATAGATAAACATTTTATATAGTTATCGATATAAATTTATTTAAAAAAGGTATCTGTTTTTACGTCAGGCGTCTATAACTGTCAATTTAACATATTTAATATTTTAACAAAATAATTCAATAATATTTAATAATAACCTTTAATAACATGTGTGTGTATTTTGTCATAGAAATATTAATGACAGTCCATTCGGCGAATAGTCCATTCGGCGAATCGTCCGTTCGGCGAAACAGCCGTCGGCGAATCGTCCGTTCGGCGAAACGTCCTTCGGCAAAATGTCTGTCGGCAAAACGTCCGTCAGCGAATCGACCGGGTACCTGCACCAACTCATATTTGTGAAAATGATTGTATTTTTTGAGGATTGTTAATTATTTTTAAGTTGTAAAATTGCCGAATTTTACTCGTAAAATCGCGCGCGCGGCATTCGCGCAATGTAAACAAACAAAATATCGGACCTTATTTCATCAAAATAATCAATTAAAATTCGGCTTTTTTAACAAAACGATGCTTGAAACTTGTATTTTTAAATTATATTTACCTATGAAATGTGTATTAAATTAGGTTATTTTATGATGCGTTCATTTAATTGTGTTTATTTTCAGATATTTCATAAAAATGGGTAAAAAACGGAAGTCTGCAGTGTTAACTCGAAGTGATAGTGCCAAAAAATTCAGTGGCCAGCCTTCCCCTTTGGATAAAACAGAGCCTCCTACCCTCCGCCAAGTTATTCAGTACAGTTATTTCCTCCAAAACACCAAAACAGCCACCCGGACTTGAAAGACTATCATATTGCTAAAATGATAACAAAGGATGTGATTGAGATCTGGCAGGCAGTGAACCCGCGGCTGCCCCTGTATGAGGAATATTATGTAGTAAAATTGGTGGATAAAGTGTGCTTCAAGAAAGCAGAAGAGATAAACAGGAAATCTCTTTCTACAGTCCAGGAGCAGAATCTGGAGGAAAAGCTGGATAAACTTTTTGACATTTCTGCTTGCACCTGTAAGCTTCGTCCCTGTGATGACAATGCTGTGAAGTGCAAGAAAGAAAATTGTCAAACACAGTACATAATCTGCATTTGTCCTCCCAGTAAGAAGGTAATGCTATAATTTTTTTAACTTTTAACTGGCTTAACTTAGTGCGATTAGGTGCCTTTTAAATGGAAGAAGGAAATTCAATGCTTGTAATCGAAAAATATCCGCATTTTCCTCCTGTAATCTTCCTTTCTCCCCCCTCCCTGGTAATAGAAATTAATAATCAATTTTTTTTCAGGATTTTATCTCTTATTTTAGATCCGCTATTTAATATACTTTAATATTTCAGGTTCCAGTAGAGGAGAGGGAATACTTGAGAGATCAGAGGGCCAAAATAGGACCCAAGGGCTCTTTCCAGCTGGGATCTGTGGATAAAACTGCTGTAAAGAGAGACCAGAGGGCTGCAGCTGAAGCAGAAAGATTACAGAGCCAGATTCAACAGCAGCAGGAAGTGGATTTGGCCACTTTTGCCTCCACACCTTCACAAGATATTTCTTTTGAATCCAGCTCAGGAGAATCAGGAGAGGTAATATATATTTTTTCTTATATCTTATCCCATTTTTACCCAAATTTATCCCTACTTTTTGTCCCTATTTCCCCCCTTTTTCCCCTCATTTTCGCTTTAGTAATTTATTCTTTTTTTCGCCGACTTTTTACCTGAATTTTTACCCATTTCCCCCCCCTATTTTCCCACTTTTTTCCCCCCATTTTCATTTAAGTAATTTATTCTTATTTCCGCCCATTTTCGTCAATTTTTACCCATATTTTTCCCTACTTTTTCCCCTATTTTCCCCCATTTTTGCTTTAGTAATTTATTTTTATTTTCATTTCAGCCATCTGGTGGTGAAGCTGAAGAGTTCAAGCCAAGGAGGCACGCAAGTGTAGGTTACAGCTTCTTGAAAAACCCCAGATATGCCATGGAACTGATCAGGGGTGATGTTTCTTCCAATTTTGGGGCAAGTCTTGCTAATGCCTTCCTCCTGGACTTACAAGCTATGGACCTGCTTAAGCCAGGCCTTGATGTGAAACGGATAATAGTTGATAAATCGAAAATGGACAGGGAAAAAGCTAGAATGAAAGTGAAAAGTGATGAAAAGCACAATGAGGGTCTGGAAAAGTTAGTCTGTATTGGGGTTGATGGGAAAGTTGACAAGGACACTTTGCTGTAAAGAGAAGTTAAGGATGAAAATGGGGAGACTAAGCTGAAGAAACGAAAGGGACAAGAGCACCATCTGACTTTCACAAAGGAGCCGGGAACTGAAAGTGGAACATATCTTACTCACAGAGTCATCCCAATTAAAGGTGCGACTGAGTTCTTCTTGGTGAAGAAGTTGCTAGTGTGTGTCTTGGAGGAGTTTAACAGTGTTCATACCCTGAAAGCTGTCCTCCTTGACAACACAAATACAAACACTGGCTGGGAGGGAGGCCTTGTAACAGCTCTGGAAAATAAACTTGAGCGGAAATTGCACACCATTGGCTGTTCACTCCATCAGAATGAGCTTCCTTTCAGAGCTGTTTTCAAGCATCTTCATGGCAGTACCAAAAGTCCCACTGCTTTCACTGGTCCGCTGGGATCTGCCACAAGTGGAATTCACCAAACTCAGTGGCCCCCTGGATGACATGGAATTTGCTGAGGAGACACTGAATGATCTCAGTAGCGACCAGAGGCTTCTTTTTTAGTATGTGCTTGGAATTTCCAAGGGCAAAGTCAACCCAAGATTTGCTGCCTGGAAAATTGGACTATTAAACCATGCAAGATGGTTGACTTTGGCAATTAGATTGATGTGTCTGTGGACCAGAGGTGCTTACCCTCCAGAACTACAGGATAAGCTTTACCAGGCCATCAAGTTCACTGTGGAAGTGTATGCAGTCAGTTGGTTTGAGATCAAAAGGGACAGCAAGTTCCACAATCAGCAGCTGTACATCTTCAACATGATCCAGAGGATCAAGCAGCAGTCTGAAGAAATCCAGGGTGTTGCTTTCAAGAACCTGAAGTACAATGCTTTTGCCTTGCTGCCCGAGAATGTGCTGTACTTCATGATGAAGTCTGATGACTTGGAAGTGAGAGAAGCTGTTCTCAAGAAAATTCTGTCCATCAGGTAAGCATTTATTAATTTAAAAAAATGTGAAAAAAAAATTTGATTATGGGGATTTATTTAATAAAAAAAAGGCCCGAGTTCTATAAATCCCCATAATCGAATTTTTTTCACATTTTCTTATCCCAATTCCCCCCTTCCCTTCTGATAATGGAAATAATCTTACCTTCTTTCTGAAAAAAAATTCGATTATGGGGATTTATAGAACTCGGGTTTTTTTGTTTTTTTTAATTTAAGTTTAATTTAAATCAACAGTTCTGAGACTAATAGGGATTAAATCTTAAACTGGAATAAAAAATAAATTAATTATTATTCTTTCAGAAGTGGGAAGCCAGCCAAGAAGAGGCTGAAGAAGATCACAGCCATCAACATTGAAGCTACCCACTGGTCAGAACTAATCAACCTTTCTCAAAGTGGCATCTGTGAACCTGCTCTCGCAGAAGACTTTTCTGACCAGGAGCTTCAAGAAGCATTGCTGAATGGCACCAAGCTGGAGCTGCCTGATCTGCCTTCACATTCTCAGAATGTTGAAAGGGCCGTGAAGCTGACATCTGAAGCTTCCCATACTGTTTATGGACTCGAATCAAGGCACAAACACATTCTGGCCAAAGCCCTAAGCCGCCAGATGAGGCCTTCCTTTGCTTCTAAGGGCTCTTACA
The DNA here is from genome assembly GCA_023014485.1 of Bathynomus jamesi. NCBI lineage: Eukaryota > Metazoa > Arthropoda > Malacostraca > Isopoda > Cirolanidae > Bathynomus > Bathynomus jamesi. The sequence continues at coordinate 276,934 of JAJOZX010002599.1, forward strand.
GAGAAAATTATGATGATCTTGCGATCTAAATGTGTCTATTTGACTCTGTACATGTTTTCTTTACTTTTTTTCAATAAAATTGTAACTTTTTTCAGGATTTTTTTATGAAAATAGCATGTTTTTTCGGCCGGCCGAAAATTGCGAAAATGCGGTATTTTTCGGTACGATTTTTTCACGATTTTTGAAACGGTTTCCTCAAAAAACGGTTAAAGCTAGGGATCTGAAAGTTTTTGTCAGTTATTATCACATTAAGCCCTGACTATCTCGACTAGTCCAAAGTCGATATCTTAAGAAATGGGGAAAATCAACCTACCTTAGTGAGCAAGGAAGAACGAATCCAGATAATTCTACTCATAGGAAATCGGAGTCAAAGAGAGGCCGCTGCTGAATTTAACAGACTGCATCCATACCGCGAGCCAATAACAGAGTTCTGTTAGCAGGCTTGTTGCAAAGTTTAAGGAAACAGGATCCATAGAAGATAAACCACGCAGTGGACCTTCAAGGAGGTCCACTGACGATGATACAGCGACTGCTATCGTGGCTCATTTTAACAGAAGTCCCAATAAG
>JAJOZX010002599.1:280000-322500 GCA_023014485.1 Bathynomus jamesi
TTGGTTTGTATCACGATTTACGCATGGCGTGCAAATAATAGCATATGAGGGTGCATCACTCATCTGCTCTCTTTTTGTGCCTACCCCCACAGGTATTTTATAAATGTCCTCACCCTACTTATCAGCCACCACCAAGATTCTACGAGGGCCACTCAATATATTTTGCCCCACCCTTTTTTTTTCTTTCCAAGTTTCCTTGTAATTTCCTGAAATTTTGTACACAAGTAGTCACATACCTTTTTTACAAGTTTTTATTTTTCTACAGACTCTCGATCCTTTTCTACGGCTTTCCTCCACCTCAAAACAAGGGCCTTTATTCCTTGCTGGTAAAAGTCTGCTGGCTTCCGCTCGAGCCACTCCTAACCTCCTCAACAACCTCATCGAAACTCTGAAACTTTCTTCCACGAATAGCATCCTTCATTGGCCCAAACAAATGGAAGTCTGAAGGTGCCAGATCCGGGCTGTATGGAGGGTGGGGTAACACAGTCAAGCGCATTTTTGTGATGGCCTCTCTTGTTTGCAAACTGTCGTGTGGTCTTGCGTTATCGTGAAAAAGTAGGACGTCTTCCAGTTTTTTCTCTGGTCGAATTCGCTTTATACGTGTCTGAAGTCTTTGTAGGATAGCAATATATGCCTCTGAGTTGACTGTTTGTCCTTTCTTCATAATGTCCACCAGAATCACCCCTTTCATGTCCCAGAAGATGGTGGCCATAACCTTTCCTGCAGAGGGAGCCATTGCGTGGGGAATCTGCGTGATGCCACTCCATTGATTGGCGTTTTATATCAGGTTCAAAGTGGTTTACCCAAGTCTCATCCCCAGTCACAATTCGTGAAAGGAAGTTATCCCTTTCTGTCTCGTATCGAACCAACGACTCAGAAGCAATTTCTTTTCTTTGGGCTTTGTGATCTTCAGTCAGTTCGCGAGGAACAAACCGTGAACACACTTTTGAGTAACCCAGTTGCTGAATTATCGTATTAACACTTCCTTCACTAATTCCTAGTTCCAGTGATAACTCCTTGTATGTGACGCGCCGATTTGATCGAATGATGCTGTTAGCACGTTGCACAGTGTGAGATGTCATAGCCGATGCCGGACGACCGCTGCGTGGCTCATGATCGAGGCTGGCTCTCCCTTCTCCGATGATCTGGCACGTTTAGACCAGCGTCCAACTGTGCTTCGATCAACAACAGCATCTCCGTAAACGTTTTGTAGACGTTTGTGAATATTTCCAATTGTTTCCTTCTTCGCGGTTAAGAACTTGATAACAGCTCTGTTTAAGAGGCACATCACTGTCAGACGCCATTTACGAAACTGCGTTAATCATCGGTTTTATACAAGGGCGTTTTAAAGCGGTTTTATACAAGGAGGGGAGGTTCAAACTGGAAAAATCCGGTTATGTGAAGCGCAGAAAGTTCAAACTTACGGCCCAAAAGACATTTGAGCCCCATGGCCTATTATTTAGATAAGAAAAAAGGGTGGGGCAAAAAATATTGAGTGCCCCTAGTATTAATCTCTTCAACACTTAAATAAATAACATTGCGTCTACCAGAGTCTGATTGTCTGCATTTCGTTTCAAATACATAATTAATAGCACCGGTATTACGCTTGAATACGCGTACAGACTTCAACACGGACACATCGTATACTGCATTGAGGACGCTGCTCAGTGGAAGTTCCATCTTTTAATAGTTTTCTATTGATCCTGCGAGGAGAGAACATCCAATCGGGTCAAGCTCTGAGGTGACTATGAGCCCCCGGTGTGCTGTTTGACTCGGCGGGCCGTGCGAGACGGTTTCGGGGTGGGAGGTGCGGGGTGGGTGCGAGTCACACGGGTTGCGTCATGATCGCCGGCAAGCGTTAGTGATTTGTGTACGAGATTGTTCCAACATGAAAGACTCGAGGCATCCTGGTGAATCATCCGAATATTTGTATCTCATTATACCGGGTAGGCGTTTAGAGAATTTTTCCATCTGCGCTACATGAAGTAATATCGGTTTTAATGTTTTATCACACACTTCCTGGAATGCGCACCATATATCTTCTACACCGTTCAGGGTTAGCTGTATTTACCATTGTACCTTCGCGAACTATATATATTTATTAACACTCGAGCGATCTATTTGAGAGAAACATATGTCCATATTTGTCCTTTTTGTTGGACAAACGATACTCGTCCCTAAACTCTACTAAAAATTCACATAAACCTTTAGCTACAGTTTCACTGCGCACATCGTCATGATATACATGGATGTAGTGGTAGAAATGTTTTAAACTGTCCATAATCACAAGATTTACATTCACCGTCCCGGTGTACGCGTACTCGGTGCGATGTAACATGGTATAATATCTCTACACCAATCATCAACAAGGTTCACAACCCAGACCCTTTGTTTCTCTTCTGCAAGCGTCGATTCTTTTACTTCACGATATATGTACTCTTTAGTACAGTTTAATCCTACAGCATATTACATTACATCGTCTGAACCGCGAAACCCCGCAACGCTCTCGCCAGAATAACCATAGAGTATTTGGACGGCTTGCGTCTCATGCTTCGCACGATTTAATGCGGCCTTAAAGGTTTCAAAGGATGGATAACTAGAATTTCTTTGGATGTTCACCACAGCTGTAGACTTTAGTGAGTATAACTTCAGGAAAGGTGGGCATGCAATATCATTGGACACCATCTTTATTTTTCTTCTACGCGAGAATTCTTTAACAGGTAGAAAGACACGTCTCAGAACCAGGGCTTGCGGGGGGTCAACTGAGTACGCAGGGAAGAGACATGTCCCGATTAGAAGCTGGAGCCACGTGACTCTTTTTATTGGTCAGTAACATGCAGTGGGTGGTGCTTGGAGTTTTTCTTGTACACACACACACACACACACTCACACACAAAGGAGAAAATGAAACGCGAGTTGAAACAATTAAATATATGTAATAAATAGAAAAATAAATAAACTAAGATTTCGTCAACAATTAAATATACTCCTAATATAAAACAACAAATATTCACGCCTCGCGGTATCCAAAGGGAACAGTATCGTAGGTGCTAAGCACCTGGTATCGTTTCCTGTATGTGTTACGTCACACTTTCGTCCCCCTAAACTCTTTCACGTCCCCCAACTTCTGAGCCTGAAAGTTATGAGTTCCTACAGTTAGTTAGGGTGGTTGCCGGTTGGTCACCTTCGTCTTCTAAACTCACTAGCTCTTTCAGCGAATCAAAATTGACGATCCGCCGGTTCGCCCGGTTAAGAGTAATGCCTTTAACCTTCACGATATATGTTATTTCCTCCCCCACCCTCACCCGTACCCCGTAAGTTTTTGGACCTGTTGAAACAAAAGAATCAGCGTAGGCGCCATCTCCATACTCATCCTTGATCTCGTCAGTCAACTCCCCGAGGAATTCCCCAATAGGGGGCATATATTCGCCCTCCCTCTCCGTCAATATCATACTATCTGTATGTGCGTACAGAACCCTCCGTCCAAGAGAATGCAGTAGATTCCAAAGTTTGATGCGGGGGGTATGCTGTTGTGAAACTGGCTACAGGTATGTTTGTGACATGTGATGTATCTGTAGCCAATTTGGTTCTGTTGTACTTTATTATGCACGTATTACCCACATTCACGATCTCCATGACCTCTTTATCGAGAGCGTTGGCGTAATCTCACACTTCGTTATAACTTTGGGCTAGATGGACGTTCCCCTTGCCTGTATTCTGGGCAAATTTCTCCCAAAGACTATTTAGGCACAACTTTGCACTGAAGCTCTTACCAGAGTTCTTCGCAATTTGGCCCCGTTCAAGTTGTATCCCTTCATGATTACGATAGCTCTGAATATAGGCAGATTTTTCATTTTCCGTCTCAACTCCTCGCGGGTATCCTGATGCTTCTATCTTATCCTTCAAAAAGTATTTATATATGATGTGAAAAGGTTGGGGAGCTTCTGAAACCTCCACACCTCATATATCTTCAATCTTCTGTAACCGTGACGAATGGCTAGGGACAGCTCAGGGCTTGTATATACGCCTCTGATCTTCCTCTGATTGATTGTGTGATTACAGGCCCCATTCTTCTCCTCTGCGCACTTCACACATAGAGGGAACATGAGTTTGTGATCTATAACGATGGGCAAGATTGGCATCCATAAGTCGCGAGGGGGTAGCACATCTACGAAAGAAAGTCCGAAATAGTTCTCGTTCAAATTAGGTGAAAACTCTTCGATGGTAGGCAGGGCGGGACCCACCATTTTCCAGGTGCGCCTACGGGGTACGGATTGTTCTTCATCACGAAGGTGTATAAAGAATAGAAGTCGTAGTAATGGAGTTTCACGCCCTCCGTAGGTGGAAAGTATAGTTTGAAGGGGTTTGTGAGTCCACCAAACAAACTATCGCCGCATTTGAGAGTGTCCAGCACCATTGAACGCTTCATGGTGTTTATTTCTTCTCGGTACTATCCATCTGTCTCCATCTGTACATCATACTCGTGTTCCCACAAAGCCTCAGGAGTGAACTGGGAGCTTATAAGGTGATCGTGTGCATTGGTCCATGCGAGACTGTCGACAGGATATATACCAAGAATATCTCCTAAGATACCACACTCAGGACGTGGGTATTCATGCCACCAGCATTCGTTAAAGGAGTACGCTGTCTTTTCACCAGTGGTGCGGTCTTCGCTTAGACTATCCACCCAAACAACACGGCCATTGATCTTAATGGTCACTTCCCCCGTGTTGCCAGCATGTTTTATGTATACACCGGTCTGCTGTTTTAGGTGTATGAGCCAGCAAATAGCCTTATACCCATAACTGCGTGGGTTATTTTGGGGAATGACGGCTAGCGTGTTTTTAGGCATGAAGTTATTCTTGAACACAGTAAAACACAATCAACCGATTATGGTTGCGGCCTGTAGCGGGTCGCAGTTGAATACAACTATGTACATCCTTCTAAAGGTTTGAAAGCATACTCTAAGAACGCGCACATCATTTACGCAATAACGCTCACATTCATCTGCTATATTGTAAGGATTATCTTCATTAAAACTGTTGTAGTACCTCTCAAAATCTTCAAGCTGACTATCACTCATGTTGGTATAGTTAAAGTAATGTTTGGGTGGTGGTGGTCCTACGCAATTTAAAGCGTTACCGGTGAGGAAAGTGTAAGGGAAATACCCTTTTGAAACTTCGGCGTCTACGCCTATCACCTTAGGTAGCTTAGCTAATTTACAAGCTGTGAATAACAGAGTGTCTTTAAACTGAACATTACCTCTTATCTGCATCTGTAAAGCTTTTTTCCTCTTTTCAAGGGATCGCCTGTAAATATCTCCGAGGACTCGTGTTCAAGCAGCTCCTTATTTAAAGGAATTGTGTATCAAATTTTGCGGCGTTATGGGCAAGAATATACAGAGTCATTTTCTGGAACTGGTCCGCTAACTTGCAAATATAGGACACAAAGAGCCTCACAGGGGTATTGTGTGCAGTCGTTTTAAAAATGTTTGTTCGTTTACCACATTTGTGACATTCATCACACTCGACGTTCATACACTCGTCACAGATTGTCTGGCTTACAAGTAAATGTGGGATAACCTCTTTTGTTTCAGGATTTGTGTATGTTTCTATACCATAGTTTACAGTTATAAGATATATTTTTAGGCTTGGCGTCTTTCATATAGCAAACATGCTTTATACCATCTGCCTTATATTTCTCATAACATGAAGTACACCAAATTTCGTCACATCTATGCCCAAACTCATTCAACGTATGAAATATGTCGCACTCACAAATTCTCATTTTCCTACACGTCCCAATTAATTTATGGAATCAAAATCATGTATTATTAAAAAACGTGCGTCTACATACATTACAGTCCCTCTTCTCAGCTTCAACTACTCGACTTTCGCATCTAGGGCTTTTAAACTGCTCGCATACCATGTGACAATCCTTACAATGTTTCAGCAGATCATTCGTAAACTCGAGACAACCCTTACACAAATCGTCTTCCATATTTTCGGCTTTTATCATAACTCGCGTAAAAACCCTTATATTGCGGATGGGAAGATACGTTGTCCCTGACCTCTAAAGTAAGTAGAGGTCTCGTACGTTCTCTCACGCTGCTTTTAAAAACATACACAGTCCTACGATGATCATCCAACCCAAATACAACAGTGCGAACATTCATTTCCTGCTCTACCCCTCTCAACTCTTCAAGCCCCATATCACATTCAAACTCGAGCCTGCAGTCTGCGGCCAGTTTACGTGCACGCTGCACAACCGTCAGCAACCAAATTTTTCTGGCCACTGTATTTAGTACAGTAAACATATGAGTCAAGACTATTACTATAAAGCCGCAACCACGCTCGAAGTTTATAGGCTGTCTGTAAATAGCCTGAGAATTGAAGTTAAGCGTATAAGGTATGGCCGTATGTCCCGCAACACGGAAAACGTGGTTTATATCTATCGTGAAGTTGCCTATGTTGAATGCGGTGCTGCTTTTAGTTGCGTTCATTATACGACCCAAAATGTAATCTACATCTACAACAGCCAAACGCCTGTAGGGTATTATAACCCCAAATTCATCTCTATCTCCGTCATCTGACCCGAACCCGAAGGACAGTCGCGTCCTGGCTTCACTTCCCTCACAGTTCTGAAGGGCAAACTCCGCAATACGTTCAACTGCACAATGCAGTCCGTGATCAACACCGCTGCTATACATGGCTCGCGGGTCGACCCTGACTACGTACCGGTTTCTAGTCAGGGCTGCGGTGGAGGTGGCGGTGCGCACCAGCTCGAATGTTATGCCACTGTTCACAGAATGAGATGCTGCTGTGGAGGGTACGGACGATATTCAATAGGAATAAGGGGGCACAGTTTTATATGTAGAAGGAGCTACTGTCGGAATTGGGCCGTAAGACGTAGAAGGCTGGGGCTCTATTGCTGTGGGACTAACAACCGCCGCACTCCTGGCGCGCTTTACACCTGACGTGGAAGACGATTCAGCAATGTCATCACGCACACGCTTTCTCCTCGAATAGTCGACTGGGTATGCTACAGTTGTCGCTGCTGGGGGTGCCTGAACGCTAGCGAGGTTGATGGAGCAGTCTGTAGCCTCAACAACAACTACACTGTCATCGGTATCATCAACCTCATCTGCAATATCTATGATGGGGACATGTTGCTGGCACAGTACCTCATCCTCGTCATCATTCACGGTTCTGGGGAAGAAGAAAAACAAGGCTGTAGAATATAAGGAGCATCACTTAAAACTTTATTATATTTTGTAAATGTTCCACTTAAGAGTGTGACGTGTTAGAGATGAATTCTGTAGAAAAATTCAGATTCACGAGCCCTTCTACTTGCATTATATCTGGCCCTACAGGCTGTGGTAAAACTGTGTTTATGCTTAAAATCATTAAAGTTAGGGGGGCGGGGGAACTGTTCCCAATTTCTATGCATAAAGTCATATGGTGCTATTCGACATACCAGCCCTTATTCAACGAGTACCAAGATGATATTTTGTTCCACAAAGCTGTTTATGATGTTAGTTCGATAAAGGGTAATGAGCACACGGTCATTGTAATTGATGATTTCATGCTAGAAATGGATTACACGTTTGCCGAGACATTTACAATGTTCTCCCGCCATCTTAATATAAGCGTATTCTTCATCAATCAGAATCTATTTTTCAAAAATAGATACATGCGCGATGTATCGCAAATACACAATATCTAGTCTTATTCGCACAACGTAGAGAGGTGTCACAAATTGGGGTATTAGCCAATCAAATGTTCCCGAGTCAGCGTAAGGAGTTTTTGGAGGTTTATAAAGAAGCTACAAGCCAACGTTACGGATATTTGCTTTGTGACCTTCACCCGCGAAACACGTTTAGGGTGCTTCTAAGAACGAATATATTCCCAAACTCGGATGAAACGGTCTATATTCCAGAATAACAAAGAGGTTAAAGAAATACCGTGAGTTAATAAAAATCTATCACCGTCTGCGACGGACTCTCTAACACCTGTTTCTTAAAAATATTGAATCCGACCTTTTAAAATGTGACTGTGAAATCTGTCTTAACGTTATAAAATATAATGTACGTCGTTACAAGAACATAATACACGTACTCGCTCGTAAAAGTCAACTGTGGGAAGAAAAAGCGAATTATTGTACAAAGAGGGGGTTCATTCCTACCCATCTTATTTTCAGTTTTGGGGCATTTACTGACTAGTTTAATATAATGAAGAAAATAGTCGTGATTCCACACGAGGTGTACGCTTCACTACAAAGAAAAAACAGCCCAGATACGGTTCTAGAACCCCATAAAAGCAGACTTAAAAGAATGGAAAGCAATTGGTAGACCTATTAAACAGTGAAAAGTCTTTTGATGAGAAAAGAATCTTATACCAAGAAGCTCTGCAGAAATTTCTTCATGAGTACGAAAATTATAAAAAACCGGTGGAGTTCCCCTTAGCTGTCAAACATGCGACGATACTAACCATAGCGAACCTGAACAAGTACAGAACAACGGTGCGAGTCCACATCTCGTGCATGTAATAAAAAATAGTCTCCCTCATACATTGAGGAATAAAGGACTAAGTCTTTATAATCTGTTGAGTGAGAATTCCATTATACAATGGTCTGATACAGGCGAGGTTGTTGTTGAAGGGTTAAAGGTACAGGGTTCGAATATCATTGATATGCCCTCACCAGCAGGATGGGAGAATATTAAAACTAGACTACAGCAAATAAACATCCCAAAAACACAGATAGGAAATCTGAACAGGTTAAAAGACTTGGGACAAGCATCGCATGTACCACAGGTGAACACGCCCTCGACTACAGTGGTGGCGTCTCTGAAGAGGAGGAAGAAGAGACCAACCAGCAACGCCCAACTCTACCCGCGCACCTCTGAAATACGCAAATGGCTAACATATTAAGAAAAACTCATTATGACATTTCTAATTCAGCCTCCTACGGGTGTGTTAATAGACTGCACAGAGGCGTTTATAATGAGGGAATAGGGAAAAAAATGTTGAGAGGTGTTTGCCGGAGCAGGATTCTTATACACTTCATAAGTCAGTGAGGAGAAGGTTTAAAACTGCCAAGACATCAGCAGGTTTTTGCCCGAGCAGGATTCTTATACACTTCATAAGTCAGTGAGGAGAAGGTTTAAAACTGCCAAGACATCAGCAGCCTCGGTTGATTCTATTTGGCAGGCCGATTTAACAGATATGCAGAGATAGTCAGTGTATAATGGAGGCTACCGCTACATCCTATTTATTATAGATGCATTCTCTAGATATTTGTGGCTAATTCCAGTGAAAAATAAATCGTCTGAAACAGTTGTTAAAGCAGCCAAAGCGTTGATGTTAAAAGAAAACAGGATTCCTGGCTATTTTTGTACGGACTTGGGGAACGAATTTATAGGCCGAGATTTTCAGAACATGTTGGTAGAGTTTAATATCAGTTATTACACTAACAATTCTATATATAAGGCATCGTTAGCTGAAAGAGTCCAGCGTACCATAAACGAACGCATGCATCGCTATTTCACATATAAAAACACACAGAGAGCTATAGACATCCTGGATTCGCTGGCCTAATCCCACAACCGTTCACACCACCGAGCAATTGGTACAATACCTACCAAATTTTAAAAAGAGGTACGCGTACAGAATGTGAGGTGAGAAAAGATATTCGTAGAGCGCCACCACGCTCTGTGCGTTTCAAAATTAAAGATTATGTTAGGCTGTCGTGTTCGAGAATAAACTCGCGAAGGGATTTGAGCAAGGTTGGACAAGTGGGATTTTTAAAGTTAGAGATATGAAACTTAAAGACGAGATGATGCTGTATTACGTTGAAGATTTGAATGGGGGGAAGAAATTGTAGGGTGGGTTTTATGGCGAAGAGTTGCAGAAAGTGACATTTAATTTAGGAAAAGTGTGTTTAAAATTAAAAAAAATTTATGAAGCAAAGGTTCAGGAAAGAAAAAATGTACCTGGTAAAATGGCTAGGGTACCCAGAAAGCTTCAACACCTATATAAAAGCTGGTGCAATAATGAAGCTTAGTCAGTATACAACATGGCACCTAACTATTTCTATGTCACACTCACATCGTCTTCTCTGTCTGTACATCCTAACAACATCTTGGCCAACTTTATAACAGAACTCTATGGCCCCATTGAATTATGTCATGAATCATAGGTTGGAATATGTGAATTTCAGTTGGACACCAAATTTTTAAGTATTGACAAGAAAGAACCCGTTTTCATGGTTCTTAGAAACCATGATGAGTGTGAAAAGGCCGGAGTGACTTGGGACGATACCATGCGTTCCGACAGGAGTGGGGAGGCACAGTACTACACTACAGAAGTAACACTAGAACCGGGTCATTATGACACAGCCGAGAATATTGTGAGAGCCTTAAATAGGAGTCTGAGAAGTTCAAATCTTACATCTGATTTAGTTACGAATTCATAAACAAAGATACACCGGTACATACTTTGACTCTAAAATCGAAGGCTAACAGAAATATTAAAGACAAAGCACTGTTGAAAATTATAACCTAGGGTAGATATGGGGCAGTTTTCCAAAGAGATACTTTTCACGAGTCACAACTTGACTTGTGCAGCTTATTACATCAGCTAAAATTGGAGAAAATAAATGATGGAGACCCTCTCCCGGACATGTGCTATATTTACAGCAATATCGTAGAACATCAGTTTGTTGGAGATACCCAGGTGTGGCTGTTGCGCATCGTCCACATTCCCAATCATAGAGGAAAGAGCTTGAGTATTGCATACGATAAGCCTCATTATGTCAAAGTCGCAACCAACCTACTAACCAGTATCTCAATATATATAAGAACGATTGAAGGGAAAAGGTTTCCATTCAGTGACGGGAGCTTAACAGTGAATCCTCACTTACGTCATACTGCGATAGAATGATCCAGAAGCCTTTCACAACCTACCGAGGGGTGAGATATCGCGGGAATGAGATTGGGTCCATTTTTTCAACCATACTGCGTACGGCTGTCCCCTTGCTGAATAGTGGTGCCGGATATCTTGGCAGGAAGGCGTTACGGTCAGATCTTAACACGGTAGAAGATATAATGGCCGGTGTTAAGCCTAAAGAAGCTCTAAAAAAACTAAAAGCGTACACGGAACGAAATTGTCAAAGATGCAGAGAAAAATGGGTGGTGGCAGAAATAAAAAACGGAAGAAGCGCACTGTACGGAGGAAGAAGAAGAAGAAGAAGGGGTTACCAACTCGAGGCATCAAACGTAAAAGGTCATAAAAAATGAAATGGTCTAAGCGCATGAAACCAATGACTGACCACTTTTTTAACTGGTATAAGCTAATGGCGTTGCTCTCATGAATCATAGACTGATTGCTACTTGTCGAGAGAGGTGTCACTATTTCTGACGCGCCATGACACGTTTCATCCATCTGTGTAGTTCAAAATGCTGTAAATCGGAGCTGGCCCTGTTTAACATGCTCCCGACCCAAATATCTATAGAGTACAGTGACTTTATCACAGTTAATCCACTAAACACCATTAGCTCGCCGAGTGCTCCTATAGAATTCGTGATCCCAAGCTCAGACCCTTGCTTTTTTGACCCAAGCTCTGTGCATATGTACGCTAAACTACAAATAGGGCATTCAGATTGATCGGATTGCGAAAACGACTACGTCGTATACCCAGAGGCCAACTTCTACACACCATATTTATGACCTTTTACGATCCTATCTGGAAAATGTCCTCAACTTTTTAAAAGAAGCGAAAGATACCTTTTAACTGTCGAAGGTTATTATCAAGCTAAAGACTAAAGTAATATAAAGAACAAATTTTAAAATTCTAAAAAGATATATGACTGCTTCGGACGCCTTCATATAAATTTCATGTTCCAGGAGAAGCTGCTTGTGAATGGGGTAGATATGAAAATAAAGCTCACCCGTAGGAGCCCTGAGATTTGCTTAAATCTGGGTGTTGACCAAGAAGAGGGCTCGAAGCCTGTGGTGATTCATATTATGGAGACATATCTCCGCGTACTTTGTGTGAAATTATGCTCTGCTAAGCATATGGAAACTGAAAAAATCTACTACATGCCACAGTAAATACCCAATTAATAGAGTCCAGCTTAAGATGTTTACAGTTCCTTCAAGTTTATCATCGAAGCAAATACAAAATGAATGTTGCTCTTGGATCTCTACCTAAAAGGATATTAATTGGAATGCAGGAACACGTTTCTGTGAATGGGAAATACAAAAAACAGGCGTTTAAATTCGAAAATTTTGGACTTAAAAATGTAACTCTGTACGTCGACGGGGTGGCTTTAGGTGGGACATTGGAAACGAATTATTCACTTTGCTGGAGGGCGTATAGCAATCTTGCGCATAGTGTCGGCGCTTGCGAGGGTTTAGGGACAGGCGCAACGCAGAATGAATTCGTCCAGAGCTCGTTTCATCTCTTGTCAGATTTCTGTGGGAGTATAAACACACACATATGTCCCCAGCAGAACGGAAACATCTCAGTCAGATTAGTGTTCGACAAGCCTCTAGTCGCGCCTATTAGCGTAGTAGTTTACCTCGAATCACAAGCTCTGATCGAAGTTCACAGGTTTAGGGGTGTAGTGACAGACTTTTGAAAATGGACATGGTTACACTCCAGAGAGCGATGAAGAGTGATCGATTCACAGGCAGCAAATTTATTGGTGTGTTTGAGAAGAATGAAACGTTGAAACTCCCAACCACGAGAGACTGCGGCGCACTTATTTTGAATTTTTGAATACGGATGTTAGCGATGGTAAAGGGATCCATTGGATAGCCGTTTATTTTAAAAATAGGGGCGAATGTACTACTTTAATTTCTGGGCGGACATCCATGGAATGATGCTATTATTGTAAAATTTCTCGAACAACTGTAAATTCTGAAAATAGTGTGTAACCCTTACCGATTCCACAGCTACTACAGCAATGTCTGTAGTATGTACAGTTTGTGTTTTCTCATTCACATGGCCCACATAAACGAATTTACAAATTTCTAAAAATTATTCGATTCGTGTAACCCTGAGCTGAATGGTAAATTTGTGTGTAGGGTGATAAAAAAGTTCCAGTTTGCAGTTGTGTGAAGTTCTATGTGTGTATATATATATATATATATATATATAAATGTAACTTCATCAGTTAATTATTTTAAATTGCACTAAGTAAGCACCGTGCGCAGTATAGCTTTTAGTAATATATTGAATAAATTTAAAAATTTATCCCTAATAATAATTTGTGTATCGTTTAAGGATGGGAATCATGTTCTGTAACTTACTTAAAATGTAATAACTGTTAAATCTGTAATTAATTTATAAAATGTATCCCCTAATAACAATAATTTGTGTAACGTTTAAGGACGGGGATTATGTTCTGTAACTAGTTTAAAATGTAATGACCGATAAACCTGCAATTATTTGAAATTATATATATATATATATATATATATATTTTTTTTTTTTTTTTGCGCAACGATAAGCAATGCTGTTAGTGTAACGCATTTGCTTAATTTAAAATACGTGGAAATAGTTTAGAAGTATTAAAATTTCACATTTCATTCACCATGTAATAATAATAAAAAACAGAATAATATAGCTAGTGTTCATTCTTACCCTATTTGGATAATACAGAAAAACTTCCATTATTTCTTCAATTACATCACACTCGCTTTGTGACTAACTACAGAAGTGTCGAGCGTTTTGTAAAATTTCTGGTCCCTCTTCCACATCATTGACGCTAATCTAAATTTCGTCCACACCGTCATAGAACACCTACGAGAAACGCTCCATCTCCGCCCAACTACTTTAAAAGAAAAAAGATTAAAAATATTGCACTTCAAATTAAGTTTCCGCATAAGTATCCTCCTTTATTCATTTAAATTACTTGTTCAAAATTGTACAGCGCCTTAGACCTACAGCACAAATTACGATTCAGATGAAAAATAAACTGCAGAATGGAGTGCTGGTAGCTTACAGTTTGAACATGATACAAATACTGATGCGGTTTCTTGACTATTATACTCGTATGTAAGACAGAATTAAACGATAAACTAAAATACACAGGATATATATATATATATATATATATATATATATATATTTCACAGGAAAATAAACTACGGATCGATCTGTGACTATTTTAAAATGGCTAATTTATGCATCAAAATATAATCAATGTTCGTCCTTATCCTGTTTGGCTAGTTAATTTTGGAGGCTATTCGTCCCTACCCTGATATATATTGAGCGATCTAAAATGAAAGCTGTGGTACGGCTTGGTCCCCCACCTTAGACCTACAGGCGGGTGCATAGTGATTGCTGATGGCTTTTACCACGCCTTGAAGAAGAATTATTTAAACAAATTTTCTGCCTTAACACACAAATATATCTTTTAAGTATATTATAAAAAAATATTCATTTAGCACAATTTTACTGGTAACTGATTAATTTTTTATAAAGGTATCCTATTTTTGGACTTTGCCAATATTTTATTATATAAAAGTCGGCAAACACTTAATTTCATAAAGCAGACTAAATACATTTTAAGAGAAAAAGACGCTGAATTATGTTATAAATTAATTCGTAAATTCTATTCATTTATAAAATATTTTAAGGGTACATCTAAGGTTCTTTAGAAATTATAATTTTAAGCATAGAGATAAAACCGCGTCATGGCTTTAGAACAAAAATAGGAAAAATAAAAACTAGCGTGCCAGTCATCTCAATAGAGCATTTATGTAAGAGGAATTAGTTAATTACAGGAGATGTACACCACAGGCTGCATACATGATACATCCTACTTCCAAGAAAGAATATTAAACTATTAATAGTGAAGGGGCTATACTTTTTTAATCACAGTTGAGATTAAACTGAATTTAAACGCTTTGACAGAAAACGAGGAACTGAACTGTGAACATATAATTTTTCTACTTACAATTCGTATGCAGAGCAGTCCATTACCTTGGTCTGTGTAATTCCCCAAATTCTATCAACCTCTTGCGAAACAAAGAGTTCTTCGTTGTCTACAATCGTAAAAAGCCGAACAGTCACTTCTGCACTGTAGAACAGCAGGAAAAATCACTTTCCCGTGTGTGTATATATATATATATATAAACATATATATATAAATGAAAATATATATATATATATATATATATATATATATATATATATCTATACACACAAGCATATATATTCAAGACACTTCACGTTTATTAAATGCATGATGTCCCCGGATTCGAACGCATGTGGTGAGGAATAACAAGCTAATTCGCTTTGGGTGGATTCCGACGTGTTACAGCTCATTGTGGCTAACCGAGCGAGGATGTCCACTGGGAAAAATTAATAACGAATGCACTCAAATGATAAGGCTGTTCCTTTTATATGGTGGGGAGACGCCCCATTTCAAGCGACGTGTGAGTAAGCTGAAGAGTTCATTCATCAGCTCGCAGGTTTTCTGATTGGCTGTAAATGTTCTGTAGGCGGGTCTTATAATGCTGTTCGTCAAAATTTATTAAGCTTCCCTCAGATTTTTTTAAAATTAAGAAAGCGGACGCTCTCCAATAATTATTTTAAATATATTTTAGTGCTATTAAAATTATAATATATATATATATGTGTATATATATATATATATATATATATTAGGGTTGTTCTCATTTTGCGACTTTTTAATTGTTATGACTGCGACCCCGGATATTGTGCGAATAGCCATAAAAACAAATCCTGTGAAGTTTGAGGGCAATCGGATAATTTTTGAAACCTCTCTCGGGCATTTTTGTATTATACCCCCTATGAACTCAGTGAACTTTTGGGGTGCTTCTTCGATTGCTCCGCCTCCTAATGCGTTCAGTTTTAGTAAATAATATTACGCAGTAACTCAGTTATTGCCATCCTAGTGTAGGAGTCGGTTGTGCAGATATTTAAGTTTCGTCTTGCCTTATAGGCCTAGAAGCCAAGCCTCCAAGGTATTGATTTCTCAAATAAATTGTGGAAAAGTAAACTTGTAGAGGAGAATGTTAACTTGCTAGCTAGGAAATCATATTTTAATTTTATATCATTTCATTTTAATTCATTATTTAAATCTATATCATTAATTTATATTAATCGTTATATTTCATGTTATAAGGTGTCTATTTTTCTAACAAGTTTTAACATTTTTCCCTTCACAGACTTGAAATCATGTCGTCGACTGCAATTGTTAAGCGTACGACGCGGAAATCAACCAAGGTGTTTCTGGTAGGCCACCCATCTGAGTCCCTGACAGGCACAAAGCTGCCGTTAAAAGGAGAGATCCTGCGCCGCTTCTTCCATGTGCACATCATCAGCAAACAGACAATACGGAAGGCGACTCATATCGTCATCAACGAAGTCTCGAGTTTTAGGAAATCGCCCGGATCCCGACCTCCGTTCACCATCGTTCTGCCCAGTTCATCAAGTTGCACGAGGAGTGGAAGAACCTGATGCGCAAGAAAACGCAGGCGACCACGCCGTTCCTCGTGAACAAATGGAACGCCTGGACGCGCGGTCTCAACAATCTATTCGACATCGCCTACAGGAACGCGCTGAAGATGCTCGTCATTCAGGAGGACAAGGCGTTTCTCCTGGCCTAGCGCGATTACGGTCGGCGTGGGGCGATGCTCGGCGTCGACCGCCTCCTCGCCGAGTGTGAGGCGCGACAGGCGCATCGTATCGTAGAGGATCGCGCGCGCCAGGAGAAGGAGGCAGAACGGAAGCGCGCTGAGGTGGAAGTGACAAAACTCAAACTGGACTCCAGTTCCAGCGAGGGCAACCCACGGCACCCTCGACAAAACAATGACGCTCACGCCCAGCCATCGACATCCAGCGCTGCCAGTCCCGCAGCGGGCGACAGCATGTCGTCACACCGATGTGGCCGCCGCCCTCGACTGCGCGCACATCAGAGACAACAAGGCGGGCCATGTCGTGGCGGCGATTGCCGAGTCTTGGGCACAATGTTGCGGAACTCACTGTCAACCGGTCGTCGTTCTACCACTCGCGCATCAAGCACCGCAAGGAAGCCATCGCCGTCATCACGCGGGCATTTGCGCCAGACACCCCGCTCATCGTACACTGGGACGGGAACCTGATGGCCGACGTAACGGGAGGCGCGGACAACGTCGAAACGGCTGCCCGTCCTTGTCTCCGGCGAAGGAGTCGCCAAGCTCTTCGCTGTTCCAAAGCTCGCCACCGGCACTGGTCAAGCTATAGCGGACGCTGTCGTCGAGGCTCTGGAGGACTGGGGCATCGCAAACAGCGTCGCCGGCCTGAACTTCGATACGACGGCGCCCAACATCGGTGCGCGCGCGGGTGCCTGCGTGCTCATCGAACAGAAGCTGGGCAAGGATCTGCTCAACCTTGCCTGCCGCCACCACATGCTCGAACTCGTCGCCGCCAAGGGGTTCGGCGAGTGTTTCCGCCCCTCCTCTGGTCCCACCGTCCAGTTCTTGAAGCTATTCAAGGAATGGTGGGATTCCATCAACATCGAGCGCCATCTGGTCATCGACGACAAGGAGACCACGGCGGCCCTCATAGACGCGCGCGACGACCTCATCGCCCACTACCATTTCCACCTCTTCCAACAGCAGCCGCGCGATGACTACCGCGATTTCTTGGAGCTGTCCATTCTCGTCCTCGGTGGCGTGCCCACGCGCGGCATTCGGTTCATGTGCCTAGGCGCCCTCCACCGTGCGCGCTGGATGGCGAAGGCCATTTGTTGCTTCAAGATGTTCCTGTTCTGCGAACAGTTGGTCCTCACCGCGCGGGAGCGGACCGGTCTCAGGCGATTCATCAACTTCGCCCTTGCCCTCTACGTCCCGGCCTGGTTCGCTTCACCGAACCCCTCTGCCTCCCCGGCGAACGACCTTGCCCTCCTCCAAGACCTCGTCGGCTACAAGCAAAAGGCGCTCGCCAAGGTTCTGGCCGACGGCTTCGCGCGCCGGCACCTGTGGTATCTGAGCGAGCCACTCGTGTCACTCGCCTTCTTCGACGACAACACATCTGCGGAGACAAAGAGGATGATGGTGAAGGCGCTCGAGGAGCAGGAGGGCTCGGACAGCCCCCCAAAGCGCGTCGTCGTCGAGCCGAAGCCGGATATGGTGAACGGCAAGACCCTCGCGGATTTCTTCACCCAGTCATCAAGGCTCTTGTTCCACGTGCTAGACATCGACGGCACCTTCCTGTCCTCCGACCCCGCGGAGTGGCCCAGTGACCCAAGGTATGACGCCGCCGCGCGGAGCGTGGCGAGTCTCCGCGTCACTAACGACTTCGCCGAGCGCGGCGTCGCTATGATGCAGGACTACAATCTTGCACTGACAAAGGAAGAGGAACAGCGTCAGTTCCCCCTCCAGGTCGTCGAGGCGCACCGCCAGCGCTACCTTGACGCCCGCAAGTCCACCGTGACTTCTGCAAACTAGGCAACAATGAGTGGGAGATGGGCGCCCATGAGACCCACCCCCATTGTGGGGCTAATACTCGAGTAGAGGGGGACCTGGTATACAATTCAACTGGACAAAGTACTGACATGCCGAAGGTATCAGTTCCATCCAACGGCATTCCGCAACGGTAATTTTCAAAAACGTACAACACTATCCTATGATTCACCCGGGGGAGAAATCAAAAGTACCCAGGGGAAGTAGTAAAATTTATGCGATCGCTCTCAAACTTTACAGGATTAGTTTCTATAGCTATTCGCACAATATCCGTGAGTGCATTCATAAAAATCGCAAAATTTTAAATTTAAACCAAAATAAGGGTGGGGGTAATGGCGGAAGGGTGGGGTAATGGGGAGGGGTGGGGTAATGGGGAAGGGTGGGGGTAATGGGGAGGGGTTAGCCCCAAGTTGCATAAAGGGAGAAGAGGGGGTTTTGGGGGGCATTCAGTTGGCCTAACCGGGCATTCAGTTGACCTAACCGGGCATTCAATTAACCCGTGCAACGCCGGGTACCTCACCTAATATATATATATATATATATATATATATATATATATATATGCGAATATCTATCTGTTATTAATGGTTGAATTTACATGACACTAATTGATATATATATATATATATATATATATATATATATATATATATATATACAAGAATCATATCTTCCGCCCCCGAGTTAGAGAGAGAGAGAGAGAGAGAGAGAGAGAGAGAGCATAATTCAGAGCATTTGTTATTAGCACGAAATTTCTTAGAATCATGCGTGCGGTCACACAGCCTTATATCTTTATCTAGCATTGCATTATTTGTGACGTTGGCGGCTGTTTGACTGAATACACATAATTTTTGTATATAAAAGAGAGAGATATTGTTGAATTGGCGCCTGTTAGGCGCGCTCTGATTGTGTGAAAATGTATTGGGTCATCTGGGTAAATCTTGTGACATACAAATTAGTATTTTTCTGATAGAAACGATAAAATGAAGAAATTTTGGCGTCGTCCTAACCCTGATTCTGCCCTGCACAAACACAATACATTTATTTTATCTAAGAATGGTAAATTTTCTTTTAAAAGTCTGACCCTTTAGGTTCAAGTTGCTTTTATACCAAGCAAACACACAGATGTTACAAATTGACGTTTGGGTGTATGGCCAGAGACCTTTCATTATTACTATTTTCGCTAAATTTTTAATTTATTATTATTATTATTATTATTATTAAAATTATTATTATTATAATATTATTATTATTATTGTTTATAAAAAGTTAATTTGGAATTCTTACTAATTAGGACAAGCTAAGTCATTAGATTAATTGATCAAACTATATATATATATATATATATATATATATATATATATATATATATAATATATATTATATATATATTATATATATTTATATATATATATATATATATATATATATATATATATATATATATATATTATATATATATGTATATATATATATGTATATATATATATATATATATATATATATATATATATATAAAAGAAGCTTCGTCTTTTCTATACATGCATACACACTAGCGTGTAGCGTCATGAGCGATCTGGAGGCACATTTCAGGTTTTGTACAATCAACCTTGCTGATTTCAGAAAAGAAATCAAAAATTTTCTGCAACAATCAGAACACCTCCTTTTTCGCATGTAAAAAATACAAAATTCTGGTTAATTACAGTTGGCAACACTGACTGACATGGTACTTCTGGCACCTTTCTAGTTATTCTCAGTGAGTCATCCCCTGGAATTTCTTAGTTCTACGCTAGCTCGCTTGAGAGAAACAAGTGTTTTTTCTGTGGATGGGGTGTTCAAAAACTCCAAGGTACTAACGAAAGGTGCGTTTTGTGATATATACATTATACACATTTCTTTGTTTTGTTGTGTTTTACATTGTTTATAAGTTTGTTATATGTCTTAGGGTATATATATATATATACCTATGGATATTTATATACATAATACATATGTGTGTGCAGTATATTTTTATATATATTGGTAAACTTATTGTTTACCAATAAACCAAGCCTTATGTATATATATACTCATAATCATATATATTTTATATTTATACTTTTGTTTTTGTTTCAGTGTTCCTGTGTGATACTTGTTGAGTTTTGCTGGTTCTTGAAGGAGAACAAGTACACCAGCAACAGGGAGATTCTTCCGGAGGTATGCCAAACACTCATTGACCTTTGGAATCGTGCTAACATTCCATCACAGCCAATCAAGAATGTGAAGACCAAGCTGCTCCGATTGGTGGAAAAAGGCTCACAAGCATCGAAGCAAGGCAAGCAGGCCGCAAAAACCAAGAAGTTCGAGGAAAGCCTGAATCAATTGTTTGACATAGCTGTCTGCCAATGCGATGATCTGTCTGCATGCCACTGTGAAAAAGAAATGAAAGTTCCACGACGAGAGCATGCCTTTCTGATCGACCAGAGAACCACGCGGATCATGCAGATCAGTCGGGTGGATACGAATGTGATTCAGATGATGGAGAGAAGGAAGTCAAGATAGGATCGGATGCAAGAAAGACAAGAAGAAGAGAATAGAAGAAAAACGGAACGGCAAGAGGTAGCATCCTCTGCAGATGTGGTCGAATCAGCTCAAGCAGAAGCAGACTCCAGTGGTAAAAGTGTTGGTGATGAGTGGATGGGTGATAGTGCCCAGGAGGACAGGAACATCACACCGATTCCCACTGTTGCTTTGGAAGCTGACCGGTATGGTGTATCGAACAGGGCTGCTGCAGCTATCAGCACTGCAACATTGGTTGACTATGGCATCATTAGTTCTGATGATCAGATAAACGTAATTGACCACCACAAAGTATGGAGAGCACGGCAGAAGGTACGGAGGGATCTGAAGGAAGCAGTAACTTACCACGATGTGGAAGTCACTGCTTTATTTTTTGATGGGCCGAAAGACATGACACTTGTCAAAGAGAAAAAGGGGAACAAATGGTACAGCACAAAGAAAGTTGAAGACCACTATGTGCTGGTCGGAGAGCCTGGAACCTTCTATCTAAGCCATCTGACACTGGAACGAGGAAACGGCACTGTCATTGCGGATGGACTTCAAAATGCGATTGAAGAAATGGGTATTGCAGACAAGATAATTGCAATGGGAGCCGACAGCACGGCCACAAACACAGGGCACAGAAGTGGAGCAATACACCTGCTAGAGTGCCGCCTGGGTCGCCCTTTGCACTGGTTCATCTGTAGTCTGCATTTAAATGAGCTCCCACTGCGCCACTTGTGCAAGGAACTCATCGGCCCAACAGAATCTGCAACTCAATGGAAAGGACCAATTGGCAAAGCTTTGGCCACATGTGAAAGTTTGCCACTTTCCTCCAGAGGAATTCAATGTATTGCTGATGGCCACACTCTCCCGGATGTTGACCTTACTGAATTGAGTCGTGACCAAGCCTACCTCTACAGAATGATGAAAGCGATAAGGACTGGTGTCATTAATGAAGATCTTCTACGAGAGAAGCCTGGACCAATCTCCTATACAAGATGGGTTACAACTGCCAGCAGAATTTGTCGGCTATATGTAGCGATGGCGCAGCCAAGTGATGAACTGTATTCACTCACACAGTTTGTCGTGTGCCACTATGGACCCATGTGGTTTAGCATCAAGTGCCATCCAAGGTGCACAGATGGCCCAAAACATTTCCTGGAGCAAATCAAGCTGCTACGATTACTGCCACCATCTAGCAAGACTGTCACATGGCCTGTGATCCAAAGAAATGCATATTGGGCTCACCCTGAAAATGTTCTACTGGCAATGCTTGCAGATGCAGATCAAGCAAACCGGAAATTGGCCATCAATGTAATCAAGACCATTCGACGAGCTCCCAAACCTGCTCAACAGCAAGTCAGAGAATTTCGGCCACCAAAGATCAAACAAAGTGCTCAGAATTTGAAAGATTTACTTCCACCAGTGGAGGAGTGCACAATGGAACCACCACTCACGAAGCAGTTCTCTGTCGAACAACTCGATAAGATCACTGAAGAGCCCCTTGTTGTCCGGATACCATGTCATTCCCAAGGTGTAGAACGCTGTGTTAGGATAGTAACTGAAGCGTCTGGTGCAGTGTATGGAAAGGATTCAAGAGATGGTTACATTAGAGCAGTACTTAAATCCCGTGACTTTATGCCGTCATTCAAAACTAAACAAGATTTTAATGTATCATTTACTAAATAAAACTATCTAGTCTACCTACCTACCTACCTACAGTGTATATGTTTATTCCAAAAATAATTTTTTCTATTTTTCCTGAAAAGCAGTACATTGTAAGGGGTCAAATGATAGCTCAAACCCAAGGAAAGCAAGTGTCCAAAAGTTATGGGTAACTAGCAATTTTCACGATTTTCACATGCGAAAAAGGTGTTGCACTTGTCACAAACAAATTTTGTTTTAATTTTTGAATTTAGGGAGGTCAATTGTACAAAACCTGAAATGTGCCTCTTGATCCGTTACACTTTGCCCAATGACGCTGCACGCTAATACACACCCATATACATACATCTCATATTTTCGTCTGTTGGGGTTTTGAAGTCAGCAGGAAGACCACATTTTACTTTAAGAATTTGTTGTGAGTGGTGGTGGCGCTCCAGTTAACCGATATATAATTTATATATATATATATATATTATATATATATATATATATATGTATATATGTCAAACTAAGGCAATTACGCTATACGCCTAAATCAACTGTATGTGATGCTAAATCCCCAAGGAAGGCTAGTGAAGAATTCAAAATGCTTCGAGACGCCGCAGTGAAAGGATCTCATCTCTCCTCCTTCTTTTGTTTTATTTTAGATTATCCTTCCTTTGGGGTCTAACCCTGACTATCCGCTACATATATATAAATTCATATATACAGTATATATAAAAGAAGCTTTGTCTTTTCTATGCATGCATACACACCCACATACATACAGTTCATATACTTGTGTGAGTTCACACACATAAAACTCATATATATATAGTCTATGTATATATATATATATATATAGTCTGTGTATATATAATATATATATATATATATATACACAGTAAACTCTGTAGAATCCGGCACCCTTTGGGTGCTTGTGCCGGATTTTAAAATATGCCGTGTTTACGAGAGGTCATTTTATAATAATAATAAAGTACAGGGTAACCAAAAAATGAACATGAACTTACTGTTTTATTAATCCAAAGATCGGAATTATAAGAGCCAATGGGTCAGTTATGTGTTATAGAACATCAGTGTCAATTAAACGTAATTAAGGAACTTTATTTAATTGAAAATTATATTCTAAACTTTGTCTAAAAATATCGTTGTTGCTACATCGACAGAATGGGCCCAGAAATAGCAACACCTTCTGACCTTTTTAAAACAAACCACTCATATAAAACTTTATCAAGTTTATCTAATTTAGGCTTATGCATGATTTCCGCTCACAAATGGATTTATTAGTCTCTGAAGCAGCGTGACTTGTTATTATTTTCATTTATGATTTTAAAATTAGTTATTTAAAAATGAGCCGGATTTTGGAGTATGCCAGATTTTGAAGTGCCGAATTTTCAAGCGGCTATTGTATATTAGGATGGTTTAAAAAAATGAAAATGAAAAATATTTTTCTCATGACATTTATTCATATTTTTCAACCACAAAAAATGTTGAAAATAAAAAGTTGGATCGATTCGTACATATTTAGAGGTGGCGCAACTCGAAGCCTTGGTATCATTATACAGTTTGGAGGTGTCAAATTTCTTCAAATTTGCGCCACCCTTAAATATTAATGGATTTAACTCAAAATCCGGTCTGAGGGCTTTTTCCATATAAGGAATGAGAAGGTGCAAAGAAGGGTTCTTATTTGTGCAATTTAATTTTTTACCATATATGTGTGGCTCACCCTACTATATATATATGCGCCTCGGTGGTGTAGTGGTTAGCATCGCTGACTACGAATCCATCAGCCCCAGAATCGAGACCAGGTGACGTCAGGCGGCGCTCAGTAAAACCCAGCTGTTCAGGAGTTTCAGGAATCTTTCACTATTATGGCGACCCCAGTCAAGAGGGTTCGTGTCGCGACTGACTCGTGGCACCTTTGAATAGATGTCTAATTCTTCTTGATAACTTTTCTGACTATTTTTGATAGGTGGAGGCACAAGCTCATCGAAATAACTTCATAAATTAACCTTCGGCTTCTTTTTCAAAGGTTCTTGATCTTCTCGTGAAGCAAAATCAGTTGCTTCATCTTCATAGGTTTTATTACGTGTATGACTAGCGTTAGGTGATGCAGACATAATAATCATCTCATTTTTTACAAACTCAGGCACTGTTATGCAAGCAAATTTGAAACAAGAATCTAAAACGTGAGAAATCATGTGAGTAATATCTACCTTCCACTGCCTGAAACGATTCTGTAAATTTTCTATTAAATTGTTTTTCATAGTATGAACACCTGCATCATCAGTTATGTTAGGCAAAAATACCACGAGACCTGTTACAGCGGGAGACACCATGTGAAGACAAGAAGAATCAGAGGAAAAGTCATTCGTTAATTTTTCACTTCGACTAAGAAGCTTTACAACACACTGAATTAGAGTCCACTGATGATTATTGCTACAGTATGTCATAGTCCGAGGCGTATGCAACAACCGCAGTTTTTCGTTGAAGAAGTCGTTGTAGCATATAGAATGTAGAGTTCCATTGGGTGATAACGTCTCTTATAAGTTTGTTTTCGGGTAAGTTATGTTGCTTCTGGAATTCTTTAAGTCTATCAAAGGCTGGAAATGAATAATTAAAATGCAACAGATTGGGCGTGCAATTGCACATATCTCTGAAACAGACTTCTGGTTAAGAAGGGCTTCATCAACTGCAAGTGTTAAAGTATGATTCGCACAAGCAACAGGAGTAATTTTGAGAACGCTAACAGCTTTAGTAATATTATAGTCATTGTCGTGCACAACTGCATGCACACGATCGCTCTTTATTGACCATTCTTGCAATATAGAAGTCAGTGCAGTTGCAAATTTTTCATGAGTATGGGAATCCGGCAGATTTTTGATGGCTAAAACATGCTGCTTTTGCTCACATTTACTATTAATTCTATGTGCTGTCAAACTGATAAAGGCTTCATTTTTTTATAGTGACGTCTAATAACCCAAATAAAACTAATATTCGAAATTCGATATTCGGTCGAATAGTTTTACACCAAATATTTGGTATTCGGTGAATTTTAGTATTCGGTACATCCCTAATACTCGTATATATAATGTTACACACAGACCATGCATGGAAGAAGGAACTCTTCTGGGAAAATTAAATCTACTATAGTCTGAATAAATAATGGTAAAGTTCTTCTGGTACTTTCCTGTTATCCCGGACCCCAGACTCTTTGCCAATTGCCAGACTTCAATTTTGACACAGAATATTTTCGTTAAAACTAACGAAAATATCACGACTTAACCTAACCCTACCAACTAATTAGGTTAATTGAATGCCCGGTTAGGTAAACTGTACGCCCTTGATAATTGGTTAGGTTAAGTCGTGATATTTTCGTTAGTTTTTAACGAAAATATTCTGTATTAAAATTGAAGTCTGACAAATGGCAAAAAGTTTGGGGTCCGGGATAACAGGAAAGTACCGTTTTTCTTTTTCGTGATGGAAGTCCAACGTGAGCAACGGATCATGACCGTATCATGATTTAATTTTCTCAAAAGAGTTCCTTGTTCCATGCGCAGTTTCCATAAAAGTTTCTCAGGTGACCATTCTGAGTTGTATCGTGTATATATATATATATATATATATATATATATATATATATATATATATATATATATATATATATATTAGGGTGAGCCACACATATGTGGTAAAAAATTAAATTGCACAAATAAGAACCCTTTATGCACTTTCTCATTTCTTATATGGAAAAAGCCGTTAGACCGGATTTTGAGCTAAATCCATTAATATTTAAGGGTGGCGCAAGTTTGAAGAAATTTGCCACCCTAAACTGTATAATAGGGTGGATCGATTTTACATTTTTTTCGATTTCCATATTCTAATAGACAAAAACTTGCGCATGCATGAGAAAATAGCCTCTGCAAAATCTTAGCTTAATAGGTAATCATCTTCTGCCCCCGGCAGAGCGATGAAAATCATATTTTAGTAGTCAAAAAAGTATTTTTAAATCCTAGCCTAGAGTCATAAAATTTTGCGTGTGTGTTATTTCATGCCAAAGCAACGATATAAATGCTATGGGAAATATATAAATGCATTATTTAAGACAAAGAGCCGATCTGAAAATATGTATAATATACATATTTTCAGATCGGCTCTTTGTCTTAAATAATGCATTTATATATTTCCCATAGCATTTATATCGTTGCTTAGGCATGAAATAACACACACGCAAAATTTTATGTCTCTAGGCTAGGGTTTAAAAATACGTTTTTGACTACTAAAATATGATTTTCATCGCTCTGCCGGGGGCAGATGATTACCTATTAAGCTAAGATTTTGCAGAGGCTATTTTCTCATGCATGCGCAAGTTTTTGTCTCTATTAGAATATGGAAATCGAAAAAAATGTAAAATCGATCCACCCTACTGTATAATGATACTAAGGCTTCGAGTTGCGCCACCTCTAAATATACACAAATCGATCCAGTTTTTTATTTTCAACATAAATAATAGTTGTGAAATACGGGCAAATATCATGAGTAATATATTTTTCAATTTCATTGTTTTTTGGACCACCTTAATATATATATGTTAACCCCTTCGTCTATGGCCCTGGGTCGGTTCGAATCGACGGGGGTTCTGGTTGGGGGGCAGCAACGGATATTTTCTCGCGATACTTTTCTTCAATAACATTTTAATTTTTTCTCCCTCGCTGTAGGGTCGACAGTTGTTAATTCTTCTCTTTCTATGATACTTTCTCTGATACTAAACTTATCGACTTTACTGACTAAATTCCTGAAGAGAACAAGGCTCGAAGGAAAAGATAAAAAACTTTCTTTGACCGTAGTTTACTTCTAAAATGTGCAGGTAGTGCTCTGAATTTACAGGGGTAGAGGTTCGACCTCTTTCAACCATGGCTCAGGCCGGAATCTAAAAATTAAGGAGGCAAGGGGCCTCTGCCCCTTCCTCGCAGCGAGGTGCTAACAAGGGAGTGTAGTCTAAGAAGCAGAAGAAGAAGTGATGAAGAAGTGAAGTGACTTTTACAGTTACATGCTTTATACATATAATCTAAATTTTGGGGGAGTGCAGTTTGAAGGTTAAGTTCCCCCCTTTTAAACACATGATCAGATGAAAGATTCCAAATAAAAATAATAAAAAAACAAAATAAAAACTAATCGTATTTTCGCCGAGTATATATTTCTGAAGGCGATATAATTTCGTAGTGGTACATAAGTACAATCTAAGTACATCATTGAGTACGTTGTAATTTTGGTTCATTACAATTATGATTACAATTATCAATGATTCACATTCGCTTATTATCGTTAATTATCCTTATCAAAGTACATTACATTATATTAAATTATTACATTTAATTACAATTTTATTAAAGTACATTACGTCGTTTACAATTCGTACAGTGTTTTTATATTTATATAATGTTATTATATATGGTTATTAGTACAACACAAAGTACATGGGCACATACGGTATATATTTATATATACATGACACACATGATTTAACATAACGCATGGTAATGTGTTAAATTAGAGCGAGAGGAGATTTTTCGTTTTCAGATGTTCAATTCATGCTGTGATCATCGAATTTGATCACTTGCCTCAGCATTTATGAATATCTTGCGAGGGGTGAACGCACTTGAAAAAAAAATAATAATAAAATAATACATGCGAACGTATTTGGACGATTTTGAACGAACAGGTACGGAGGCATAAAGTTTCGTATCATTTCGTAGACTGACACGAGTAAAAATGAATATTTAATAAAATTGATATAATGGTCAAGATAGGGCATGGATGTATGAATGAACAACATATAAATAATGACGTATAGAGTGTACAGTTTTTATTATGATGTTAAAGAATTTCCATACATTGTACATGAAAGATATCCACATACCAAATGGGTGATTCAGTATTCGCGGTATGGAAAACGTGAAGAGAATTAAGTTACTTTGTGACGTCATAGTTATTCACATTATGTCATACGTACAGTATAAGTCATTATTAGAAAAGATGAATTAGAGAAATACAGTAATGAATAAAGAAGTACAAATCGAAATTCTATCCAAAACTCGCTTAGGCGATTTTGGTTTCTCATGTAAAAATGAACATTCAAGCATAAAAACCATACAAACATAAATACTGCATGAAGACAATGAATCCATATAATGATTGTATAGGAATTGTTCATTGTTCATTTTTACAAATATATATATATATATATATATATATATATATATAATTTGCAGAACCCCACTCCCCCCTTGGAGGTAGTTTAAAAAGTCTCATGTTGCATGCAATTTTGCATTGCAACTGCACTCGACCTTTTTGCCATCATACTACTGGGCTAGTTAGAATAGAATAGTAGTAGTAATGTTCTCTTTGTTAATAAATGCAGTAGGAGGCGTTGGTCAGAGCACTAGGCGTTCTCAGATGATACCTTTTGCTAGAGAATGGAAGTTTGATGGAATCTCTCTGGAGTTAAAACCTCCGAATAGATGTTTTCAACTTCAGGGATGCTACTTGGGTACACAGTGTAGGATTCTTAGTACTGTTTAGGAAAATCGCGGTATATTTATCTTAGCTAACTATAACTAGCTATATATATCGGTATATTTAACTTAGCTAGTTATAAATGTGGTAGGAAGCTCTGGTCTGGTCTGGTTTCAGAACACTGGTGGCTTTCAGATGATAGGAAGATTGTTGAGAACTATCGGGAGTCAAAACCTCCGAACAGAAATATTCATCTTCAGGGAAACTACTTAGCTAGAGGAGAATTTTAATTTTAAGTAGTGTGTAATAGAATTTCGTAAAAATAATTATGCATATTTACTCTGTCGGGGGAATTCTTAAATTCAGTGGTGCTCCCTAATCTAAGTAATTTCTGTGCGAAGGATGCAATATAAATTATATTTTATAAATCTTTCTTGAAAAAGGGAAGAAATAATTTTCTTAATGTACACACGTGGGAATTCTTAAATCGGTTTGTGCTGACCAACTGGAGGTGCCTCTGGATCAGTGCTCCCTTATCTAAATAATTCCAGTGCGAAAGATGGCAATGAAAATATAGCAAAATTTTAAAAGTAAGTCTCTCGGCACAATGGCTTCGGCACTCAACGGAGAAATGATACAACGATGAAATAATGATTTGTATATAATAAATAAATAAGTAATTCCTTAAAAAATTAGACTAAATTAGACTAAGTAGTTTAGTGTTCATACTATCCTTTATTTTTCAGTTCTTTTTTCAGTGTTTCATACAGAAGATACCCAGAATCCATCCATTTCTTATCCACCCACAATATAGACAGCTTTTAGATATCTCATAAAGATACATCTATTTCCTGATATTTTGTCGATATACCTTCACCGTAAAACAACGATTATAAAACGATATCGAATGTAGAGCTAAAATGTATCTATGTTTATCTCATAAAATACCCATGATTCATACATTTTTTACGTATTCAGAACCATCCGCCTTCTAAATATCTTAAAGAGGAAGATGCTGAAGTATTCATACATTATCCATTATCTATATTATGTTAATAACTTTGGGATATCCAATAAAGGTTTATCCATTTCCAGATATATGTGAATATCTCACAGCATACAACAATGCATATAAGAAGATATCAAACAGATAATTATAACGAATCCATGTAATATCCAGGATTTATCTTTTTTTACCCAAATCAATTCATTTCCTAAATATGGTATCATGGAGCGATCTAAAGCAGAAAATGATGATCTTTATATTATCCTTCTGCCATAATATTGGCCTATGGACAGAGTTAGATGTTTGATGAAGATATATCCATTTCTGAATATTTATGGAGATCTCTTTCACTTGAGTCACTGTTTTCAAAATGCGTCAAACAGATATTTAAAACGTATGTACGGTGTATTCACAAGACACCCAGAATCCATCCATTAAATGTCTTGGTAACATCTACAGCCAAAGAGTGTCAAGTATGCTTATTTTTTACGTTTCAAATAACGATTTCACTTTACCAAATAAATGTAAAACCTATTGAAATAATTTTAAAATTAATAGAGAATTACGTCTTCTGTTCTCTGGAAATTTTAATCATTTTCACCTATCTCTATTTTTATTATAATATTTATAAAATTAATTTTTCGCTACTATTTATTTGTGTGCAAGGTTCAGTGTCTGCTTTTTTTTCCTAACTGCAAATTTGATTTTGTTGTATTCTGAATATCCAGTACAGAAATATAGCTGAAAACAAAAAGGACAACATAAAAACTATATTCATGCGTTACCTTTATTAAGTACTATTTGATATCCCTTTGATTTCTTAATACCATGCAGGCTACAAAAATTGCGATTAATATTTATTAATCTCTTAACGACCGAGGTTTTTGTAGGGTTAAGTTATGAATGCGTGTATTGGAAACGGTACAAATTTGACCCAGTGGTCCAAAAGAGGTTAAAAAAAAGACGAAGGGATTATGAATCAAAATTTTTGGTATTCCAAGCAAATGATTCACGTTTCATAAATTTCTGCAACATTCGTGGTCTTTTCTCAAATTTTCAATCTGTTGAACACCACCTCTTCTCTAAACCTCATCTTCTCTTCCTCAGTGAAACTCAGGGTCTGGAACGACTGACAGCAACCTCTTTTCTGTACTCTCTTACATTCTCTATACTCAATTTCACTCCAAAGGTGAGGTGGATGTTGCGTATATGTACGCAATGACTTAACTTGTTCTTGTATTCCCGAACTCAAATTCTCTGAATTCTATACCCTGTGGCTAGGGCTTACATGCCAATCTCAAACTAAATTCATCTGCGCTGTCTACCTTTCTCCTAATTATATTGACTATCCAAAATTCTTTAACTACCTCACTTCCAAAGTGGAATACAATTTATCCCACTCTCCATTGGCTGAAATCTGCATTTTAGGTGATTTCAATGTTCACCACCACCTTTGTCTTTCCTTCTATTTCACTAACATCCCTGATGAACTAACTTACAACTTTTCTATCCTAAATGACCCAGAGCAGATTGTACAGCACCTTACTCGTATCCCCA
The DNA here is from genome assembly GCA_023014485.1 of Bathynomus jamesi. Classification (NCBI taxonomy): domain Eukaryota; kingdom Metazoa; phylum Arthropoda; class Malacostraca; order Isopoda; family Cirolanidae; genus Bathynomus; species Bathynomus jamesi. The sequence goes on from JAJOZX010002599.1 coordinate 311,765, forward strand.
ATCGCCTTGAAGATAGGCCCAACACTCTGGATTTATTTCATACTTCTCATCCTTCTTACTCTGTGAAACTTTTTTCTCCGTTGGGCTCCTCCGACCACAATCTTATCTCTGTTACCTGTCTTATCGCTCCATTTTGGCCTTTGGATCCTCCCAAGAGGAGGTGTCTTTGGCACTTCGGCGCCACTGATTGGGAGGTCCTTAGGCAGTACTTTGTTTTTCCATGAAATGATTACTGCTTCTGTGATCCTCTCGGGCATGATGGCGTACATTCCATATTATATTCCCACGACTGATGCAAAAAACCTTGGTTTAACTTTACTTGTTCTAATGCTATCCGCAACAGAGAGGAGGCTTTCAGTACCGTCGCCATCCAACTCCTTAGTCTCGCTTAGCTCATATTTCTGCCCCGAATCGTGCAAAATCTGTTCTTCGACTCGCCAAAAATTCTTTCATCCGACAAAAATGTGAAAACTTATATTCTAATTCTTCTCGCTTTTTCTTGCATCTAGCCAAGAGTCTCCCCAAGAACTTTACCTCCTCTTCTTTCCCTCCTCTTTTCCATTCCAAGGGCTCAGTTGCAGTCTCAACCCTGAACGAATCAGATGCTGTTCCTCCATCTCCTCCTTCCTCCACCTTAATTATGTCTGAAATTAGCATTTCTTCCAAAGACGTCTTTTCTGCCCTATCTGGGCTCAAATCTAGGACGGTGTACGGTCCTGATAGTGTTCCTCCTGTTGTTCTCAGCAGGATTCTTAAACACTTCTCTTCACACAATCTTCTTTCAGATCGTAAGTATGAGTTCCGCAAGGGACGCTCTACTGGCGATATTCTCTCTGACTCTTGGTCATCCTCCCTTTGGGATTTCGGTGAAACCTTTTACATTTCGTTAGACATACCACAACCTTTGATACGATCTGGCAAAACTCTTTAATTTCGAAACTGCCCTCCTTCCGTTTCTATCCTTCTATCTGTCTTCATCTCTGACTTCCTTTCTGGCCGATCTATAGCTGCGGTTGTAGATGGCCAATGTTCTTCTCCTAAAGTTATTAACAGTGGTGTTCCTCAGGGTTCCGTCCTGTCACCAGCTCTTTTCCTTTTATTTATTAATGATCTATTGAGTCGCACTCCTATGCCGATAATTCCATTCTTCACTTCTCCACCCGCTTCCCAAAACGTCCCTCACAGCAGTCGCTTCATGATTCGCGTAGGATGGCTATGGGACACCTGACCTCTGCTCTTTCTGCTATATATGATTGGGGCAGAGAAAACCTTGCGGCTTTCAATGCCTCAAAAACTCAGTTTCTCCATCTGTCTACTTGTTACAATCTTCCACACGACTATCCCCTTATCTTCAACAACACAAAACTCAATCCTTCCTCTTCTCTGAACATTCTTGGCTTTTCCTTTTCTTATGCTCTTTCCTGGAAAGATCACATATACGCTCTTTCCGAAACAGCTTCTAAGAGATTAGGTGTGCTGTACCGCCTCCGCAATTTCTTCACCCCCACTCAGTTGCTGTCTCTGTACAGGGGTCTCATCCCCTCCTGTATGGAGTATGCTTCTCATGTTCGGGGTGGTTCAACCCACACATCTCTACTTCACCGGGTGGAATCAAAGGATTTTCGTTTCATCAGTTCCCCGCCTCTTTCTGACTGTTTTCGATCCCTCTCTCTTCGCCGCAATGTAGCCTCACTCTCTCGTTACTATTGCTATTATAACGGACACTGCTCTTCTGAACTCTCTAACTGCATGCGTCCTTCTTTAGGTAGAGCACGCATTCTCATTCCTCTTCTAACTCTCTAACGCAAAGGTTAATTGGTATTTTCAATCTTTCATCTACTCATCCGGTCTACTCTGGAACAATCTTCATCAATCCATCTTTCCCCTTATCTATAACCTCCCATCTTTCAAACACAGAGTGTCCAGGCATCTCATAAACACCGGGCTTTGATTTTGCCTCTCTTCTTCTTCTTTGGGGTGGAGTGTTTGCAGACATTCGCCCTTGGCCCCTCCTTCCTGCATAAAAAAAGTAGTTCCAGTAATAAAAGGTAATTATTATTAATGGAATCTCAGCAACTTATAAAAAAGAAATAGAGAGAAGTTAATAATCGTCAGTTAAAGGTAGTGATTATCAAACTGGACTGGATTTTCAAAAGATACTGAAACCAGACCTGTTGCAAAAACAGCAAAAAATATGACGAATGAACATCCATTTTTAGGTATCTATTGAATAGTAATATAGAATGTACAAAGAAAAATTAAAATAGTTACCTTCTAAATATTGATAATAATTAAAATATACTTGCATTCCTTTTATATAATAGATAAATCCTAACATTGTAAAATTATAATAAATAATTAATTATAACATTTCCTAATAATATTTGTTTAAAACTAAAAATAAATAATATCACAACGCTTAAAGGAAAACGAACGGAACTAAATAAAGTTACTCGTTTCTCATTTTTTTTCCTTGTTTCTAAGTCAGGGTTCTATTTAATTGTCTTCCTTTGTGGGTCATTGAGAATGTATTACCTACATACGTAAATATAATGGAGGTGGATCTTCATTCAGTATCGAAACCAGATAGTACTTGGATAGCAAAAGTACCGGACGTTAAATATCCTGAGGATAATCAATAACTATCGCAAAGACGTGAAAACGATACTGAGTGTATGCCTTTTGTAATTTCTTTTATAATACCTTTTCAGTATCACAGTATGGGATATTGAAATGTCACAAGTGGTTATAAACAGGATTTCAAAACAAGATAACGCATGGATAGCCAAATAGGGGACATTTGACTACCTATGCAATATTCATTATATATTGGAGAAGCACCAGAGAGATACTGCATATACAGTATATCTTCTACAGTATCATTACGATATCCTTTTTTAAATACCGATAGGGTACCATAACTAAACGTTATACAAACAACCTAAAAGTGGCCATCCGCCGATCCATGCTATATCCAAAGGAATACATAAAGTACCCAACGTGATATCTCTTGGATACATAAGATATCCAGATTTGTTACCCATGAGATACATGTAATATTTCTACGTTGTAAGGGTGAATACACGAGATAAGTGTACGTATGGTGTAAATGAAATCTGAAGCTATTCTTTTCATGTTACTTTTTCCTACCTTCCTATAAATCTTCTTTCACAACAATTTTCTGTAAGCAGTGGCTGGGGAGGAGGGAGAGTCATGTGTTGGGTGGCTCAACCCACATGACCAGGTGGAATCAAAGGTTTTTCATCTCATCAATTCCCCGTCTCTTACTAACTGTCCTCAATCCCTCTCTCTTCGCCGCAATGTTGTCTCGCTCTCTCTTTACTATCGTTATTATAACGGACACTGCTCTTCTAAACTATCAAATTGGATGCCTCCTCCTTTAAGGAGAGCTTCCAGTACCAGACTTTTGATATATTCTCATCCTTTTTCTGGCCAACTCTTTAATACAAGGGTTAATCGGTGTTCTCAATCTTTCATCTACTCAACCAGTCAACGCTGGAACAACCTTCCTCAATCCATCTTTACCTGTATCTATGACCTCCAATCTTTCAAACGCTGAGTGTCCAGGCATCTCGAAATTTTTTATCTTGATTCTGTCTCTCTTCTTCTTATTCTATTAGGGAGGGGGGGGCTACATAAAAAAAATATACTTTACTATTACTACTATTCCTGTCTGAAAATTTTACACGTTTATAAGTATAAGCATGGGATAATTCAATCTCTCTCTCTCTCTCTCTCTCTCTCATACTATATATATATATATATATATATATATATATATATATAATACTATAAGGAAATATATAACCCTGAAAAGAAAGCCATTTCCAGTGAAAGAGATTTTTTAAAATTTGTTTAAAAGAAAGTCCAAAGTTTCTCATTCCTTTTGAAGCTCTGAAGCTCTGGAATCCCCAACGGCGTCCTATGACCGGAGCTTCAAGGGGCATACGAACCAAATACTTGAAAGGAATCGATACCAATAAATGACTGTTTTCTGCTTTTTTATTTCTGAATTACTTTTGTATCGGAGTATTTATAACAGTTGGGTTTAAATTACAGGAAAGAACATAAAGGAATGCGTTTAAGAAGAATTTCGTGTATGGTTGAAATTTGCTCGTTTGAATGGTACTTCGAACGAAAAAATATAAAATAGCCATACAAAATTATATGATTAGAAACTATTTACCACAAGCATGATGCACTCCAAACTAGAAAAGCAATCTTATAACAAACAAACCATACACTCTTAGTTATAAACAGAATAAAAAGCAACCCGTCTATATGTGAGACACAGAACTGTATATACAACTACATACAGTATCTGATATAACACATCACTCAAAACAAGTCTCCGATTATTCAGTTTTCGCAAAAAATGTTTCATTCCAGCTCTTTCATACGAATTCATGTGCATTTATTTAAATATTCAGCAATGACAACCTTGTATTTCTTACTGAGTTTTCCGCTACTTTGAGCAAGTACTATATATTTTCCTCTCTCTCTCTCTCTCTCACACACACACCCACACACACACACACACACACACACACACACACACACACATTAAATTTCAGTCGGCTTTTTTCACAACTTTCATCTTAGATTGCTCATTTCATCTGTTCTCACTTCTGAAACAGCAATGTACACAGCTGCAGAAAAACGTTAGACCAAAAGGATTAAATAAATAAAACTTCGGGAAAGCCCTAAAATTTTGGTCTTGTTTTTGAAATTTTATTATTTATGCAAAAATAAATAAATAAATAAATAAATAAAAAACATCAAAAGGAAAACAAAAAATATTCTTTTGAGTTTTTTCGAATATTATTTTTTCCGACGAATTTTTTTCTGCAACTGTATGTTCTAGTGCAGGGGTGGTAAACCTTTTTACAGTCGCGTGCCAAAAAAGCCATGTAAACCATAAAAAAAAAATCGCGTGCCCACCAAAGTTTATATATATTACACCAAATTCTAAACATTAAGTATATTATTTTATACTCATTTTTTGGGCAACAATTTCTATGCTTAGGCGTGCTAGGCAAATTTGATCGCGTGCCATACGTTCACCACCACTGTTCTAGTGTACCTTTCTTGCCTGTCTTGAAGCAGATCTCACTACATTTATGCTTTTTCCTCATTTTTTTCTAATTTCGATTTCTGACTCAACCTCACCTCTTATATATATATATATATAATATATATATATATATATATAATATATATATGTTACATCTAGTAGTATGCCTGCAAAATGGACGAGTGCAATGCAATTGCAAATGTTGTTCACTGTTGCAAAGGAGGAGGGGATGTTGCAAGAGGTTATGCAACAAGGGGGAGGGGGTGTTGCAAGAGGTTCTACAGATCTACAGAAGCTAAGGCTAACAAAGACCCTAAGATCCACTCTAAGGCTAGCCCGAGAGAAAGGAAAGAGTAGGGGGTTAAGAGAAGAGAGGAGAATAAGGGGTTAAGTAAGGAGCAACACCTATCATTCGTGGGTTAACATTCATTCAGAAAAAGAGGAAAAAAGTCTCACCATCATCATCCGCCGGCCACTGCCGACAAGTCAGAAAAATAGTCGGAGAAAATAGGAGAGGGGTGAAAGATGAAAAGAAGTAAAATAAGAACGCTTACAAACCATGCAAACACAGTCTTAACTCACTGTCATACCATGCAAACTACAAACATGCAAGTAAAGAGAGTTACAGACATGCAAAGAAAGGAGATAAGGAGATAAGGAGGAAAAAAAAAAAAAAAAAAGTAGGTACAGTTAAACAAAAAGTGGGTTAGTTTACGCTACGAGCTACATCTACGTTCGTGTTAGTCTAAATTTTTTTTTTTTTTTTTTTATTGCTGGCATCACACGCTGGCATGTCACAAGCTGGCATTCATCGTCAACAGACTCATCCTCGAGCACCACCACCAGAGCTCCTGTTGTTAACTTTCTTTTTTAATTTTAAACAACGTTAATACTTTTAAAATGTCTGTCAAGACGGTTCTTAAACATATTAACGCTGGTAGAATGAACGACTGACGCGGGAAGATTATTCCATTTATCAATTACTTTAAACGTAAAGAAGTTTTTAGCGATATTAGTAATGAAACGTCTGTCACGCAACTTAAATCCGTTATTGCGAGTATTACTATTATCGAAAGTGAACAGTTTGTAAAAATTTACGTTATCGATGTTATTAACGATTTTGAAAACTTCAATAAGCTCCCCCCTTAATCTTCTATTAGCGAGTGAATACAAGTCTAACTCTTTAATCCTATCTTCATAAGGCTTATTGCGCAATGACGGAATAAGTTTCGTGGCACGACGCTGAACCCTTTCTAACCTATCAATATCCTCACGCAAGTACGGGCACCAAAACTGAACGGCATATTCTAAATGAGGCCTGACTAGGGACTTGTAAAGGGGCAATATAATATCCTTCGATTTAAATTCGAAATTACGCGCTATGAAGCCTAACATCCTATTAGCTTTTGCGCAAGACTCCAGGCACTGGTTCCTAACCTTTAAATCTTTAGTTACGCGTACGCCTAAATCTACTTCCTCGTCAACGCTCGCTAACTCCCTATCATCCATCGTGTACGCGTAATTATTGTTGCGAGAACCTATATGCAAAACTTTACATTTATCTACGTTAAATTGCATCTGCCACTTATCTGTCCACTCCATAATCCTGTCTACATCGTCTTGGATCCTATTTCTATCGTCCTCGTTAACAACCTTACCGCCTATTTTAGTATCGTCCGCGAATTTTGACACGTTACTAGTCAATCCTACATCTATGTCGTTAATGTAAATTACGAATAACAATGGGCCTAACACTGAACCCTGTGGGATACCGCTACCTACCTCTAACCACCCCGATTCACTACCATTAACTACGACCCTCTGTCTCCTAGCACGAAGCCATTCTTCTAACCAGTTAGCTACCTGACCGCGTATACCGTGCGCTTTAACCTTCGCAATTAGTCTCCTATGCGGAACTGTATCGAACGCCTTTTTAAAATCTAAATAAATAACGTCAGCTGCCCTATGCCTATCGTATTCGCGCACTATTTCGTTATAAAATTCTAACAAATTAGTTAAACAAGACCTATGGCGTCGAAACCCGTGCTGACTACTATTAATCAAACCCCTACTTTCTAAGTGATCGATAATACGCCGATAATACGTTGCATAATCCATAGGTTATGCAACAAGGGGAGGGGGATGATGCAAGAGGTTAGGCAACAAGGGGAGGGGGATGTTGCAAGAGGTTATGAAACAAGGGGAGGGGGATGTAGCAAGAGGTTATGCAACAAGGGGGATGGGATGTTGCAAGATGTTATGCAACAAGGGGGAGGGGTTATTCCCCAAGTTGCAATGAAGGAGGAGGGAAACTTGCTTGGGGAGTTCACCTAACCTCTTTTGGGGAGAAGCTGGGACGGCCTCACCCCCAAAGGGGTAACCTTAACCTAAGAGAGGGAGAGAAAGGAGGAGGAGGAGGATCTTTGGGGGAAAAGGTGGGACGGCCTCACCTTCCAAAGGGGAACCTAACTTAAGCCTTAAACCAAGAAGGAGAGAGAGGTGTTCGCCTGGCTCCAGCCAGACGCATAATGAGAGTTCACCCGAGCGCCCGCTGTCTTATAAGGTCCTAATCAGGGAGTTGGCTTAATCCGCCAGTTGGCTTAGAAGGCATAATCTGACTTAGAAGGCATAAATGGCTTGTTCAGGTGTACATTATTAGGGTTGAGTTGCCAGATTGCGCTATTTATTTAATTAAAGCATATATTCTTGTCAGTTGGCTTAGAAATCCGCCAGTTGGCTAAATCAGCCAGTTGACTTAGAAGACCTAGAAGGCAGGTGTATGTGTATATATTAATTAACTTTTCAGCTGCCAGAGTACACTATTCAGATATTCTTGACAGTTGGCTTAGAAATCCGTCAGTCAGTTTAGAAGGCCTAACCAGCCATTTTGTATATATATAATTAAATAATAATATCGTTTATATATACAACCAAAAGAATTAAATAAAACACCATTACATCATTCTGTTTATTCAGACGAGTTATTGGAATCAATTTCATGAAATATACGGAAAATAAATATACAATCCTACACAAACGATGGAATATATATGATCCAAAAATAAAATATAAAATAATAATAGCAAAAGAAATACGAACGAGGAATATTATATATATATATATATATATTACAAAAATAAAAAAATAATATAATACAAAACGATGGAGTATAACCATCAATATAACAGTACAGAAAATATATATATATACACAATTATATTAAATAATTAAATATATTGAAAATAAATATACATCAAAATACATTCGCTTTATGCTCTACTGCGCTTAACTAAAACACTAAACTTGCACGTAATCGAGTGTACAGTCACATCATTATTGCTTTGCACTACGCAGTAAATACGATTTAACAATATTTCACCGCTCAGGTTATAGGGATATCTATACTCGATGTAAATGGCCTTCATATTGTTCAATACTATTTTTGTGCCAACTTTACATTCGGTTAGCAAGTTATCTTTAAACGGCTAGAATACATCCAAAAGAACGCAAAAAGAGGTCATCGTTAGCAACTACATCATTATTAAATACAAGTTTATAAACACTCCTTTCCAATCGAGGGGTTTTTCTTAACGACCCGAGCTTTTCAATCGAGTGTCGTAACGATAGCTGCTCATTATATAAAGAAATAGTTCTTCAGGGTGAACGGTGTAAGTAAGCTCAGCCCTGTACCGCTCAAGTGCTTTGTACCAAAGTTCATGATATTTCAAAGAGTCTAAACCTTTTAAATAAGCATCCTGCTCTAGACCATTCTCACCTTGTTCATTCCTAAATTCGATAAACCCGTCGAGCAGAGCTGTGTATGCGTATTCAAGAACCGTGTCAAAACAAATCATATCCGTAACACGCGCGTCTAATATAGGCTTCAGCTTGCGGAATCCGACGATTTCAAACATTCTGTCGAGGCTGAATCGGTTTCGCGTGCGGACAAGAACGTTATTATCAGATGCATTCTTCCACATTAGTCGTATCTCAATGCATGGCTGATCGTTATTTATACACAACGTACAAACAACGGCATATGAGGGGGCATCACTAATCTGTTCTCTTCTTGTACCTATACCTGCAGGTATTTTATAACGGTCCTCACCCAACTTCTCAACTATCACGAAGACTCTATTCATCTCCTCAACACTTAAATAAATAACATTACGTTTACAAGAGTTTGCCTGTTTACAAGTCGTTTCAAGTACATAGTTCATGGCACCGGTTTCACGCCTAAACACGCGCAATGACTTCAACACGGACACATCGTACACGGCATTGAGCATGCTTCTCAAAGGAAGTTCCATCGTATTCGAGGAATGCACGTCCAATCGGTTCAAGCTCTGAGATGACTATGAGCCACGGGTGGGCGGATCGGCTCGACAGGGGGAGTGAGTCACACCATAAGCTGATGAATCGTGTACGGGTTTGTTCTAGCATGAATCACGCGGGTACTTGTACCCATTATACCGGGCAATTTTCCGACACATGGGGTAATTTCAGTTTTAATGTTTTATCGGAATGCGCACTAGATGTTCCCCACACATTAACAATCCGGTGCACTATTTGAGAGAAACATGTGACCATATTTGTCCTTTTTCTTTAACAATCGATACTCGTCTCTAAACACTATTAAAAATCACACGGGCCCTTAACCACAACCTCACTGCGAACGTCGTCATGATATATATGAATGTAGTGGTAAAAGTACTTTAGCTAGTCCATGATGACAAGGTTTACATTCTCCGCCGCAGGGTAAGCGTACTCTGTATGATGCAGCATGACATAATACCGCCTGTCACACCACTCATCAACAACACTCATTCCCCGTACCCGTTGCTTCTCTTCTGCATGCGGTGTTTCTTTCACCTCACGGTACGTGCAGGGAAACAAGCGTGTAATAAATTTTCACTTTCAAAGGACACCTCCATCGCATAATAAAATTAACTGTCTAAATGACATTATCAGGAAGAAGATTAGTTGCGTGTGCTACGCATCGTCTGCCGGCACCGGGTCTCGACCCCTTGGCACATATCCTTTTACTTCGTTTTATTACGGCTTTTTTATAAATTATAACACTTGCACTGAATGAAACGATATATATAAATAGCCCCTGAGTGGCCTTCCGTTTAAATCACAAACTCGTTCCCCAATCCGCATTTATTATGGCTTTTTATAAATTATTTAACACTGGCACTGAATGAAACGATGTGTGTGTGTGTATAAAAATATACATATCCCGAATCACAAATTAATTTAATTACTTACATTTTAATGTCCACTTCATCGGTTGATTCTTTCTCTCCTTCACAAATTTCTGCAATGGTTTGCGTTGAAATTAGGGCGTTCCGGTCAGCCGCTCCGAAAAGGTGGAGTATAGCCCCTGCACAGAGGTCTCCGTCTTCAAACAATTGCGGGGAGGAGTAAAGCTGTTGTGAATGACTCATGGCGATATATTTCTGTAGTTACGCGTTAATAAATACAACTGTTGTGGATTCCAGATGAAAATGCCCCTTTTATATACGCGATCCTTATTGTAGCCACTCCCATTAGCAGAATCACGAGTTTTCTATTGGCCGTCGGTGAAATTTGGGTGGTCCATAACGTGTAAACGTGACTACCCGCCAATCAGAGCTCC
>JAJOZX010002599.1:325000-360000 GCA_023014485.1 Bathynomus jamesi
CCACCACTAATTTGGGGGGGGGGGCAAGGGCGAACGTCGGAACCCCCCCATAGAAGAAGAGAGCCAAAATCAAGGTCCAGGGTTTTCGAAATGCCTAGACACTTTGCGTTTGAAAGATGGGAGGTCATAGACAGAAGGAAAGATGGATTGAGGTCGATTGTTCCAGAGTTCACGGGTTGAGCAGATGAAAGATTGAAAATACCGATTAACACTTGCGTCAGAGAGTTGGACAGAAAAAGAATGAGAAAATGTCGAAAATCTTGTGCTGCGTGCTCTCGTTAAAGGAAGAGGCATGCAGTTAGAGAGTTCAGAAGAGCAATGTCCGTTATAATATGATAGTAAAGAGAGAGTGAGGCAACAATACGGCGAAGAGAGAGAGCTTGAAGACAGGCAGTAGCAGGTGGGAATCGATGAGACGAAAATCTTTTGATTTCACCCGGTCAAATACGGCTGTGTGGGTTGAGCCACACCAGACATGAGAAGCATACTCCATACAGGGGCGAACAAGACCCCTGTACAGAGACAGCAAATGAGTTGGAGTGAAGAAACCGCGGGGGCGGTACAGCACACCCAAGCTCTTAGAAGCTGTTTAGGAAAGAGAGTATATGTGATCTTTCCAGGAAAGATCACGAGAAAAGGAAAGGCCAAGAATGTTCACAGAAGAGGAAGGATTGAGTTGAGTGTTGTTGAAGATAAGGGGATAATCGTGTGGAAGATTGTGACGAGTAGACAGATAAAGGAACTGAGTTTTTGAGGCATTGAAAGCCACAAGGTTTTCTCTGCCCCAATCAGATATAGCAGAAAGGCCAGAGGTCAGGTGTCCCATAGCCGTCCTACGCGAATCATGGAGTAACTGCTGTGAGGGACGCTTTGGGAAGCGGGTGAAGAAATGAAGAGTGGAATCATCGGCATAGGAGTGAATACGACAGGAAGTGTGAATTAAAAGATCATTAATATATTATAAAAGGAAAAGAGTGAGAGACAGGACAGAACTCTGAGGAACACCACTTGCAGCCGCAGCTGTAGAGCGGCCAGAAACGAAATTAGAGATGAAGACACAGATAGAATGATAGAAACCGAAGGAGGGCAGTTTCGAAATTAAAGATTTGTGGTAGACTCTATCAAAGGCTTTTGATATGTCCAGCGCAATAGCAAAAGTTTCACCGAAATCCCGAAAGGAGGATGAGCAAGAGGTAGAGAGATATGCAAGAAGATAAGCGAGTAGAGCGTCCCTTGCAGAACTCACACTGACAACCTGAAAGAAGATTGTGTGAGAAGAGAGGTGTTTAAGAATCTTTCTATTAAGGATAGATTCAAAAACTTTGGAAAGGCAAAAAATTAAAGCACTTGGACGATAGTTGGAGGGTTGAGAGCGGTCACCCTTCTTTGGAACAGGCTGAATGAAAGCGAACTTCCAGTAGGAAGGAAAAGTACCACATGAGAGACAAAGACGAAAGAGTTTCTTAGGCAGGGTGTCAGCACAGAAGCACAGTTCTTAAGAACAACAGGAGGAACACCATCATGACCGTACGCCTTCCTAGAATTAAGCTCAGGTGGGGAAGAAAATGCATGTTTAGAAGAGATTCTAATTTCAAACATAATAAGGTCAGAGGGGGAAATCGATGGAGGAACAGCACCGGAATAGTCCATGGTTGAATTATAAGCGAAAGTTTGAGCGAAGAGTTCAGCTTTGTCAGAAGAGACTGCAACTGAGCTGTCGAAATCGAAAAGAGGAGGGAAAGAAGAGGTAGTAAAGTTGTTGAAGAGGTTATTAGATTGATGCCAGAAAGAGCGAGAAGAATTAGAATTGGATAGGTTTCCAAATTTTTCGAATGAAGGAATTTTTGCCGAGTCGAAGAACAGATTTTGCCCGTTTCCGGGCAGAAATAAAAGCTGAGTGAGAATCAGCAGTTAGATAGCGACGGGTACCTTCTGAAAGCCTCCTCTCTGCCGCGGATAGCATTAGACCAAGTGAAGTTAAAATTTTTTGGCATTAGTAATAGGAATAGAATATGGAATGTACACCTCCATGCCCGAGAGAATCACCTCCGTGATGCGCTCAGCACACTCAGAAGGGCCCCAGCCACGGAAGCAGTAATCATTCCATGGGAAGTCACAGAAGTACTGCCTCAGGGCCTCCCAATCACCGGCACGGAAGTGCCAAAGGCGCCTCCTCTTGTGAGGATCCAAAGGCTGAATTGGAGCGAGAGGACAGGAGACAGAGATAAGATTGTGGTTGCAGGACCCCAACGGAGAAAAATGTTTCAAAGAGTAAGAAGGATGTAAGGTAAGAAATAAATCCAGAATGTTGGGCCAATCTCCAAGGCGATCGGAGAAACGAGCAGGGTGCTGTACAATCTGCTCTGGGTCATTTAGGATAGAAAAGTTGTACAGTAAGTTAGTTCACAGGGATGTTAGTGAAATGGGAGGAAAGACAAAGGTGGTAGTGAACATTGAAATTACCTAAAATGTAGATTTCAGCCAAAGCAGAGTGGGATAAAATGTATTCCACTTTGGAAGTGAGGCAGTTAAAGAATTTTGAATAGTCAGTAGATTTAGGGGAAAAGTAAACACGCAGATGTATTTAGTTTGAGATTGGCTTGTGAGCCGTAGCCAGAGGGTATAGAATTCAGAGAATTCGAGTTCGGGAATACGAGAACAAGTTAGGTTACTGCGTACGTATACACAACATCCACCTTTGGAGTGAAATTGAGTATAGAAAAGGTAGGAGGGTACAGAAAAGGGGTTGCTCTCAGGCATCCCAGACACTTGAGTTTCACTGAGGAAAAGAAGATCAGGTTTAGAGGAGAGGTGGTGTTCAACAGATGGAAAACTTGAGAAAAGGCGAATGTTGCAGAAGTTTAAGAAAAGTGAATCAGACACAGGCCCAGAACATCTCGAATGGGCGGTAGCAGATTCAGCCCCACTGTCCTGGTCTGCATTTCCAGTATCGGCAGCGGGGGAGCCAGAAATGGAGACATTTATGGTCCCCTCCGCAGGGGACTCCGAGGATCTTGAAGTTGATGCCATATTTTTCTTTCTTTTTGTAATTTTGAAAAGATTATGTAATGTGTAAGATGCATATATATATATGTAGTGAGGAACAGGAAGAGAGGTGTGTTCGAGAGCATGCTGGACTGCTCACAGGGTAGATGAGACACGAAAGAAGATCCGCTAAGGAGGACAGTGACAGGAGAAACGGGAGTTCCAGCACTCCCTATCTTCTGTCTAGCGTCTCCCGCCTCCGGAGTACTTCCCTGATCGATTGGTGTCTACATTCTCCCCTTAAAATATGCAATTTAGTAGTTTGTATTCACCACAAAAGACGAAGATCATCATCTCCCAAAGACTGTAAATCTTCCTTCTGCTAACATTGCTGTTAATATTAATTGGCTTTGGTAGCTCGGAGAGACATTGACTGAGGCTCGTTGTGGTAAATGTAAGTGAATCACAGATAACCGTGCGAGTACTGTTTGAAATTTTCCCGTTTCCTGATTCAAGACTGTTCATTTATTCTAAAAAATTTAATTATTAAAAGAGTAACCAGTGTTTTTGCAAATAATAATATGATAATCGGTCAGAAGAACGGAAAATATCATAGCGCTTTGGCTCACCAGTTTGGCCCATTGCACTAGCTCGGATTATTATTAACAGCACCATCAGGAGTCGAATCCCCGATTCTAGTGCCCTCCCTTCGCTTAAGGGAAAAAGGTGTTACTGCGCCATGGGTTCTGGACCTTCTGTAGCAAGCACATATTTATTATATGCATGATATATAAATATGTAATATGCTTTTTCAGGGTAATTTTGTTTTTTAAAGTTTCAAATATATGACAGAAGGTGTCAATTACATATAACAAAACTACAGGGTGCCCATATATTATCTTTTTTATGCAGGAAGGAGGGGTCAAGGGCAAATGCCGCAAAAGCGCCCCTCCCATAAAAGAAGAAGAAAGCCAAAGTCAAGGTCCGGGGTTTTCGAGATGCCTATACACTCTGAGTTTGAAAGAGGGGAGGTCATAGACAGGAGGAAAGATGGATTGAGAAAGATTGTTCCAAAATTTATAGGTTGAGTTGATGAAAGATTGAAAATACCAATTAACACTTGCATTAGACAGTTGGACAGAAAAGGAATGAGAAAATGTCGAAAGTCTGGTACTGCGTGCTCTCCTTAAAGGAGGAAGCATGCAGTAAGAGAGTTAACAAGAGCAATGTCCATTATGATAGCGACAATAAAGAGAGTGTGAGGCAAAATTGCAGCGAAGAGAGAGAGATTGAAGACAATCAGTAAGAGGTGGGGAATTGATGAGACGAAAAGCCTTTGCTTCCACCCGGTCAAGTACGGCTGTGTGGGTTGAACCATCCCACACATGAGAAGCATACTCCATACAGGGGCGAACAGGACCCCTGTACAGAGACAGCAACTGAGTCGGGGTGAAGAAATCGCGGAGGCGGTACAGCACACCTAATCTCTTAGAAGCTGTTTTAGAAAGAGAGTATATGTGATCTTTCCAGGAAAGATCACGAGAAAAAGAAACGCCGAGAATGTTAAAAGAAGAGGAAGGATTGAGTTTTGTGTTGTTGAAGATAAGGGGATAGTCGTGTGGAAGATTGCAACGAGCAGACAGATGGAGGAACTGAGTCTTTGAGGCATTGAAAGCCGCAAGGTTTTCTCTGCCCAAATCACATATAGCAGAAAAAGCAGAGGTCAGGTGTCCCATAGCCATCCTACACGAATCATGAAGCGACTGCTGTGAGGGACGCTTTGGGAAGCGGGTGGAGAAATGAAGAGTGGAATCATCGGCATGGGTAAATAGGCCTGGAAATGCGAATTAAAAGATCATTAATAAATAAAAGGAAGGGAGTGGGTGACAGGACAGAACCCTGAGGAAAACCACTGTTAATAGCTTTAGGAGAAGAATATTGGCCATCTACAACTGCAGCTATAGATCAGCCAGAAAGGAAATAAGAGATGAAGGCACAGATAGAACGATAGAAACCGAAGGAGGGCAGTTTCGAAATTAAAGATTTGCGCCCGACTCTACAGTACCAGAAGCTTTCGATATGTCTAGCGCAATAGCAAAAGCTTCACCGAAATCCCGAAAGGAGGATGACCAAAAGTCAGAGAGATATGGAAGAAGATCGCCAGTAGAGCGTCCATTGCGGAATCCATACTGACGATCTGAAAGGAGATTGTGATAAGAGAGGTGTTTAAGAATCTTTCTATTAAGGATAGATTCAAAAACTTTGGAAAGGCAAGAAATCAAAGCAATTGGACGATAGTTTGAGGGTTGAGAGCGGTCACCCTTCTTTGGAACAGGCTGAATGAAAAGTACCACATGAGAGACAAAGACGAAAGAGTTTGCCTAGGCAGAGTGTCAGCACAGAAGCACAGTTCTTAAGAACAACAGGAGGAACACCATGAGGACCGTACGCCTTCCTAGAGTTGAGCCCAGATAGGGCAGAAAAAACATCTTTAGAAGAGATTCTAATTTCAGATAAAATATAAAGTCAGAGGGGGGAATTGATGGAAGAACAGCACCGGAATCGTCCAGGGTTGAATTGTAAGCGAATGTCTGTGCGAAGAGTTCAGCTTTGTCAGGAGAAGAGACTGCAACTGTGGCGTCGGAATGGAAAAGCGGATGGAAAGAAGAGGAAGTAAAGTTGTTGAAGAGGTTCTTAGCTAGATGCCAGAAAGAGCGAGAAGAATTAGAACTGGGTAGATTTTTACATTTTTGCCGAATGAAGGAAATTTTGACGAGTCGAAGAACAGAGTTTGCACGATTCCGGGCAGAAATATAAGCTGAGTGAGAATCAGGAGTTGGATGGCGACGATACCTTCTGAAAGCCTCCTCTCTGCCGCGGATAACATTAGAACAAGTTAAACCAAGAATAGTAGGAAAAGAATATGGAATGTACGCCTCCATGCCCGATAGAGGCCTAAGGGCCTCCCAATCAGTGGCGCCGAAGTGCCAAACGGAGGATCCAAATGCTGAATTGGAGCGAGAGGGCAGGAAACAGAGATAAGATTGTGATCGGAAGAGCCCAACGGAGAGAAAACTTTCACAGAGTAAGAAGAAGGATGAGAGGCTAGAAATAAATCCAGAATGTTGGGCCTATCTCCAAGACGATTAGGAATAGGATAGGGTGCTGTACAATGTGCTCTAGGTCGTTTAGGATAGAAACGTTGTAATCTAGTTCACAGGGTGCCAGTAAAATGGGAGGAAAGGCAAAGGTGGTGGTGAACATTGAAATCTCCTAAAATGGAGATTTCAGCAAAAAAAGAGCGGGAAAGAATGTATTCCACTTTGGAAGTGAGGTAGTTAAAGAATTTTGGATAGTCAGTAGAATTAGGAGAAAGGTAAACACCGCAGATGTATTTAGTTTGAGATTGGCATGTAAGCCGTAGCCAGAGGGTATAAAATTCGGAAGATTCGAGTTCGAGAATACGAGAACAAGTTAGGTCATTGCGTACATAACGCAACATCCAATTTGGAGTGAAATTGAGTATAGAGAAAGTAAGAGGGTACAGAAAAGGGGTTGCTGTCAGTCGTCCCAGACACTTGAGTTTCACTGAGGAAAAGAAGATCAGGTTTAGAGGAGGAGAGGTGATGTTCAACAGATTGAAAATTTGAGTAAAGGCCACGAATGTTGCAGAAGTTTATAAAAAGTGAATCAGACAGAGGTCCAGAACATCTCGAATGGGCGGGAGCAGATCCAGCCACACTGCCCGGGTCTGCGTTCCCGGTAACGGCAGGTGTGGGGGAGAGCCAGAAGTGGGGACACTTATGGTCCCCTCCGCAGGGGGCTCCGAGGCTCTTGAAGTTTATGCCATTTTTTTTTAAATTTTGAAAAGATTATGTATTTTGTTTGAGAGCATGCTGGACTGCTCAAAGGGTAGATGAGACACGGAAAAAGATCAGCTAAGGAGGACAGTGACAGGAGAAACGGGAGTTCCAGCACTCCTATCTTCTGTCTAACGTCCCCCCCTTCTCGAACTACTTCCCTGGTCGATTGATGTCTACAAATCTCCTCCATAAATTCAATTAAATTTTAATTGAATTTGTAAAGATAATTTATGAACACATTGTGTATATAAAAAAAATTACGAAGCCTATAAATCAGCATAACTACCAATCAAAACTTTTTTATATTTAAATATTTTATGGTACGTGTATTTAAATGTTTCTTGAAAAGACAAAAATGTTTTAGTTACATTGGTTTTTTTTTGTTATACAATATATTTAAAATATATTTCTTTGAGTAGAAATCTCAAAATAAAAACGTAATTCACAGTTGAAACACTCTTAATCACCAATTCCATCTGTTTTTGTGTTTTGTTTTCTCTTTATTTTGTTACATGAAGGCTTATGAGAATCTGTTTGAACCATTCACTTTAATATTATCCTTTGAGCCTTAATTGCAGAATTCGTTTTGCTTTCTCGTTTAAAAAGTAATTAATACTGAAATCAATACTGCCCAAGATTCGAATAGTGAAAAATAGGATAGGCTAAATAACCATTATTGATTCTATGAAGTTTTAACAAAATTTAAGAATAAAAATATTTCTCGAAATATAGTGGCAACAGAGTATATATATATATATATATATATATATATATGGTGACAGGACAATTGCGTCCTGGTCAAGTGCGTCGCGGACAAATGCGTCCCGGTCATTGGCGTCCCTGGACAATTGCGTCCGGTTTTATTTCGTCCCGGACAATTGCGTCCCGGACAATTGCGCACTTCCCCAACTACTATATGAAGTTTATTTATTAGAGAAGTGAATAGAAAGTTCATTGTGACTTCACCTACGCAATTGTCCAGGGACGCCAATGACGAGGGACGAGTATGTTTGTTATTGTAATTTTGTATGGGATATAATGCCCGGTTAGATTAATTGAATGCCCAGTTAGGTCAACTGTATGCCCTTGACGATTGGTTAGGTTAAGTTGTGATATTTTCGTTAAAACTAACGAAACTAACTTTATCTTAAGTGGACGTAACCCATAAAATTTGACAATGATGTTGCTGATGATGGATAAAGTTTTAGAGAACAGTTTCGAACAGAACTTATGAACATATAACAAGTTTAATAGGTTAAATTGAAAAGTATATTTGAAATTCCGATACTAACTTTCTATTCACTTCTCTAATAAATAAACTTCATATGTAGTTGAAGTGCGCAATTGTCCGGGACGAAATTGTCCGGGACGCAATTGTCCGGGACGCAATTGTCCGGGACGCAATTGTCCAGGGACGCCAATGACCGGGACGCATTTGTCCGGGACGCACTTGACCAGGACGCAATTGTCCTAGAACCATATATATATATATATATATGAGGAGTCGCGCGTCTTAAGATACCTAAGCGTAAGCGCTGCGCCACCACAGGCGAAAACGTGTTTTTAATGGATATCACTATTTTCACCCTTCCTCTATCGCGTGGTTTGGGTTATAATGACCTTACGACACTAGAAGTATGGTTGAAAACCTTATGAAGCGAACTACTTTTTTCACCTCTATCGCCAGATGGGCTCTGCCGCCCAGATGTGATGCGCGTCTTAAGGCCCCACTATCCCGTTCAACTGGTGGGAGGTGATGGGGGAGGGGGTGGGACGCTAGGTCTCTGGGTGGCGGGAACAGCAGGAGGAAAGCGAGCCAATGAAAACATGGCAGCCACGCCGCTCTGCTTTCTGATTGGCCACCCGCTCCACGCGCCGAGAGGGACACGACACAAACATCCCTCCAGTACCTTAAGACTCGCATTGCTGTTGGCAGGCGTCCTGTGTTCGTACTCATATTGCTGAATATTGCGTGGATTATTCTATTCACCCAGCTTCTAACTATTATCAACGTGTGCAGCAATGTCTCACCGTGCTAGTGATAGTGATGAAAAATCAATGGAATCATTCTGTGCCAGAAATCGCACCCAAAGTTCGGCATAATAAGAAAATCAAAAAAATTATATTATATTATATATATATATTTTTTTTTGTACCTATATATAGTCTTGAACTCTTTATTTACTTCAATGTTCCTGAGGGTGTCATTAGACGAAAGCGCTTGAGCACCATTCTGTGTTTCCCTTCCTTCGTGGTTTTATTCATCATATATATATATATATATATATATATATATATATATATATATATATATCACTGGCCGTCAAAATTGTGGTATTACTAGAAAAATGTGCTCTAGCTTAAAAGCCCTGCTGCCAAAACCAATAAAATCTTTACGTAATGCAATAGACCTATGTATAAAGTTGCAGTGATCTTTTAGCTCTCCTATCTTTTGTAGCTTATATTTAATCCTACACTTATGAAATTTATGAACTTTAGTTCTCTTGATACAGGTTGTATTTACTTAGATATTTTTATGTATTCAAAAACCTTCCAGCTTTTTTTACATATTTAACACAGATTAGTTATCTAACATTGTTTAAACACTGAGAACTAAACGTGAACATCGTTTTTCCACTGAAAATACTCAGCATTTATGAAGCAATAACTTTTTCAGAAATTAATAGTGGGTCCCAGGAAAGAATTCCTATAAAGAAAGGCATTAAAATAATGACTTTGCATCGTCTTGGGTTATCTCAAAGTGATATTGCATGTGGGATTGGCGTTTCTCAGAACGGTGTGTCCAAAACCATTAAAAGACAAGAGGAGACAGGCTCAGTATACAACAAGAAGAGTCGATGGGAAAAATAAAAAAGACGACAGTAAGGGAAATAGAGTATTGGTTAGAAAGTACAAAAAAATAGATTTCTAACAGCACCTCAACTACCCGCTGAACACAATTTAACATCAAAAAGCAGCGTCACATGTCCATCTATCTAACGACAAGTAAGAAAGGCACGGTCATGTAGCTGTTAGAAAACCTTTTCTGAGGCATGGCAATAAGCAAAAGCGACTGAAATGGGAAAGAGAACATCAAATCTTTAAGTTAGAAGTCTGGAAACAAGGTTTTCAAACAGGTTTTGGCTCTCTTATAACAAACAAGTTGTACACTCTTGGTCTTAGCAACAGGGCCTTTAATCTACAGCACATTTCTCTAGTGACACCATAAATTTGACCGCCAGTAGATATATATATATATATATGTGTGTGTGTGTGTGTGTGTGTACAGTGTACAGTAGGGTGGCCCACTTTTCAATTTTTTTTTTAAAGTATAGGTGATCGTGGTTTTTCCCATTATTTGGCACTATACTAGCACATTGGTACCATTTTTACAAAAATCGATCAATATTTAGGGGTCTCGCATCGACCTTGAAATTACTAGTTTTTTTTAAAACATGCGTACTTTTTAACTTTTTACTGAATCAAGATAAATCAGTAAGTAGGGATGTTTTCTGAATCCTCTTAATGAGAGAAGTCGTTTGGTGTGCCTGCCAATGTCATACGACTAACGGTTTAAAGGTTGTGCCTGTATAAAGGTAATACCAATGTGCTAGTATAGTGCCAAATAATGGGAAAAACCACGATCACCTATACTTTTCAAAAAAATGAGTCGCCATACCCGGGCGGAATGTATAATGTATATAGGTAATTAGAAAATGCACTATGCCTGTGCCAGGTACCTAACCTATTTCTTTTTTTGCAGATCATAACATTTTGAAATTCTGTCTGAGTTCCTCATCCTTTGTCATGGACAAATCGATGGCAACCATAACTGGAAGAACTCTTGAAGCTACAAATAGAGAGTCATCAAAAGGAAAGGCGAAAATAACATCGCTACCTTCTCTAAGATCGGCCTCGGAAATTTTTTTAGTTGGCCAACCGTCGTCCTCCATCAGTGGTAGCAAATTGCCAACAACACGGCAGGTTTTGCAATACTTCTTCAGTGTTATCCAGTACACTGCTAACAGGAAAGACGCATTCAAAGAAACCGTAAACAACGTCTTAAAGTTTTGGAACATGGCCCGCATTAAAACAATCACAAAGCTCAACTGCAAACGGAAGCTAGAGGCATTGTGGAAAGAGTGGCACTTACTCCAGCTACTCCAGCTGGGATGCCGTCATCACGTCCTAGAGCTTATCGTGGGGGCAGTAGCCGTCACCCTGCTCGGAAGGACTACGGCACCAACTGATCCTTTGTTTCAGCAGTTGAAGAGAAGGTTAGTTCATTTTTTGTGCAAGGTAAAGTTAGGACACACATGATATTCCACTAGTTTATAAAACAGCAAGCCAAACCGGAACTTCAGAGTTTTCTCACACAATTTTCTTGTTTATTATTTTTGAAGATGGGACGAGCTCGATCTCTCGACCTACTGCAAGCTGCAGGTCGAGAATCTGGCGGAGAGTACGTGGCTAATAGAACTCCGGGACGCGGCGGTCAGCTTCCTGAGCACAGCTTCTGGTTTCGTCAGAGACGATTACCGGGAAGTGGCAGAGATCACGCTCCTGGAACTCGGGACACAACCACGCCGTGGCATTCACCTCATGCGCCCAGGAGCCTACCACCACGCAAGATGGATGGCTAAAGTTAGTATTTTCAAACAAAAATAATCTAGAGATAAGTTTAAATGTTATTCAAAGATAAACATTTCATTATAACGCAAACAAAGTAATTGGTAACAATAAACCTGTCTTACTTACAATGGTGCCTATTCTGTTTCAGGTCATCTACTACACAAAACTGCTGATGTTCAGTAGGCAGCTGCTGAGCTCGACGCCGAGCTGGTCGACAAACTGCACAGGATCGTGGTGTTCATCGCTCTTCTGTACGTACCAGCTTGGTTGGCGGCCCCTGTAGCAGCTGATGCGCTGTTGAATGACCTGGTACTATACCAGCGTTTTCTGAGGTATAGGGCAGTGGACCGCGAGGTGGCAGAAGCGTCACTGGCAGTGATGAGGCGGCACTTCTGGTATCTGAGGCCTCAGACCGTCATCTTCGCTCTATGCAGCAACAAGGTGGATGGCACTGTGAAGCAACAGATGGCAGAGAAGCTGTCCCACCTCCCTGTACCCAAAGACTTCACATACGAGAACGTCTCAGTCGACGAGATGACGCTACTCCCCGACCTGATCGACGAGTCCTCACTGGTTTCTTATTTGCAGGTCTGAAGATGTATGGGTCTTCGTGGCTCACCCTGCCAACTGATAAGTGGGACGAGAACGAGGACTTTTGTCGTCTGAAAGATGTGATCTCTAATCTCCAGGTCACCAATGACGTCGCTGAAAGAGGAGTCCAACTGATACAAGACTATGCGAACACGGTCACAAAGGACGAGGCACAGCTGCAGGATCTTCTGCAAGTGGTGGAAAAGAACCGGAAAGAGCTCGGCGACTTCAAGGAGTCATCACTCGCCACGATGACATAGCACAGAGGGACAACGTTGCAGCCAATGACGTGTGATAGTGGTCAATACAATGCAAAAGTGATTGTTTAAGTTATTGTTTCTTTCTTCCTTATTTGTCTGCTATTTGCTGATTTTTTTGAAAAGTATAGGTGATCGTGGTTTTCCTATTATTTGGCACTATACTAGCACATTGGTATTACCTGTATACAGGCACAACTTTTAAACCGTTAGTCGTATGACATTGGAAGGCACACCAAACGACTTCTCTCATCAAGAGGATTCAGAAAACATCCCTACTTAATGATTTATCTTGATTCAGTAAAACGTTAAAAAGTACGCATTTTTTTTAAAAAACTCGTAATTTCAAGGTCGATGCGAGACCCCTAAATATTGATCAATTTTTGTAAAAATGGTACCAATGTGCTAGTATAGTGCCAAATAATGGGAAAAACTATGATAACCTATACTTTAAAAAAAAAATGAAAAGTGGGCCACCCTAGTGTACAGTGTAGCCTATATATATATATATATATATATATATATATATATATATATATATATATATATATATATATATACAGTGTAGCCAAGATAAAGTAGCCCCATTGAATTTTGTTAAAAGGAACAATGGGGCTACTTTATCTTGGGCAACACTGTGCATATATATATATATATATATATATATATATGAAAGTTATTTCACGAAAGTAACACGAGAATAATATTTATGATGAAAATAAAATAAATAAAATAAATAAGGAAAAGGAAACAGCATGGTGCTCAAGCGCTTTCGTTTAATGACATCCTCAGGAACAGTGTTCCTGAGGTTGTCATTAAACGAAAGCGCTTGAGCACCATTCTGTGTTTCCTTTTTCATTCCTGGTTATTTTCATCATATATATATATATATATATATATACATATATATGACGCGTTCGGTGGAGAAGGGGCGAACGCAACATTTTCGAATTATGCCACAAAATGCAGTTAAAGTTTGTAAACTTTAAACCTTTGTATTTTTCCGGTTTATTGAAATGTTGTATGAATTTGAACACATATTTGAGTAAAATATTGTTGTGTAATATGTCGATATAATAAAACGCCAAGAAATTTTACAATATTATTTATTGATAGCTTCTGATGTTAACTGGTGTAATCCATTATTTGGTCCTCTTCGTCGAATGTTGTATTACCTGCTTCAACTGTTTCGGTTTCTTCCAGTTCTTTAACAATCTTGTATAATAGTTCACTGCAGTTGCAGGCATTAGGTCTGATAATTCTTTGAGATCTTTTATTTTTTTTTTTCCTTAGTTATTGGCAGCAATTGAGAATACTTTGGTTGCAGTGTCTGCTGGGCTAGATTGAATAAACTGACACTGTAGGATTTTTTCCCTTTCTGCAGTTTGACGGGATGCTATTATCTGGGGTTGTGCGGTATGCAGTAGATATACGTAGCCTTCTTTGTGTTGAAAGTCAAATATTAACTTTCTTGCATCTGTAAATTTAGTAGTTGTTGATTTCCTAATGACAATGCACGTTTTTAGGACGTCAAAATCGAGAAAATCAGCCTGTTTCATTTCTACAACTAGGAAGCGCTGCGAAACGGCTGTAGTTATGGCCGTAACATAATCTTTTTTAGTGTAAATAATATTGCTGTAATTATTTTTTATATTTTGTTCAATTTGGCCAAATTGAGCATCACAGGGCATTGTCGAGTGACCAGAAAGTAGATAGATGTGTTCAATGTGAAGCAATGATGCGGAGTGAATTTCTCTGAGATACATTAAAACCTAAATTTTACCGTGAAAGAGTGCAGACTAATATCTAATTTTTTGCATAGGTAAAGCAAAGGTTTTAAAGGATAATTATACGACAAAAAACTCATTTTTCGAATTTTGTGGCGTTCGCCCCTTCTCCACCGAACGCGTCATATATACTGTTCCTGAGGATGTCATAAGACGAAAGCGCTTGAGCACCATTCTGTTTCCTTTTTCCTTCGTGGTTATTTTCATCATAAGTATTATTCACGTGTTACTTTCGTGAAATAACTTTCATATATATATATATATATATATAATATATATATATATATAATAATACCGTGTTCCCAAAGTAAAGTAGCCCCATTATTCCTTCCAACAAAATTCAATGGGGCTACTTTATCTTGGCTACACTGTGTATGTATATATATGTTAATCCCTCCGTCTATGGCCCTGAGTCGGTTCGGAGTCGACGGGGGTTCTGGTTGGGAGGCAGCAACGGATATTTCTCGCGATAGTTTTCTTTTATAACATTCTAATTCTTTTCTCTCGCTATAGGGTCGACAGTTGTTAATTCTTCTCTTTCTATAATACTCTGATACTTTCTCTTGGTACTAAATTTATCGACTTTACTGATTAAATTCCTGAAGAGAACAAGGCTCGAAGGAAAGGTAAAAAAAAATCTTTCGTTCACTGTAGTTTACTTCTAAAATGTACAGGTAGTGCTCTGAATTTACAGGGGTAGAGGTTCGACCTCTTTCGACCATGGCTCAGGCCGGAATCTAAAAAAATTTAAGGAGGCAAGGGGCTTCTGCCCCCTCCTCGCAGCGAGGCTGCTAACAAGGGAGTCTCGTAGTAGTAACCAAAGAAGAGTGAAGTAATGAAGTGAAGTTACTTTTACAATTACATACTTTATACATATAATCTAAATTTTGGGGGAATGCAGTCTGAAGGTTAAGTTTCCCCCCTTTTAAACACATGATCAGATGAAAGATTCCAAATGAAAATTAAAAAATAAAAATACAAAATAATCGTATTTTTAGCCGAGTATACATTTCTGAAGGCAATATAATTTCGGAGTAGTACATTAAGTACAGTCTAAGTACATGACTGAGTACATTGTAATTTTGGTTTATTACAATTATGATAATGATTACCAATTAATTCATATTCGCTTATTATCGCCGATTATAGTTTTATTAAAGTACATTAATTACATTATAAATCATTATCACCAATTACAGTTCATTAAAGTACATTACATTATATTAAATTATTACAGTTAATTACAATTAAACAGTTACTATAACTTTTTGTTTTTACAGTGTTTCATATTAATAGACAATTAAGATGTTAGAAATATAATACAAAGTACATGGGCACATACGGTATATAACATAATATAACATACAACATAACACCTTATGTTATAAATTTGTAACAGAAGCAAGAGAGAGGATTTCGAATTCAGATGCTTGATTTTGCTGTGGATAGCGGAATTTGAACACTTCGCATAAGCATTTTTTAGTTCATTGCCGGAGGTGAAATAATAAAAAATATAAAATAAAA
The DNA here is from genome assembly GCA_023014485.1 of Bathynomus jamesi. Classification (NCBI taxonomy): domain Eukaryota; kingdom Metazoa; phylum Arthropoda; class Malacostraca; order Isopoda; family Cirolanidae; genus Bathynomus; species Bathynomus jamesi. The sequence goes on from JAJOZX010002599.1 coordinate 340,640, forward strand.
AGAATACACGTGAACGTATGTACATGTACGTAACTATGTATGTAATCTTGATCATCAGGGGACAAGTACGAATGCACAAAGTATTGTACACATATGGGTAGTCATACAACAGGTTGACAATGATAGACAATAGGTAGCTGAATGAATGAGTAATAAAATTAACAAAAGGTAAAGGTCAAGAAAGGACATGGATGTACGAATGAACAACGTATAAATAATGGGAAGATTTAAAAGGAACGAATTAGAGACAGAGTGGTAATAAGGACTAAGTACAGTACGGGTTAGATGCAAGACAATCATAATTAATTATAACTTCTATAACAAATGAAAAATGGAAATATGGATACGACTAAACCGTATAAATGGTAGATCGTATGGTTGTGACACAAACAAAAATAGAAAGTAACAAATAGAGTTTTTATCCAAAATCGCATCATGCGATTTTGGTTTCTCATGTAAAAATGAATATGGATTATTCATTGTTCATTTTTGCAGTGTTCTCCCCTCTAAAATGGTATTAATTAATACAATAATATAATACAATTAATACAATACAATTGAGAAAATAACATCCTATCTAATTCAAGTTAGATGACGAGTTTTTTTTTACAATACAAATTTTATACAGAACAAGTGGGTTCGAGTGGTTGGGTACAATGCAGAGTAATCAAATTTTTAACATGACACTTGCTTAGAGGGCTATTATAAAATATAAAAAAAGTTTCAAAGATTAATACTTTAATTTATGCAAACAGAATAAAAGGATTAATACGTTCATTTAGACAAACAATGATATTATTAAATTTTAGAAATATTTAGTTATCATGATTGTACAGGTAATAAACTAATTTTATTGACTAGGGTAGGTAAAAATCGAATTATGTAATGGATGATGTATAGACATATGGTCAAGTGTGTTTTTATGTGTACTAGATACAGAGTGTAGTGGTTGGTGATATGTCCAAATGGGTGAAAGTGTAATCAGTATCGGCAGATTTTTTTTTTTTTGTACGTAATGTTTGTGGAGAAACGCACACAACACATTTGAACAAGTTTACATGCGTGTGTATGTGTAGGGATTTGGAAGGTTTTTGAATTAACAAAGTTTAAAATAATAATGTATAATAATTTAAGATGGGTTTAGGGTTAAAAATCTTTTAAGTTTAAGTGAATTATTGTTATTATTATTATTATTATTATTATTATTATTATTATTATAAAATCCTTTAAGTTCAAGGTCGATTATCATTAAAATCTAATTACAGGTAGTATTAATGATGGTGTATGCGTATAAGTTTTAATGAATTGGAATATGTGTCAAAAGTAATAAAATTCAATCGGAATTATCGATTTTACGTAATTATTCAGTTGCGCGTATTAAGGTAATTAAAATAAATACGCACTTAAAAGAACTTACAATTAATGAAAGTAAATCTAGCGGTATTAAAAATTACATTTTGAAGATGGAATTAAATTCGACTAGTAACATTCCTAGCTCTATATGAACTATATAACCATTAACATTAACCAGAAGTATCGGTACGATAGTTGAATTAAGAAAATTAAGAATACAAATTAAAACTAGAAATCAATTATGCATTTTAATAAACTAAACATATAATATACTTAAAAATAAAAGTAAATCGAGCCATAGATGAATTTCGGCCAAGAACAAAAAAAGTTATTGAAATGGAAGGAAAGCATTTCGAGCAATTTTTTTTTAATAATTTCAGGTAAATTATACATTAAAAATTATTTTTATATAAAAAAGAATATCAAAAAGGTTCAATAATTTTTGCATGTTAACTAGAAAAATCATACTCTTTCGTTAAATGTTGATAGAATTTGAATTATTTGATATTTTAGTCTGAAAACTTGTTTGCCTATAGATAAATACACATGTTTTATTGTGTAGAAGTTTAATTCAAAGTAAACTACAAAAAAAATTAAAAACAACTGAAATTTAGGGTATGTGTGGTCATCGGGTAAATTTCCTGACCGTACAGAGCAGGATAAATTAGGTACATGATCGATTAATTATTACACTATTACTGTCATCATATAATCACAATAATTATAAAACTCGTTACAAACATTTGTAGAAACGCTTTTGGTTACAATTAATAAAATATATAATTTTATCTATATATTCATATACGCAATTACTGGATGCAAAAAGAAGACAAATCGGTCAATTTCCTTCTTACAAAAAAAAAGAAGGTTAAATTAAAAAGCCACAAACCTGTCAATTTAGGTTGAATTTAAATCTCTTTTACAACAAAAAAAAAGGTTGAATTAAATTCTTTTAAACAACAAAAAAGAAAAGTTGAATTCAATTGACTGCATTGAAATGACTTGGGACTTCAAAACTGACTTGGGACTTCAAAACTGACTTGGGACTTCAAAACTGACTTTGAACTGACTGGGAACTGACTACAAATGTTTTGGGACTGACTACAACTGACTACAACTTTCTTAGAACTGATACAACTTTCTTGAAATTGACCACAACTTTCCTGCAACTGACTGACTGATTTGAACTGACTGACTTAAACTGACTGACTTCAAACTGACTGACTTCAAACTGACTGGCTTCAAACTGACTGAAACTGACTTCAAAACTGACTGAAACTGACTGAAACTGACTTCAAAACTGACTTCAAACTTGAAACTGACTTCAAACTGACTTGAAACTGACTTGGGACTTGAAAACTGAGACTTGAAACTAACTTCAAAACTGACTTTGGACTTGAAACTAACTTTGGACTTCAAACTGACTTTGGACTTCAAACTGACTGACTTCAAACTGACTGAAACTGACTGAAATTGACTTCAAAACTGACTTGAAATTTGAAACTGACTAACTGACTGACTGAATTGAATCTGACTGAGACTTGAAATTGACTGAGACTGGAAATTGAAAGTGACTTGCAACTGAAACTGACTTGCACTTGAACTGCTATCAAGTGGAGACTATTAATCTCTGGGGTTTGGTTGTCCCTCTTGAATACAACCAACTGACTGGAAACTGACTGACTGAAAACTGACTGAAAACTGAAATTGACTGCACTCGAACTTCCATCAAGTGAAGTCTATTATTCTCAGGGGCGGTTGTCCCTCTTGGATGCAACCTACTGACTTGAACGGCTATCAAGTATTTCTATAAATCTCTGGGGCGGTTGTCCCTCTTGGATGCAACCTACTGACTTGAACTAAAATGGACTGCACTGAACTGCTATCAGTGGAGTCTACTATTCTCTGGGTTTGGTTGTCCCTCTTGGAAGCAACCAACTGAAACTGTCTGAAAACTGAAAATGACTGCACTTGAACTCTATCAAGTGGAGTCTACTGAAAATGAAACTGACTTGCACTAGAACTGCTATCAAGTGAAGACTATTAATCTCTGGGGTTTGGTTGTCCCTCTTGATGCAACCGACTTACTTGAACTGCTATCAAGTATATAACTCTCTGGGGTTTGGTTGTCCCTCTTGGATACAACCAACTGAATCTGAAAACTGATTTGCAACTTATTTGCAACTAAAACTGACTCGAAACTACTTCAAGTATCTCTATAAATCTCCATAAACTCTCTATAAACTCTCTCTTTCTTAATTTGCAAGTCAATTCAATTCAATAATTTGAAAAAAATTGTAAACCAAAATAAAAAATGTAAACAACATTTCACTCGAATGTACGCGAAGGTACAGTAATATTATGTTTGGTACATAAAATAAAATGATTCTATACTAACTATAATAGTGAAAATAACTGAAAATAACTCTGAAAATAACTGTGACAATAACTGTGAAAATCAACTTCTGTGACAATAACTCTATGACTTAACTCTGTGACTTTAACTCTGTGACTTCAACTCTGTGACTTTAACTCTGTGACAATAAACTTCTGTGGCAATAAACTTCTGTGACAATAAACTTCTGTGACTTTTAACTTCTGTGACTTTTAACTTCTGTGACAATTTAACTGTTTCACTAAAAAAATGTATCACTGGTGTCTGAAATGTTCACTGTGTTCTTGTAAATTCTGGCTTGATACTCATTACTAACTGTTAATAATACTGACTTTTCAAATGTTTACAAATTACTTAAAAAAAAAAACTCTGTACTTAACAAAATTTCTAAGGCGAAATCCTTAGAGACGTGTCCTGAAGACGTCTTGCTGGCTACTTCTTCTTGGATGAAAACTAGGCGTGGAGAACGTGGAGTCGTGACACACCGGTTCAAGGGTGGATGTTACGAACTGGAAGTCGTGACACGCCGGTCAACTGGCGGGTCTTATTATCTTGGTAGTAGGGTCCCCAAATATTATCCTGGCTATAGGGTCGCCAATGTTAAGATCCTAGCTATAGGATCGACACTTTTGTTAAAATCCTCTTCTTCTACGTGCTTGGAGTGCTAGTTTTTTTATCCTGGGGCAGGGTCGCCAGACTGTTAACCCCTCCGTCTATGGCCCTGAGTCGGTTCGGAGTCGACGGGGGTTCTGGTGGGGAGGCAGCAACGGATATTTCTCGCGATAGTTTTTTTCTATAACATTCTAATTCTTTTCTCTCGCTATAGGGTCGACAGTTGTTAATTCTTCTCTTTCTATAATACTCTGATACTTTCTCTTGGTACTAAACTTATCGACTTTACTGATTAAATTCCTGAAGAGAACAAGGCTCGAAGGAAAAGTAAAAAAAAATCTTTCGTTCACTGTATTTACTTCTAAAATGTACAGGTAGTGCTCTGAATTTACAGGGGTAGAGGTTCGACCTCTTTCGACCATGGCTCAGGCCGGAATCTAAAAAAAATTAAGGAGGCAAGGGGCCTCTGCCCCCTCCTCGCAGCGAGGCTGCTAACAAAGGAGTCTCGTAGTAGTGACCAAAGAAGAGTGAAGTAATGAAGTGGTTACTTTTACAATTACATGCTTTATACATATAATCTAAATTTTGGGGGAATGCAGTTTGAAGGTTAAGTTTCCCCCCTTTTAAACACATGATCAGATGAAAGATTCCAAATGAAAATTAAAAAATAAAACTAAAAGATAATCGTATTTTTAGCCGAGTATACATTTCTGAAGGCGATATAATTTCGGAGTAGTGCATTAAGTACAATCTAAGTACATGACTGAGTACATTGTAATTTTAGTTTATTACAATTATGATAATGATTACCAATTAATTCATATTCGCTTATTATCGCCGATTATAGTTTTATTAAAGTACATTAATTACATTATAAATCATTATCACCAATTACAGTTCATTAAAGTACATTACATTATATTAAATTATTAGTTAATTACAATTAAACAGTTACTATAACTTTTTGTTTTTACAGTGTTTCATATTAATGGACAATTAAGATGTTAGAAATATGATACAAAGTACATGGGCACATACGGTATATAACATAATATAACATACAACATAACACTTTATGTTATAAATTTGTAACAGAAGCAAGAGAGAGGATTTCGAATTCAGATGCTTGATTTTGCTGTGGATAGCGGAATTTGAACGCTTCGCATAAACATTTTTTAATTCATTGCGGGAGGTGAAATAATAAAAAATAAAAAATAAAAAGAATACACGTGAACGTATGTACATGTACGTAACTATGCACGTAATCATGATCATCAGGGGACAAGTACGAATGCACAAAGTATTGTACACATATGGGTAGTCATACAACAGGTTGACAATGATAGACAATAGTTAGCTGAATGAATGAGTAATAAAATTAACAAAAGATAAAGGTCAAGAAAGGACATGGATGTACGAATGAACAACGTATAAATAATGGGAAGATTTAAAAGGAACGAATTAGAGACAGAGTGGTAATAAGGACTAAGTACAGTACGGGTTAGATGCAAGACAATCATAATTAATTATAATAACTTCTATAACAAATTAAAAATGAAAATATGGATACGACTAAACCATATAAATGGTAGATCGTATGGTTGTGACACAAACAAAAATAGAAAGTAACAAATAGTTTTTATCCAAAATCGCATCATGCGATTTTGGTTTATCATGTAAAAATGAATATGGATTATTCATTGTTCATTTTTACAGTTATATATATGGGAATGAACTCAGAATGGTTCCCTGAGGTTTTTTATGATATACACAGACCGTGAATGGAACAAGGAACTCTTCTAGGAAAATTAAATTCACCATAGTCCGAATAAGTAATGGTAGATGATAAACACTATAGTTTTTTCTTTTTCATGATGTTAGCCCGACGTGGGCAACGGGTCATTCGCAAAGAGGTCCCAAAAATATAGCTTCCCTCACCAGTTATCTACAAAGCAGATAGGATCCAGGTTTGGGACAGGATCTAGGGTTTAAAGCAGCCTAGCCCCGCTACAATTAGAACTCCAATATAAGCAAAAGACTCGCTGCCTTCACGTCGGATTGAACACATCAAAGAAACATGGGTAACTATTATATTTTCAGCCAAAAAACAAAATTTAAACCTCAACTGGCAGAATTGAGCGTCCACTTTCAATGCACATAACATGTCCGTTTCATGATGGAAATGAACTCAGAATGGTTCCTAGAGGTTTTCTATGATACACACAGACCGTGCATGGAACAAGGAACTCTTCTAGGAAAATTAAATCCACTATAGTCCGAATAAGTAATGGTAAATGACAAACACTATAGTTTTCTTTTTCCTGATGTTAGCCTGACGTGGGCAACGGGTCACTGGCTGGTGAGGGAAGCTATATTTTTGGGACCTCTTTGCGAGTGACCCGTTGCCCACGTCGGGCTAACATCATGAAAAAGAAAAACTATAGTGTTTGTCATTTACCATTACTTATTCGGACTATAGTGGATTTAATTTTCCTAGAAGAGTTCCTTGTTCCATGCACGGTTTGTGTGTATCATATATATATATATATATATAAAAATTTCATCATATATATTTTTTTTTTTTCATCATATATATATATATATATATATATATATATATATATATATATATATATATATATATTATATATATGATGAAAATAACCAGGAAAGAAAAAGGAAACAGAATGGTGCTCAAGCTCTTTCGTTTAATGACATCCTCAGGAACATTATTCCTGAGAATGTCATTAAACGAAAACGCTTGAGCACCATTCTGTTTCCTTTTTCCTTCGTGGTTATTTTCATCATAAATATTATTCACGTGTTACTTTCGTGAAATAACCTTCTCATATATATATATATATATATATATATATATATATATATATATATATATATATATATATATATATATATATATATATATATATATATATACATTGTTGCCCAAGATAAAGTAGCCCCATTATTCCTTTTAACAAAATTCAATGAGGCTACTTTACCTTGGCTACACTGTACTGTATATATATACAGGCTACTTTATCTTGGCTATACTGTGTCTATGGCCTTTGGTGGTTCGATGTTGACGGGGTTTATGGTAGTGGCAGCAATGGATTTCTTACTCTGGGGTCGCTGGTACCGTGTAGGGAATGGCAGTAGTTTCTTTTATACTACGAGTACAGTCCGATTTTTTATTGTCGCGGATTGGACGATTCTGTGAAAACTTACTAAGTTATCTGACGGTTCCCCAATTCTTCTTGTAGCGTATCGGAGAAGTTAGAGAGGCAAAACTGGTCTCAGACTTAAGACTCACTGATTTCTAACTTTAGTGCTTCTGGAAAATGCTGTTATTTTAACAACAATGCTCTTGGGGAATACGGACTCAAGGGTCTGCAAAGAACTCAACTTGGAAAGACTACGTAAACTAAAGCTGTACGCCCTAGAAAGAAGAAGAGAGAGGTACACCATAATCTACATATGGAAAATGATAAAAAAACTGGTACCAAAGCCCAAACTAAACCCAATTATCATCCAAACAACGCTGGAAAATAGGAAAGGCAGAATGTGTAATGTTCCCAAATTAAAGGCTCAACATAGGACCTCTTCAACACTGAAGGAAAATAGCTTGGTTGTCAGGGGGCCAAGACTTTTTAACCAGCTTCCAAAGGACCTCAGAAACGTTACAGGGTTCAAAGTTGAAGTCTTCAAAAGAAGACTAGATGCCTGACTCAGGACGATACCAGATGAGCCAGGTGTACTGGCTATGTGCGGTGGAGAAAGCAAGAGAGCAACTCGATCCTCCACCAAGCCAGGCCTAGAGGCGGAGCCACCGGCTTGACTTTCGTGTGAAGAGAGACCAACATACGGAATTTCAATGAGGTTACCTTTGGTAAGCTTCCCCCCGAATTGTTCATTCTGACGAAGGTCAAGCTTTTCACTCCACCTTAGACCTACAGTTTAACGTGGAATGCGAACCATGCCCCACCAGCAGCCCAGCGTCTTAACCACTAGGCCACCCAGGGTACCCATTTATCTACCAATCACTTTCTTTATTGTGTGGAAGAATGAACGACTGGGTTTTGCTGCGCGCCGGCTGCCGTCACCGAGTCTCGATCCCGGGGCCAATGGATTCGTAGTCAGCGACGCTAACCACTACACCACCATATATAATATATATATATATATATATATATATAACAACTTACTCCACAAAATCAAAGTTCAAAACTTTAAGTACAAACTCATACGCTCATACCTATAGTGGAGAGTTAAAAAAAGGAGTAAATTTACTCCGAATATAAAGTATTTAAACAGTACACTTGGTATACCAAAGGTACGCTGAGAGTAGTAACAGGTTTTCTTTAATCCCTGCAAGTTTACTTTTCCATTTACTTTCAGTGTACCCCGCTTGTCAAGAAGAGAATCGCTTCATCTACTCTATCTACTTTCGAGCTATTATCAGTGTACGCTTAAATGCATTATGCAGAGTGGCCCACGAATTCTGAACACATTTTATTTTTAAATAACTTTAATACAGCTGAAGTAATTACATGATGCACAATGAAAGTCACGATTATCTGAAGATTTTCTTCTGGAGACACTTGCAATTCCACGATTCCAGTGTATTTTCAGTTGCTAAAAATAACTCCGGATGTCCTCCATTTCTGTTCACACATTCTCTGCATCGAACAAAGACACTTTTCATTGTTGCAGCTAGCGTTTTTCTTCTGATATCCCCGATGCACCGACGAATTTCGCAGTTGAAATCTTTTAGAGTTTGCGGTTTATTCCAATAAACATGGTTTTTCATGTAACCCAATAAGAAAAAATCTGGTGCAGTCTAGTGACCTCGCGGGCCAAGAAATATTGACAAATCTTGAAATTATTCTTTGTCCACAGTGTTGGTGTAACAATGCTATTAAATTTCGTGCAATATGCTGAGACAAGGTGTTCCTAATTGTGATTAGAAATTTGGATTAATTTTATGGTAACCAAAAGTAGCTACTCCGAGCCTTTCTTTCCTTCAGAAAGAATTTCCTATGGGAATTAATAACTAACACCTCCGTAGGGGGATTAAAGCAGAGCTTTAAGTAGATCCTTTTAAGATAAAGAAGTTCACTTTTCGACGTGGAGAGGTTTCCATTTTTTACATTTACTTACCCTATTTCACCCTTTTTCCTTCCCCTTAATGGGGATCTGAAAACAACTAGAGTTGCAAGTATCTTCAGAAACATATCTCCAGCTGATAATCTTGTTTTCTATTGTGTACCTTGTAATTAACTTTAGTAGCATTACAATTATTTTAAAATAAAAATGTGTTCAGAATTCGTGGACCACCCTGTATTTAGTGGGGGGGGGTATTTTCCATTCTATAGACACATCGGACATTTTTATTGTAGTTCGAATTTAGTTTTAAATCGAGTTATTAATGATTATGTCAATGATATGTATTTAGCCTCTATACTGACAAACAGGGTCATATCAGAGAGAAAAGCCCACATCTTAACTTGGAATCCGAACAAAGGGTCGCTACATCATCTGAATGCAGAGAAGTTACCCATCTAACTACCACCCAGATCGAACATAGCTTAACTTCAGTGATGATACGGGAAGTGGTGGAAGGATATGATTACGACATAACCCTATTAATAAGTAATTTCTAATTTAAATCTATAGATATAACTTTCAAAAACAGCTCTCAAGGAGTACTTATATACCATTTTATAACTTGATTGCAAGTAAAAAGCACATTTATAAAATTATATCTTTACTTGTGGTTAAAATGCTGAAAATATACTCACAAAATTATTTTTTTAGGAAAACAAATCACAGGTTTCTGTAAAACTTTTAATGCGATGTAATAAAGTCTGATGCCGCTGGGACCTTTTAAAAAACGAAAAAAGAACACTTTGATAAACAACATATCTTTTAGGGGTTGGGATTTTTTTCTGGTGAACGGTTCAAAGTTTCTCTCCCTGGGTGATGTTCTTTCCCGGCGTGTTCACCACAATGCAATCGATCCGTGGTGGCTGTTCTGATGACCCGTCCATAAATGAAAATAATCCTTTCATTGCTCTGTTCGTGGTTGGGTGTGACGAAAGTAATGCACTTTGTTTATACACCGATATTAATTCACACAATTCGGATGTTACAATGTTAGCGTAAACCTATCGATATCTTTCTCTTCGGATTATTTATGTCCACTAAACTTCAACTAAGTAAACTAACATGGTTTACCGTTATAATTTCAAAATTTACCATTGGCTGTTGTTACGAAACACCGTTGTTTTTATACTTTTAATCTAATGTTCTTTCACAAATTAAATGAACTTTATACAATTAATAATAAACAAGGTGAAGGCGCGATCGAAAATTAAGTAGGCCTATAGAAAAGGGATAGGCTTCACGCGTGACATATATAGAAGCCAAGGGCCACGGAAAGGATTCACTGTCGTAGGCCTTAGGAGAAAATTAATTGAATTTACTACTATTAATTCATCTTAAATATAGGCCCTATTCCCCACGGTCTCCGATCGAAATGTTGAAAACAAATTAACAAGAAAGGCAAAAATGATCTTAAGATCTTTTCTTCGTGACAAACTCTCCTCCACTCTCTACTCTCGACTCTCGTTGACTCAATCCTCGACTGCGTCTCGCTCACACCTCTGGCTCTCTGTTGTGCTTCACTTATGCGTGGCTTTCCATCTGTCATTGAGTTTGGCATGAATATTTTGAGACCTTTTTCCTCATAAGCCTGGAACTACATGAAACTTTAAAACGTTCTATACTAAGAATTTTACTAATTCCTAACTAGTTTTATATTATTTAACTAACTTATTTGGCCTATTTTACCATATTAAATCCTATCATTATGTATATTTAGTACTATCTAAAAACTAATTTCTCTTTAATGACATGATTGGACGAAAAAGAGGCGTGATATCACGTGACTGCTATATTTGTTTCCTATTTGTGGAGCCTTTATTCACTCCATTACACGTATGAACGTTTTTAAACTTGTCTGGCTGTTCTTGTGCCAGAAGTCACGTGTTCATTTTAAATTATTTTCCTCTTTCCTAACTTTATAATCTATCTGTTAAACCTAACTTATGGTATTAATTATAGCTAATCTTATTTTCAAAAACAAATATTGGAAATTTAATGGACAATAAAAATAGAGTAAAATCTATATAGACACTTTCTAAGATGTTTCTTTTCTATATTACTGGGCTACGTCGGATCCATGAAGTTACACTGCTTCTCGTAAGGTCAGCCAAATTAGCCCTTTCCGCATGAATTTTTTGTAAGGTTAAATTATGAATGCGTATATTTGACAGGTTACAAATTCGTTCGTTTATGCAGTAAAGGGTTAAACGACGTTGGGTGTGAGTAATATAGCTGGATGTGTGACCGTCCTGCGTCTAAACAACGTAGCGACCAATAGTTCTGATAGATGTCAAGCTGTAGGTCCCTTATGTCATATGGTCCTGGCTGTTAGTATGGAAGTACAATCATGCTGTAAATTCACTTTTATTACACTGTTATCGTCGAAAGCATAATAATCACAGCTTTGCTTTAACTTCATTATTTTTATGTAAATCATCGATGATTAGTAATTTTTATTTTTGCAAAATAAACTTCTTTTCAACAACCGTCATAGCTAAATCAAGATAGTCGAAACCAATTTCCTGTTAATGTTAAATCATTATAGCTATATTATTTTAAACGAAAAACTATAGTAAAAGTTTAATGACTGTACATTAGGGTGGATCACTTTTCACTTTTTTTAAAAAATTATAGCGGGTCAAAGTTTTTCCCATGATTTGGTTCAGTGGAAGTACACTGACACCATTTCTACCAAAATCGATCAATATTTAGGGGTCGCGCATCGACCTTGAAAATTTCAATTTTGGAAATTTGGCCAAATTGACAATTTTTTACTGAATAAAGATAAATCATCAAATGACCATATTTTCTGAATCCTCTCAGTGAAAGAAATCCTCTCAGATACTTACCAAGTTGATCGGACAAGTGGTTTAGAAGTTACACTCACCTAGAAATAACATTAAAATTTAAAATACCGTATTTGTCCCCCGTTATGGACGTAATCATAGCATCAGTAGCTGGCGCATCCTAAAATCCCAATTACACACACACACGCTATGTCTATGACCAATATTTTTACTAATCACAGTTTGCTTTTTACAGATCAACTGTGTCAATTGATTCTTGTTTGATAAGTCTAGACTTCAGTACAATGGATAAACTGTTAACAACCAGGAGTGGGAAGACTCTGAAAGTTACTTATTCTGGAAAAGAGAAAGCAGCAACAACAGCACCACCTTCTCTAAGGGCAGCCACGGACGTCTTCTTAATTGGTCAGCCATCTTACTCGATCGGTGGTACCAAATTGCCAACCACCCATCAAGTTCTCCAGTACTTCTTCTATGCCAAGCAGGAAACTACTGACAGGAAGGCCGCCGTAAAAGACACGGTGGCCAATGTTCTGGCATTTTGGAACATGGCATGTATAAAGACGATCACGAGGCGTAACTGCGAAAGAAAACTGGAGTTACTGTGGGAAGAGTGGCGCTCGCTGCAGAAGAGCAAGATGAGAGACAGTGACGCGGGAAAAGGCTGGGAGAAGTTTTCAGAAAATCTGAACAAGCTCTGGGACATCGGAACTCCCGATGCTATTGAAGAGATACAGAAAAGTCGACTGCTCTCAGACAACAACAAACAAGAAGATATTAAATTTTATGAGGATCAACGGGGCCTGCGCCAGGCAACAATGAGTGGGAATGATAAAGTGTTCGTTGTCAAGAGAAAACGGCAACTCTCAAGACAACAATCTCGTGATGAGCCAGGCACCTCAAAAACGAAATTAGGAACCGAAGCTGAGAGCGACGATGAATCTATAGAAATCAGATCCTCGAGCAACTCCGAATCACAGCTAGAACCACCATACCGACATCCGAGAGAATCAACTGTATCAATCAGCCTTCCTCACCGTATCCTCAATGCACCAGCTGTTATTGAAGTGGCTCATCGCTTCCGGATGTCCAATAATCAGGTGTGTATATATCAGTAATGATCTTTCCTTGACAAAGATATAATAGACGTAACGACGGAAAATTTAGTGATTATTTTGTCACATAAAAACCATACGCATCCTTGTCAATTTCCTTTCAATTTCGCACATAGGTGGCAAGTGTCGTGGCGGCAGTCCTACGTTCGGCAGATCCGCCCGCAGACCTGGACAAATTCAGTATCTCGAAGGACACGTCTCGCCGTGGAAGAGTGGCACATCGTTGTGAAGTGTCGACAGCTGTGCAGAAATCCTTCGTATCTCCGAGGCATGCTGTCGTCCACTGGGACGGTAAAGTAATCAAAGTCAGTTTTGTCCTCACCGTGGACGACAGTGAATTAACATATTCCAGTGACGACAGTGGATTGACATATTCCAGTGGACGATAATGGATTGGCATGTATGACATACGTTTCAGGACTCTCTTGGATCATTGGAGTACCGCCAGGCGATTCTCATCTCCGGAGCTCCCCAATGCACAGAAGGAAAGTTGCTGGCCGTTCCGACTGTTGCTGACGGCACCGGTCTGTCCCAGGCCCAGGCGACCTTTCGTGCTCTCAAAGACTGGGGATGCGAGAACAACGTGATTGGACTGTGCTTCGACACAACTTCCTCCAATACGGGGAGGGTGCAGGGTGCGGTGGTCCGGCTGGAGAACATGCTTGGTAAACCGCTCTTCCAGCTGGGCTGTCACCATCACGTTATGGAGCTCATCGTGGGGGCAGCGCATTTGTTTTCTCCAATGATTTTTTGCCTTCAGAGCAATTGAGATATCAGCGTCCTTCTACTAATGATGTTAATAGCAGTCGAAAAGGGAAACTTCAGTCGTTTTCATGCAATATTTTCATAACTCCCCTTTCAGGCGGGACAAGCTCGACCTCTCGACTTATCGCGAGCTGGAGATCGAGCATTTGGCGGAGGTGACGTGGCTGATGGAGCTCCGAGATGAGGCAGTCAAGTTCCTCGGCACCGCTTCTGGTCTTGTCAGAGAAGACTACCGAGAAGTGGCGGAGATTACACTCCTGGTACTCGGGGCCCAGCCACGTCGTGGCACACACTTCATGCGCCCAGGAGCCTACCATCATGTGAGGTGGATGGCCAAGGTTGGTATTTTGAATTAGAAGTTAAATATTGTATTGCCTTCTGCAAACAGCCATTTGAAGTCCCTACCAGAAAAAAATAAGATAAATAATTTACCATTAAACAAACTTATATGGAGTGGTATCGGTATTTATACATCACAGTGCGTATTCGTTTCAGATCATCTATTACACGAAGCTCCTGATGTTCAGCGGTCAGCTGGAGTTCGACGACGAGCTGGTACAGAAACTTCAGAGAGTGGTACTATTTACTGCACTCCTCTACGCACCTGCCTGGCTGGCGGCTCCTGTCGCAGCTGATGCCCCGCTGAATGACCTTGTGTTGTACCAGCGTCTTCTGCAGTACAGGGCTGTGGATCGCGAGATTGCAGAGGCTTCACTGGCAGTGATCAGGCGGCACTTGTGGTATCTGAGGCCTCAGACCGTCGTTTTCGCCCTCTGCAGTGACAAAGTGGAAGAAACTGTGAAGCACGAGATGGCAAAGAAGCTGTGCCGCCTCGCTGTGCCCGAGGACTTCACGTATGACAATGTCTCGGTTGATGACACGACGCGCCTTCCGGACCTGATCGATGAGTCATCGTGGTTCGTGTTCACAGGCCTGCAGGTGTGCGCGTCTACGTGGCTCACTCTGCCGGTGAATAAGTGGGATCAAGATAAGAACTACTGTGATCTGAAGAATGTCATCTCGCATCTGAAAGTTACCAACGACGTGGCAGAGAGAGGGATAAAACTGATAGAAGATTACGCGAACACTGTCACAAAAGACGAGTCACAGCTGCAGGGTCTTCTTCAGCTCGTGGAAAAGAGCCGGAAAGAACTCGGTGACTTCAAGAAGTCGTCACTTGCCAAGATGACGTAGCGCAGAGGGAAAGGGAGTTAGCAGAGAGAGTACATGGCGCACGCCTTAAGATGACGTGTGTTCTAACCACGATTCATACAGTTTTTGAACCTAGTTAGGGGCACCGGAGTAAGTGCCTTTAGTGATATCGGTAAACCGTTTTAATACAAAATACATTTGATCTTTCCTTATTCGTTTTATCTTATCCTAAAAAGCAGACAATGGCAGACAGCATATGGAGGTACGGGGACAAATACGGTATTTTAAATTTTAATGCTATCTCAAGGTGAGTATAACTTCTAAACCACTTGTCCTATCAACTTGGTAAGTATCTGAGAGGATTTCTTTCACTGAGAGGATTTCTTTCACTGAGAGGATCCAGAAAATATGGTCATTTGATGATTTATCTTTATTAAGTAAAAAATTGTCAATTTGGCCAAATTTCCAAAATTGAAATTTTCAAGGTCGATGGCGCGACCCCTAAATATTGATCGATTTTGGTAAAAATGGTGTCAGTGTACTTCCACTGAACCAAATCATGGGAAAATCTTTGACCAGCTATAATTTTTTTTAAAAAGTGGAAAGTGATCCACCCTACTGTACATGAATGACTTCGACTTAACGTACGAGTCGTATGTGTAAATCGCCTCCCATTTATTATTTGTCAACGAGGCTAAAAATTCCAGAAAATTTCGCCTGTCTTTGCAGCAATTATGTATTTGGTACCTGTTTTGAAAAGTATTGATAGAAATTCTTTTAATATTCTTTAAAAGTTATCATTTTAAAGTAATTTACCAATTACAGTGACATTATATTAATTAAAAAGTGTTAATAATTATAATTTTACAACTAAAATGTATTTCTTATATAATTTTTTTCTGAGCGTTTCTCTTTAGAACGACCCCAATCTTCAATATGTTTGCGTTTAAGCATTTATGTTAATAAATCTGTACAAATAATCAAACATCAATCCATCTGTCTTTGCAGCAATTATGTATTTGGTACCTGTTTTGAAAAGTATTGATAGAAATTCTTTTAATATTCTTTAAAAGTTATCATTTTAAAGTAATTTACCAATTACAGTGACATTATATTAATTAAAAAGTGCTAATAATTATAATTTTACAACTAAAATGTATTTCTTATATAATTTTTTTCTGAGCGTTTCTCTTTAGAACGACCCCAATCTTCAATATGTTTGCGTTTAAGCATTTATGTTAATAAATCTGTACAAATAATCAAACATCAATCCATCTGTCTTTGCAGCAATTATGTATTTGGTACCTGTTTTGAAAAGTATTGATAGAAATTCTTTTAATATTCTTTAAAAGTTATCATTTTAAAGTAATTTACCAATTACAGTGACATTATATTAATTAAAAAGTGCTAATAATTATAATTTTACAACTAAAATGTACTTCTTATATAATTTTTTTCTGAGCGTTTCTCTTTAGAACGACCCCAATCTTCAATATGTTTGCGTTTAAGCATTTATGTTAATAAATCTGTACAAATAATTAATCAAACATCAATCCATCAAAATGTCGAATCATTTTAGATGTGGCCGGTTTTGGTTGTAAGAAAATGTTAATGAAGAGTACTAAATTGAATAATATTGGTACTTTCCTGTTATCCCGGACCCCAAGACTTTTTGCCAGTTTTCTCCGCCATTTGCCAGATTGCCAAATTTCATTGCAAATTTTTTTTATAAATGTTAAGTAACTAACCTAACCGTACGAATCTAGCAAAAAGTCTGGGGACCGGGAAAACAGGAAAGTACCATAACTTTAATATGTTTAGGTCGAATCATTTATGTAATTAATAAATTTGTATAAAAAAAGTAAGTAAACTCGAAAACTTCCAAATGTTGCATCACTGCAGATTACACCAGTAGTATAACTGCAAAATGGACGAGTGCAGAAATGTTACGTAATGTTGCAAGAGTGCAATCCCCACCCCTTGTTGCAAGAGTACCAACCCCCACCCCCCTTTGTTGCAAAGCCTTTTTGGAGGAGAAGGTGGGACAGCCTCACTCCCCCAAAGGGGCATGCGTAACCTAAGAGGGCCTCTTTGGAGGAGAAGGTGGGACAGCCTCACCCCCCAAAGGGGCAGAAAGAGACAGCAAGAGAGGAAGGTGGAGAGGCCCAGAGGAGGGAACCCAGAGTTGGGTGTTCGCTTGGCTGGAAGCCATGCTCATATGACTCCGTCGTCCGACCCCCGCTCTCTTATAGGGCACTAATCAGCCAGTTGGCTGAGTTGCCAGATAGCGCCATGTATTTAATTATTCCACATATTAATCAGCCAGTTGGCTGAGTTGCCAGATAGCGTTAAATATTAATTTAATTCATATATTAATCAGCCTTGAAAGCTGAGTTGCCAGATAGCAATATTTATTTAATTATTCCTTATATTATTCAGGCATTTGGCTGCTCAATACCACCATATAGTTTAATTTATATTAAGGAGAGTTGCTAAATACCACCATTTATTTATATGAGGATAGTTGTCAGGTACCACCATTTATTTTAATTCGTTACCAAAGCAGATGAATTTTCTCCTTAAAGAGAGCTAATTATTTTAAAAGACAAAACATAGTATTATCAAACATTAGTATATATTGCCGTGATGTGCCTTTTATTATTTATTATAATTTATTTAAATTCATTATTTACTTATTTTCTTTCTTCTTTCATAATTTATCGTAATTTGAAGTTCTCTAGGAAAACTTATTAATATCGTTTATCAAATTTATTTGCTTATTCATAAGATAAACTAAGTTTAACACAAATACAAATTTTCATCATAATACACAATTTTATCATTAAACTATAACGTGAAATGCGTTAATGCGAATTTTAAAACAAATTAGAAACTAAATTCGGGCAATCTTTACCCTATTGCGCCCCCGGTGCATCTAAAGATGTCGTAAAATACCTCAATTCAAAAATAAATAAACACTTCGTGCGTGGAGAATTTCAATTCAAAAAGAAAACGTAGCATTTCTCTATTTCAATTAACATGTACATTGAATTTTCTAGAATTCTCTAATATATATATATATATATATATACAGGGTGGGCCGTAAGTTTCCATACATAGGAAAAATTAAACGTTTGTTTTTATGTTTCAGATACCCTAAGAATATGCGTTTGACGTAAGATCTTGTTTACTGATGAAGCAAATTTTTACGTCAATGGAGAGGTTAATCGGCAAAACATACGTTATTGGAGTAATGCTAACCCTAACTGGCTGAGTCCGACGAAGATGCAAGGTGCCGGTAAAGTGATGGTGTGGGCCGGGATATGGGGTGACAGAATTATTGGACCAATTTTTGTCAGTGGAAATCTTAATGCCGAAAGGTATCTTAACATGTTGCAAGAAGAGATTTTCCCATCCCTGCTAAACGAGGAAGGTAACTTCCCAGTTTACTTCCAGCAAGATGGAGCTCCACCTCATTATGGTCTTCACGTGCGTCGGTATTTGGATCAGCAGCAGTTTCCGGATGCTTGGATTGGTCGGCGTGGTCCTGTGGAGTGGCCTCCCAGATCCCCAGATCTCACCCCCCTTGATTTCTATCTTTGGGGGCACTTGAAGGCCATGGTGTATCAGGAAAAGATACGAGACATAAATCATCTAAAGGAACGTATCACCAACGCCATTACAAGCATAACGTCAACTGTGCTAATGCGTGTTCATCAACAGTGGGTAACACGTATTGAAATGTGTTTTCAAAACAATGGCAACCATGTAGAGCATATTATATAAATAAAAATGGTTGTCCATAAAAAAATGTTTATTTTTCCTATGTATGGAAACTTACGGCCCACCCTGTATATATATATATATATTATTATACCTACATATTTTTATTACCTGGAAGCGCGTTTCAATTTTACGTTCAAACTTTTTTTTAAACTTTACTGTATAAAAAATATATGTCAGAATCTCTTTACACAACTAAATTAATTCATTTAC